>VFFE01007033.1:0-119661 GCA_008921705.1 Burhinus oedicnemus | reverse complement strand
CTTACCTAAATCTAAAGTGTTAAAAACATAACCCATACAAGAAAGAAAATGCTTCAAACCCCTCTCAGAGCACAGTGTGGTCAAACACTAATTCCAAATTAAGTAAATTCAGCCTTACTTAGCACACGTTTATAAATCAGCTTTTGTTTCATTCTCTGATGTGTGTGAGGGAGAACAAAGTAAATGATAAATTTAAACTATTAAATATAGCAATACGCCTACAGTGTAATCGAAAATTAATTCCAAAAGCCATGCAAAATTCATAGCTTGCGGAGTTTTTAAAAGCAGACCAAAAAGAATCTGTAATATCACATTATCTGTGTGCTGAGCTACTACTTGATAAATAGATACCCCAGAGTCCACCAGTGACTTCTTACCTCAATGTTCAGCAACCAGAACTGTAAGTTTGCCACAGCTTCTTCCCCCAGTGCCAAGTTCCATACCACTATGTACAATGCTTTGTCTGTGAAGAAACACTGATTGACTGTAGACATGCTTGCTGGGCCTCCAATATCCCAGACGTTGAACTCCACTGAATCAACCTACTTAGACAAAGAGAAGTGTTCAAATCAAACGGTTGCAGTAAATCACAGGGAGATAATAGCTGAAGTATAAACCTACGCCTGCATAATGTATGACACAAGAAGGGTTTCAATGTCCTAATTGTGCCTCCAGGAAAGAAAAATCAACAAGCAATTGTTAAGCATGGCTACCACTTCCCCACAGGAAATCAAGACTAATTACTTGCTGCTAAAATGATAGAGGTGCCCTTGATGCTGGTAAATCTCCAGTTAATGCTGTGGATTCTCCAGTACAAACAAGGGTCTCATTCTGAGCCCTGTATTTCACTGCATCTTGAATAGAAACTGTTTCATCCTTGTCTATGCCATGCTCCACAGGACCATTGAAGCTACTTATCTGCCACTGCTATGGGGAACAGGAAACCCCCTGCTGAAATCACTTCCACTGAGCTCAGTTCTTAACTGAGCCAAACAGAATATAGATGCTCTGGAGATGAGAAACTTCTCAAGCCTTTCATAAACATCTCCTGCATGTTGCTCCGAGGCTTCTGACGTGTGTCACACCAGAGACGGGACAGAATTACAGCCACTGTAAATCAGACTTACTGATTTTCAGGGAAATGTGTGAAAGAAGGCCTCTCTAGCTTTGGCTGCCTTCCAACTATCCCAGCATCCATTCCTCCGTGCAGCCCCACAACAGCACTAAGAGGGAGCGTGCCTCTCCCTGCTTAAGTGGTATGCAGGCTCCCAGTTGCAGTAGGAAGCTCCTACATACCTCGGAGGCTCTGTCCCTAGATCACTTGGCCCTGGGGAAGCAAGAAGCCTGTGAGTGAGCAGAAAACCGAACACCGCTCCAGCCACCATCGGCAGAACATCATGTAACACCGAGTGGGCTCTGTTTACTGCTCCAGGTCCAAGTACTGACTACTCCTACATGACAAGTTACCCTATGAGACTTCAGCAAGGAGCTAAGTATCTCAGCAGGGCTCTGATCTCCTAGCATAGTCCCAGTCTGAAGCCTCCCAGAAACAGCTGGAAGAACTTCCATATTGTTTAAACCAAGCCCTAACTAGCACCAGGACTGCTTTGTTCATCCAAAAGACCTTCAGCTGTGGGTGCTCATACGGAGAGACAGAGACTCAGAGGTAGGGACAAAAGCCCGTTCAGCATCTTGATCCCACTCCAGGTCTCTGATGCTGTCTAGGTTTTTATTTTATTCAATTGCTCTCAGCACAAAATGCACAAATCCCTTCTCCCAACAAAGTCTTGTCTTTAAAGAATCAGGCTGTGCTTGCTCTTTTTCTTTCTGTCTCTGGCCTGGCACTCTTTGCTGTAGAATAGCTGAACTCAGCAGGCTCCTCCACCCCTTCCAAAACAGTCTGGTGGTCATGGCTCTCATCCGGGAAGGGAGGGCCATGCGTTTGCACACCATCAGCTCTGACAAGACCTCAGGATCAATTCTGCATGCTCTAATCCCTGTGTTACTACCCAGGCAGTGGACAGGGCCACCTACAAATGCTTGAATGAATTCAATGCTGTCCAAATGAGTTCAATATGGGTTGACACACTCCCTGAATGAGCCATCTGAGATTTGGGTGTTTAAGGTATGTCTTACATCTCTGGATCATACCAGAGGTCAGGCATCCTACCTTCCACCCACCTTCCCCACCTAGGACAGTTCTGATATCAAGGGAGTCCAGCTTTAGGTACTGATGTCCCATTTTCTGGCCCCAAATGAAAGGACAATCTGCTTTTGAGAAGCTGATTTAAAACATTCCCTCAGAATCAGTGTCCAAAAGCTACCCAAGCTGGGAGAACTAGAATTCAGGCAGTCTACACATGGCTCACTCTGTTTAGGATACAAACTTGAGTGCTTCAGGAAAACAGAACTGTCCCCTAGTACCAACTGGAAATGAAGCAGAGGAATTGTGATGGGTCTAAAGACACGTCACTTGCGAGGTCTGACTCACAGGTAATGGAAACTGTTCTTTATAAACAGACAGACAATTTCAGTCCACTGTGGGGCTCAAACATCCCACTGGGGCTAAGGATCTTCGATTGTTTTTCACCTTTGCCTTGTGTCCCACTGGCTTGGGGAGCTCCCATTTTGTTGTACGTATGGTGGCATCGCTGTGCATCATCTGAGGGACTTTTCCTGTCTGTAGGATCTCAATCAGTGTGGACTTTCCCTGTCGCGGAGGACCAATGATGATCATCTTCATTAGCTTACACTTTTCTGCTTTGCGCAGCTGTGCTCTTAAGTACGCCAGCACTGTTTTAGGGCCTACAGGGGGGAAGGGAACAGGCTTTATCTGTGGTTAGCAGTTATAAATGTACATATGTACAGCAGGACTGCACAAAACCTGCTGCTGCAGACACATCAGCTGAATTAATATTTTCCCTACAGTTTCGCTGTGGGCTGAGACAACCCAGAGAACAAACAAAGAAACCTCTAGTGGACAAACCTGAGACAGAGACCCCAGAAAAAGGTCACTGCTCTGAGACTCTACAATGGAGCACTGTAAGAAGAAACAAATGCTGTGACTCGTATGCTTCAGAAGCTCAAAGGAAACATAAAATACGAATTTAGTATTGGAAAATACTCAGTTTTTCCTTCTACTTTTATGTTTCTAGTTAAAATTAGATTTAGACTTCAACAGTGTGCTGGAGAAGGAATAATTCCTAATAACTTTGTTCCCACAGGATTTTCTTATTAAAACACACAAAAAAGAAGACAGTATTGTAATAGATCCAAAAACCTAGCAGCTTACAATAAAGTCACTTCAATGTGACTGTGACTGCTGATCCTAAACACTTGAGTCTTTAGAAAGACTGTCTAAATACCCTAAAATATACACATTCAGGAAGCAAGCCATGGAATTTTTCCGGCATGCATACTGCAAATGAAATGTTGCATTTATAAGTCATCATTTTAACATGTGATTTATCTTAAATTCATTATATAGCCAGAGCTTAGCACTCATTATCAAACTTGCAACTATGTGTAGGAGCTTTCCCTATGCAATTCCAGTTAACTGCAACAAGGGCTTGGGCGCACGCTGTCTGTTCCTGTTCAGGACTATTAAAAGGAAGTGATTTTCATTATATGTTCAGTCAATTTAATAAAGAACACACAGGATTGGCCTTACCCTCTTTTCTGATCTCTGCAGGAACGTTACTGATATTTAGTTCCTCGATATCCAGCTGCCAAAGATTAGCCAGCTGTCCAAGTTCTGGAGGAAGCTCTCGGATACCAGGGTTACTGTACAAAAACAAATAAATCTACCAACAACCAGGCTTTGTGTGTAAGTAGCTGCTCTCACGGACTCTCAGATTACACTATCCTCTCCTTGCAGAAATCTTCCATTAACATTTTAATAAGACTACTCAGCACTTTAATAGTTATTTCCATCTTAAAAGTGATGTATAACTCAATTTATCCTCTGGGGCAGACAAGCATAATCATCTTTACTGGAGAGTTGAGGAAATCAAGGCAAAAATGATGAGTTATTGACTCTAACACTATAGAAGCTGACAGCAAAAAGCCAGACTGAACTAGAGACACATTAGATTCCCAGGCCTGTGTTCAAAGCATTAGATCAGCTTTCCCAATTCAAAAGGCCAGCCTTCCCCTTATCTAAAGCAAATGATGGGCACAGTTCTAACAAGGGGATGACTATTACCAGCTTTTTGATTCAAAAGCACTGGACATCTGGCATGGGGCTCTACAGAAGACTGGTCACTAAAACAATATGAAAATAATACTGCATAGCTTTTCCAGGACACGGACTTACTTTCCTAAATAAAGTTCTGTTAAACCTTTCAGAAGGCAAACGGACTGTGGGACAGAGTCCAGCTGATTGTCGTTCAGATAAAGGACTTCCAGAGAATCACTCAGAAATGCTGGAAACTCCAAAAAAGGACCTGGAACAAGACAGGAAACAAATTGCACCTTTAAAACATAACAAGCACCGAGGCTTTGGACCAAGAGACTTCACCTTAACTTTGTAGGCAGGACATGAGGTTACTTGGCAGGAACCACCACAAAGCAATAGCAGAAAAGCAAACAGCCTTCAACGGCAATCAAACACAAATGCTCACATCCCAATTTTTTAAAATCATGGTGATGCATCAAGGTGACAGTCTCCAGCACTTCTGGGGTACTGATGGAGGAACTCCAGGCCTGCCAAGATGACTATATGCCAGAGGATGAGTGACGTTAGATTTCCTGCTCTTGAATAGCTGGTAATACCTTGTGAACTGCTCCTGTTCCAGACTAACAGCTGGCAGTGAAAGGGCATAGCAAGGGCACAAGTGGTTCTCAACATGTTTTTTCCATGTTGCCTAAGAAAAGCCAGAAGCCGGTCAGAATTTATGTTCAGGCCCCCACATCGCATCCTGGAGCAATTTATGGTGAATCAAAGTCAATAACAACAGAGAAGAAAACCCAAACTGCAGCTGACAGAATACTAACCTATATTGCTTCTAAAACACTGTTTGCATTTGCCCCTCTGTTCTGTTTTAGACTGCAAGGTCTCAGGGAACTTCAGGCTTCCTACATGTCTGAGCAGTAACTAGCATATTTTGGGAGCAACCCAAGCAATAATAGCAACAACTGCATGGCTGAGTTGCTGCTGCTGGAGAGGTTCAAACAAAGGGAAATTCAGCTGGTTCCAAAGAGCATCATTTCACTCCACAAATTACTCCCAGGACAGCAGCATGAAAATCTGCCATGAATTGTGTTGCTGTCTTAAGAGTGTCACATGTATCTACCAAGAAGCATCCTGAAGTCAAGGAAAACTAGGCCACACAGGGACAAGCAGATTCTGAGTCTCTGATTAGTAAAGTACAACCAGCACCATCTGCTGCCTCCACAGTCAATACAAGCAATTGCCTGAGATGCAAGACACATTCTTCCTCAAGGACAGGACAGTTGCGCTTCCACCAAGATCTTCTTCCCTTACAGAGAAGACTTGAGGAACTGCAACTAGACTTAGGTGGGGGAAAAAAAAAAAAAAAAAAAAAAAAAAAAAGAGGAAGAGGATTTCTCAGGAGAAAATTCCTCAGTTCTAATATTAACAACATTTCAAGCCTGAGCTATGATCAGAAAAGGAGTAAGATAGAGTCCCACTGTCTGCAGGGGTGTTTTATATACGTGACAGGACTGTCTGGTGTGGGCAGGGTGTCACAGTCCGGCTTTGAGTTTTCAAATAAAAAATCATCTTTGGGATTATTTTAGGAGAACAGCAGTCTTATTCATGGATTCAATTCACTTCCTTTCTGGCTCATCACTGGACTTAAACTTTTCATTGTTCCTTTTCAGTACACACCTAGGCAGAGACAGATTTAATCCCTCTTGGCCACGTAGGAGCAAACACCTAAAATAGTAGCAATACTCTCAATTCACCAGAGTCCCAGGTGGAAAGGAGTGTACTATACTTGAAGCAAGCTCAAGGTGTTTATGAATTGTAATTATTTATTCATGAGTTATTTATGATTTCTCTGGCTTGAACTCAAATTTTCTTTTAAAGAACTGTAGAAAAATTAAAAAAAAATTCCATCTTGAAAATGTATTTTTGGATGAGTAAACAACACCAACACCACATGTGTGTGCAAGAAATTATTGAGATTTATCGATCAAGTATAGTGAGCATCCATAAATTATTCTCTTTAAATAATCCAGATTTAAGTAAATAGCTTTGTTGGTAAAATCATATGAAAACCTGCCCCCCACCTCGCTAGGAGACTTCTGTGAGCAGCTGATGTATTCCAGCTTCTGTTTTCTCTTGATGTTCTTTAAATTCTTGGCCACATCCTCTAGTCTCACCAAGCTATACTTGGCAGAGGAACAGAGAGAAAAAGATGGGCTCGCTTGCTCTGTCTCTGTGGCTACTCAACCATGGCACCAGCCAGGTGGGCTACTCCATGCCCTCCTGCAAGCTGAGGCAACCTCAGGCAGCTCAAAGTTGCACCAGGGTATTATGTGCCAAGTCTTTTCAAATGGTACTAATGCAGAGCCCCTCCTCTCCTCCTTTATGTACAGGGTTTATGCTGGGTTTACAGCATGTAGAAATTTCCATTAGGACAACAATTCCCTTTTATAGCTGGTTTTAGCTGCCTTTGCCCACTGCTCCTGCCCTTCTCTCCCCATTGGGAAATGCTGCTGTAGCACTTCACAGAGAAGCTCGTGTTCAGGATTTCACCGATGTCACAGCATTTCTGCTTCCATTTCCTACTTGCAAAACAATGCAGACCAACCCTTTCTCCTCCTTAGGGTGCACATACAGGACTTGCTGCACAGCAGCCTCTACTTCCACGGACAGAAAAATGAGGTAGGATTAGCCTTGCCTGGAGGTCCAGGTAGAGCCTCTGCCTCCCGGATGAGCAGACTGGAGGTTAGGACTCAAGGTCCTAACCTATAGCTACGGCTGTACTTGGTGCATTTACCAGTTTTACCTATTCACATTGACCTGAGATCGTGCACAATTTTCAGGGGAACTGAGGAAAGCGTTTGTTGCAGGAGGGCCTCTCCCTCCCCCGAGCAGCTGAGGGCTGCTCAGATGTGCGTCATGAAGATGCCGGCTCTATTCCAGTTTGCAATTTGCAAAGAATGCTTTAGAGCAAGCCATTCTTCAGGCAGCTGAGAATGAGAAAGCTCTCCAAGCGCTTTAAAATAAAACAAACGTACAAAAAGAAATGCAGATGAATCCCACAGAGAGCAGGAAGCAGTGCAAATATCTTCAGATATTCCTTTGTTCTCGCTAGGATTTCATGAGCACTAATCCAGAATATCTCTTCTGCTCTGCCCCAAACTGCGGGTGCAAATCACAGAGACAGGGGAAAACATGCAATTTACAAATTCAGCAACAGAAACAATCCTAAGAGTAATAAGATGAATTATGGGTTAATTTCCCTTCAACTTACCAGTTAGTACTCTGGCTAAAAAGAATAACCTTCATGAAAAGAACAGAAGCTCAGTGAAACAAACAGGTTTCGCCCATTTTATATCGTTCTATATGTTGATGGTGCCTACCAGCTACACCATTTCTTTAGAAATATTTTATTTAAACATATTTCCTCTTAATTTAAATGCTGTTGCACTTAAAATTGCAGATGAATTTACACTGATTTCCCTCCAGCCAAACTCCACAGACTCTTGCTGCTTCACAGCTCACCTGGCGTTCTCAGCACTTGCTTCCCTGCATTTGCACTGCCATGTACCTTACCTGCCTCTGGGCCACAGCGCACCCTGTTCTTCGTGGTGAAAAAGGGAATCCGCTTTGTTTTAAATCCCTCGTCACTCCTGCAGGCAAAGCAAAATGGTGACATGTGGAGAAAAGAGCTTGGACGCAGCAGTTGAGAACAGTGCTGGAGCTGTGTGCCCGGGACACAGTGCGGTGCAGACTTTGGCTGCACTCAAGGCTGTGGGATTCACAGCATGGCTCTTACGGGTTCCTGTCTGCTTTTGAGAGATGGGATTGAAATCTGCTGTGCAATCACAGAGCTAGATCCACCAACACTTGTCCAGGCCCAATGGTTTTCTTCTGGCAAATTGACAGAGCTCTGCAAGGCTGCACTTTCAGCTCCCAGGGCGAGAGCACTTGACCCCCAGCTTTATGGGTGTCAAGGTTAAGTAGACTGTCAAACAGCAAATTGAACAAGCTTCATGAGAAGCGCTGGAGAACTGACCTGCTGCCATTCCCTTCTCTCACCAGAGAGTCTCTGACAAGATGACCCAACAACATGACTCTGGAAATGCACTGAGATTCAGAAAACAATCATTTGCCTTTTGCAATTGACACAGCAACTCATAAGGACACCAGAAAATTTGCTGGACAGACACCCAAATGAGAAGACAGAAGTATGACACAATTCAATGCAGTTCTGGAGAAGATAAGGGAGCTTTAACTCTCTATGTTAAACATCCCTATTGTAATTCCTAAATAGAAGAACATCACTCTTTTATTGGATGACCTTATTAACATCAGTCTTCTCCATGAACTTGCAGCTGGTTACACTTCCATTTAAAAACCAAAGATTTTTTCATTTTTTCCAAAACAATACTCCCACACTAACTACAAACTGCAGTCCAGCCAGATGGTTTATGGTTAAGATATGCTCCCCACAAACTAGTATTTGCAGTGATGAACCACACACTGGGTTAAAGACATTTCTACATGCTCTGAAATTAAACTGCCATTATCAGTAATCTATCCACTTAATAAATGATATAGTGTGCTAAATGCCCAAAGAATCAGTAAAGGATAATTCATCACTGTCACAGACACACAATATACTCGGAGACATGGTATGCGGATATCAATGCCTTCTATGCAGGTAATTAATTCACTACTGACACCCTTTGTATTACACGAGGGATCAGGTTTGCTATTATTTCTTCAGCTTTTGTTTTCTTAGCCAAAATTTGAAAGAAACACTTACTTCCCAAGTTGGTTTTTTGAAAGATCCAGTGATTTAAGTTGTTTGCAATTCCACTTATCTTGTGAAGGCAATGTAACTAACTGATTTCCCAGCAACTTCAGGGACACCAAAGCCTAAAAGAGGAATAGCCTATAGTTAGAAGACAGAGCCCATCAAACATACAGAAAGAAGTTTTTTAGCATGGCTATTAAATAACAGAAACATGAAGAAAGTACGTCTTATTCATCAGAACATCTTGTCCATGCTGCCTAGCATGCAAACATTTCCTTCTTGTCTCCAGCAAGTATATTTTCTGCATGAAGCAACACCACTATTAGTTCTGGGAGATTATTAGCCTACTTGCTGACAAATTCAACTGGAAACAACCCATTTAAGAGGACATTTTACTTTTAGTGAGGAAACCCTTCCAAATGGAAAAGAACAGTACGATTTACCTACACAGTATGCCACATACGGATGAGAAGTCTTACACGCACGTGCAAGCTAGTGGCAGAGTGTGCTTACACCTGTTCTGTATGCAATATGTGAACTACTTCACACAGGGAAAATTTTTAATTGCTTTGCTATTACATGTCTATTAAAATGGAAAGGATTTATATTAACTTTCCAAGATTTATATAAGTTACCTATCTACTTTTTTATTCCTCACACCAGAGACGGAAATTTTAAAAACAAGAAGTGAAGCTGATTTGTACAGTTAACACCATACAGATAGGATTCAGCTGCAAATACCATGAATACGGTGAAACACAAGCTCTCCTTTAAACTTAACAGAAATATAAAAGAAAAAATGCAGTTCACATTCAGATTTGTAAAGTTTCTGCTCTTCTATCTGCCTTTAAAAATAATGTCGAGGCTCAAATGATCATTTTCATTTGGTTGAAAATCCAACTTTCCACTGAAAAACAGTCTTCTATGTAAAGTTTCCAACTCCACAAGTCCCCCCATGAAAAGAGAGATAAGCAGAACGTCGGCTGAATTATCTCATGCCGTAAGTACAGCAGTATTAATGAATTATACCCCATGGAAATAATGTTTTACCAGCAGAGACTTCAGCTTCAAGTGTGTTAAATGTTTTATGTGCTCCACATAATATAAAAGGTTTATGCCCCTTTTCATCAAGCAGGATTAACAATGTCTCATGAAGCCAGTCTGTTGGCCTTCCTCCCCTTTTCTCAGATTGGAAAAATATGAGGTATCCATGTGACACAGACGATGGACAGCCAGCAGTTGCTGGAATGGCAATTACCATGCAAAACGCTCCCTCTAGTGATAAGAGAGGGGCGGCACTGGGCCTCGGTGGGACTTGGGGAAGGTAAAGTAAAATTTAAAAGTGCAGATATGCAGAGTGAACCACTAGAGGAAAGGGTTGGAAAACTGTGCAAACTATAAAACCCTCCCTGCCACTCGTGTCGTGACAGCCAACCATCTGGCTCAAACTTCCCGTTGGTAGGAAGGCCCAGTCCTCCCTTGGTGGCTGGTGTTGAGCTCTCTCCAAGTATCAGCATGGGGCTGTTCAATGACAATGCTTCAAACTTCTCTCCCGAAATATCCCTGAGCAGGGGATGGGAGGAAAGGGAAGCTACACGTTCCAGAATTAGCACAAACTTTGTTTTGTGTGGTCTAGCTGCGGTGCTTCATTTTCAGTCAACTGTATCCATGTTACATGCCCCCCATCAACCCTGACAAAGGCCACACTCCAGGAGAGCTGAGAGCCTGGTGAGATTATATGCAACGCTTATGTGAGTGCTCCATGGAGGGAAAATTAGTGACTTTCAACTGGTTGTGGCTCTTCATGACTGTAATTCTGGAGATCACCAGTCCTTGTTTTGCAATTGCCCCTGCTTTCTCATCTCGAACTTCTCCATTTTTGCTGCCTTTCAGGAAGAGAACGGGTGCCTCCAGAAGTGGGACAATGGTAGCAGCAGACAACCTCCTTCAAACCTACTGCTACAGCATGCAAAAAGAGCTCTGGTGCGTTAGATTATATCAGAGGGAGGGGATTACAGCATCCAGATTCGGCTGCCTTGGTCAGCTCGTGATGTGGAAAAGCTGACCAGAGTCTTACCTGAATACTTCCACCCAGAGAGGGTCAGGTCTCTTCAAGAGAAGCAAACTAGTCTAGACAACTAAGGCATGGCTTGGAGCATGTACAGTTGATTCCTTTAGAAGGCAACAGACAGGGAAGCTGAGAAGGCCTCTGCTTCTCTTAACACCACATTTCTAGTATATACATCATATTAGCAACTGTGAGCTGGTCCTAGTCTTAAGACCCCTCCACAAACCAAGCAAAGGCCAGTGATAAACTACATGTCCCACCAGCCTAGGTCAGAGACATGCTTTCAAGTCACAGCCCTCCTCTGCTTTCAGCTTTTCCCAGGGAGAAGACAGTTCACTGCTATTCCTACAAAATAATGTAAGAACACACAATGTTTCCTACACTGTATGTAGGAACACATTACTGCTCATTTCTCCCCCTTCCCACATGCACTTCTGGGGAGGGCTGGAGCGTGAGTGCAGCTGTATTCACCGACACAAGCTCTACAACCAAGCAGTAGCCCAAGCCAGGGCTGATCTAGGCATGGCCTTTCACCGTCCATTTGCTCACCACACTCCAGCCCTTGGGGGACTGCAAATACCTGCTATTTATTTCTTTTATGAAAGTAAGGCTGAAGGGATATGGATAAGAACTGGCACTACAAAAGGCAGACAAAGCTCACTAACTTTGAAGACAGACCACCAGCAGAGATTGCACTGAGGTCTTCTCTGATGCTCTGTACTGGTACCTTCACATCGCTCTGCAGCCTCTGAGCTGTGGCACCCGAAGAAATGTGCCCTCGAAGCACCATCTAGTGTTTAATATCTGTCATGGTAGCTCCCACCCACTGGGCTTATTTTTAACGTACACGGAAAAAAACAAGTTTCAGAGACAATAGTCGATAGGATTCATTCTGTTTCAGGAGAAAGGCCAATTGAAAACAAATGGTTACCAGAAAGCAAAACCAAATCTGCATGGATCATTAAAAACGACTGAGGGAGCAAATGACCTTCAGCACTCTTCTTCCAGACAGGAGCAAGAGGCACCTTTGCAGTAGACTCCCAAGGTCTGAATTGAACATGCAAATGAACCACTACTTCTGCATCCTTCCCACGCAGCCCAGTGGTGAAAATAATTAAACTTCTGCACAACAATTTACCTCTGTTTCTATCTCCATGACCCTGAGTTCCACAATCTGGAAGGGAAGCTTGGAGGAAACCCCCAAGTTCTGCTTGGTTTCATGTCGAAACCATGTGAGGCCACAAATTCTGAAGAATTTTGAAGTAAAACTATGGATCTCTAATGTCCACTGGCAAGAATTATTTAACCTGCACAAGTTTAAAGATGAGAGATTCCAACTAACATTGCTTAGGGCATTAGAATCATAGAATGGTTTAGGTTGGAAGGGACCATAAAGGTCATCTAGTTCCAACGCCCCTTGCCGTGGGCAAGGACACCTCCTACTAGACCAGATTGCTCAAAGCCCCATCCAACCTGGCCTTGAACACTTCCAGGGATGGGACATCCGCAGCTTCCCTGGGCAACCTGTTCCAGTGCCTTACTACCCTCAGAGTAAAGAAATTTTTCCTGAGATCTAATCTAAATCTACCCTCTTCCAGTTTGAAGCCATTACCCCTCGTCCTATCATGACATGCCCTTGTAAAAAGTCCCTCTCCAGCTGTCTTGTAGGCCCCTTTCAGATACTGGAAGGCTGCTATAAGGTCTCCCTGCAGCCTTCTCTTCTCCAGGCTGAACAACCCCAACTCTCTCAGCCTGTCCTCATAGCAGAGGTGCTCCAGCCCTCTGATCATCTTCCTCTGGCCCTCCTCTGGACTCACTCCAACAAGTCCATGTCCTTCTTATCCTGGGGGCTCCAGAGCTAGACACAGTGTTCCAGGTGGGGTCTCACGAGAGTGGAGTAGAGGGGCAGAATCACCTCCCTCGACCTGCTGGCCACGCTTCTTTTGGTGCAGCCCAGGATAAGGTTGGCCTTCTGGGCTGCAAGCGCACATTGCCACCTCCTGTTGAGCCTCTCATCTACCAACACCCGCAAGTCCCTCTCCTCAGGGCTGCTCTCAATCCACTCTCCGCCCAGCCCATATTTGTGCATGGGATTGCCCCGACCCACATGCAGGACCCTGCACTTGGCTTTGTTGAACTTCATGAGGTTGGCACGGGCCCACCTCTTAAGCCTGTCCAGGTCCTTCTGGATGGCATCCCTTCCCTCCAGCGTGTCAACCACTCCACAGAGCTTGGTGTCATCGGCAAACCTGCTGAGGGTGCACTCAGTCCCTATATCCATGTCGCCCACAAAGATGTCAAATAGTACCGGTCCCAGGAGCAGCCCCTGAGGAATGCCACTTGTCACTGGTTGCCATTTGGACATTGAGCCATTGACTGCAACCCTTTGAGTGCAGCCATCCAGCCAATTCCTTGTCCACCGAGTGGTCCATCCATCAAATCCATGTCTTGCCAATTTAGAGACTAGGATATCATGTGGGACAGTGTCAAATGCCCTGCATAAGTCCAGGTAGATGACATCTGTTGCTCTCCCCTTACCCACCAAGGCTGTAACCTTGTCGTAGAAGGCCACCAAGTTTGTCAGGCATGATTTGCCCTTAGTAAAGCCATGTTGGCTGTCACCAATCACCTCCTTATTTTCCATGTGCCTTAGCAGAGTTTCCAGGAGGATCTGCTCCATGATCTTGCTGGGCACAGAGGTGAGACTGACCGGCCTGTAGTTCCCTGGGTCATCTTTTTTACCCTTTTTGAAAATGGGGGTTATGTTCCCCTTTTCCAGTCAGCGGGAACTTCACCAGACCGCTGTGACTTCTCAAATATGATGGATAGTGGCTTGGCAACTACATCCGCCAGTTCTCTCAGGACCCGTGGGTGAATCTCATCAGGTCCCATGGATTTGTGCACATTCAGGTTCCTCAGCTGGTCTCAGATCTGGTCTTCTCCTACAATGGGTGGTTCATCATTCTCCCAGTCCCTGCCTTTACCTTCTGCAACTCAGGCAGTGTGGTTAGAGCCTTTACCAGTGAAGACCGAGGCAAAAAAGTTGTTGAGTACATCAGCCTTCTGCGTGTCCCAGGTGACCAGGTCTCCCATTTCCTTCTTGAGTTGGCCCACATCTTCCCTAGTCTTCCTTTTGTTACTGATATACCTATAGAATGCTTTCCTGTTGCCCCTGATGGCCCTGGCTAGATTTAACTCTATCTGGGCTTTAGCTTTCCTAACCTGATTGTTGGCTGTCTGGACAATTTCTCTGTAATTCCTTCCAGACTACCTGTCCTTGCTTCTACCCTCAAATAGCATTCAAACATGCTATTTTCACCTCGAATACTGTGTTCAGTTTTGAGCCCCTCACTACAAGAAAGACATTGAGGTGCTGGAGCGTGTCCAGAGAAGGGCAATGAAGCTGGTGAGGGGTCTGGACAACAAGTCTTAAGAGGAGCGGCTGAGGGAACTGGGGGTGTTTAGCCTGGAGAAAAGCAGACTGAGGGGAGACCTTATCGCTCTCTACAACTACCTGAAAGGAGGTTGTAGAGAGGTGGGGGTCGATCTCCCAAGTAACAAGTGACAGGAAGAGAGGAAATGGCCTTAAGTTGCGCCAGGGGAGGTTTAGGTTGGATATTAGGAAAAATTTCTTCACTGAAAGGGTTATCAAGCATTGGAACAGGCTGCCCAGGGAAGTGGTGGAATTGCCATCCCTGGAGGTATTTAACAGACGGGTAGACGTGGTGCTGAAGGACATGGTTTAGTGGTGGTTTTGGCAGTGTTGGGTTTATGGTTGGACTCGATGATCTTAAAGGTCTCTTCCAACCTAGGTGATTCTTGATTCTAATCCTTACTTACAAAACACTGGTGTTCCAGATTAGGAAAAAACACAATTGTTTGTGAGTGCACTTGAGTACATCTATATTTCAGTGGTTGGAGCTTGCAGCTACAATGCAGTGGTTGCCTTCCGAACTGCGGTCCCAAAATCTGAAAACTACAGACATCCAAAGAGTTCTCAGAAGACCTGTGTCGAAAGCTAGATACCATATCACGCTGGACAAGGGCCTGAATGTAGTCATTCAGGAGGTCATGGGCTGCTCAGAGGTTCTGTGCAATTGCTGTGTTCATCAACTCAAAACAGCAGTTAGTCTCCTACCTTAACCAGGCAGCCACTGCTATGACTTTGAGCTCTGAGTAGGTATTAAGAGAAGTACTGTGAAGTAGGAAGAAATGACACTTACCTCAAGCTGGAAGAGTCCCAGTGGAACTTCTTTTAGTGAGTTTTCAGAAAAATCCACTTCTCTGAGGTGATTTTTCCAGAAAATAGTCAATGTGTCAGGTAGGAATTCCAGTGAGTTTTTAGATGCTTTACAACATTTCTGGGAAACATAAAAGAAAAAACACCCACAGAGTAGTAATCATCTTTTTAAATAAAGAGGTAGATCTGCTGTCACATATTTAAGGCATTAATCAGTCATTCTAGGTGATCTCTTTATTTTGATCCAGATAAATTATTGTGCATGCAGGCACATAGGATTTGCTGAGGAGATGCACTCACTTAGTTGATGGGCAAATTATTTGGTGGGCAAAAAGTATTTCAAAAGTTATGAAAACTATCCCCATTTGCTTTTCAACCATAAACAAACACTTCACCAAGGTATACTGTTCTCCTGCTATCCCTGTAATAATAAGGAATAAAGTCACAGTGATGGGCGGAAATAGATGCTGTAGTTAGCCATGGGTTTGGGCAAAGTTAACTTTGAATGAAGGCTGAGTGTTCTGTAATATGATCCTAACAATACTTCTGCTCATATGAACTATAGAGAAAATGAATACATCCATGTAAGACATGTTTCTATAAGTTTTCCACCAATGCCATCAACGTGCTGAGAACAGGGTAGAAGCTCAGAAAGACTTGATCTGAGACCCATAAACCGAATCAGGCAGGGGCACTCCTACAGAAACAGAACAGCCTTTAGCTTAAGACGTCTGACAGCTTTTTAAGCATCACAGTATATTTTTTGCATTGTTTCAACAACTTTTTCAGCCTCTGACTCTGTCAGAGAAATTCAACTTACCAAGGGGCAGGCCCAGGGATCTGGAAACACTTTCAGGTGATTTCTGGAAACATTCAGTATGTTTAGGGACTTGAAGCAGTATAGAAAAACCGTTGGAAGTTCCACCAACCTGTTGTCAGAGATGTCAAACTCCTGCAGCTTCCTTAAACCAATCCAATTAGTTGCTAGAAAATATAAAACATTGCAGACTTGGTGTAAGCATGATAGCAGTCTGATCCAGCAAGATACTGCATACTTGCTAGATAAGAGCCAAGGGATTTCATGAGTGCTAAAAAATAACCAGGCCTTTTCACATACTTTGGACAAAGGATTGAGAGATGTTAAGCGTCTCTAATTAATACTGTCTTTAAATCATTATAACAGTTCCAGGTTCTCCCTTACAAATCAGGCCTTGAAATGTAAGCACAACACTGGACAGTACGTACTGTTTTCCTCGTCAAATAACTTGTCCATATAGTTTTTGGAAGCATTGAGTTTTTTAAGGTTTTTAAGATGTAGGAATCCAGAAGGGAGAGTAGAGAGCCTGTTGCTGGATACGTCGACCTCGAGTAACCTGTGAGTACAGAAGATACTCAGTCAGGCATCAATAAAATGCTAGCAAAGACTCCTGTTGCCATAGACATCTATTTTACCAGGACAGCTTTAGATTTGAATGAAAGCAGCTGGAATGTGCTCTCACAAGGCAAAGCAAAAAACCTTGTTTAGAAAATTAACCCTTCCAGGGAGCTGGCAGAAGTGGTCTGGATATTGTCCTGACAACTAACTTGGAAACACTGAGAGTGCAAAAGGGCAAATCTTAAGTTAAACCTTGCAGCAGACAGAAAATAAACCAAGAAGCTCTCGCATATGCTCTTCACTTACACAGTTTCACACAAGCATAACTGACTCATTTGCACCTGCTCTCCACACAGGTTCAGTTTGCTGTAGGCATCCAGCACACACACCTTGTACATATAATTTCATCGGATGACTGTATGCTGGGTAACTCTGTCAGCTGATTGTCAGCCAGGCTGAGCTTCCTGAGGTTTATCAGGCCCCATGGGATCACGGATGGAAGGGAGATCAGGCAGTTGGCAGAGAGATCGAGCTCAGTTATCTGACAGGAGATATCAATCAGCCAGTCCAGATCCACCCAGGGCAGTTTGAGGTTTGACCAGTTCACACATAAAGCCTGCATATGTCAAAGAAAGAAGAGAAACCCACATTAGTAAAATCCCAGTTGCTCTTGGCCTGTGTTACACCACTGGGAATCTGGCAGATCAGAGCAGAGACCATAAATATTTTTCTCACTTTCCAATCTGCTTCTAGGAATTAAACTGAGTCAGAGATTAAAACATGCCTGGATATCAGCAGCCCCCACCATATAACTGCTCCATGATCTCACTCCAAAGACCACGAGAAAGCACAAGCAGGGGACCTGGACTTCTTCGCCGGTCCATACACCAGCTCCAGTGTGCCCCACAAAGGGTGAGCTGCCCTTGTCTGAAACCAGCACTCTCATGCGGGAGCTGGACAGACTCTAACGGTTTGTTCATCCAACAATGTGCAGGGAGTTTCCGTGGGGCTGGGCTCCCTGCCCCGCAAGATACATTCACACCCTGTGTTAGTGGCATGATACGGACAGATCACAGAGACCCATCTTAAATCCAGACTCCACAGCCCAAACCCCACTGTGTCTCTTGGACATGGCCTGCATCGCTGCTCATATCTCCAAGAGATTCTGAACACCAACAGAGGCCAGGCAGGTCCAGAGGAATCCCTGTGGAGCAGTCCGCATCCGAAACACTTGTGGATCATTGCTGGTGCATCTGTAGAGAGGACAGGGACAGATCTGCTGACTATGGTAATGACTTCCTGTGAGGAGGCCTGTTGCTGGAATAGTTAATATATGCCCAGGCACTGCTCTTCCATCTTAAACCTTCCAACACCAAGCACCCAAGCCATTCTGGGCAAGTTTTAGGTTTTGCAAAGGAACATCTGGGAGAGGCAAGGAAAGGCAAACGCCGTCTTGTAAAGCATTTCTAAACACTAGAAATTTGCTTAGTATCATTTAGGAAGATATTTTAGTATCCGAGAGACATGATTTTGGCAGTTGCCTCCTTTCTAGATAATGTCCTGCTGCTTTTGACAATAAGACAAGGAAGTTGTTTTATCTTCTTTTGGAAAAAAACCAGAAGTTGTTGTGAAAGGCATAACTACTTATTTCAGGCTCCAGCTTAGACAAAAGAAAACATGAGCACACAATGGTCATCAACGCAAGTAAACAACCCAAGGCTTCATTTTCAAGATCACCTCATTGCGTTCCAATGAGATCTATGTTCCAAAATGCACATTTTAAAACTGTTAGTCTCAAAATGTTTTCATAAGCTCAGTGTTTTTGACGTATCTCATCCCAAAGACAGCCTCAGTGAAGTGATGGTTAATTCTCCACCAGGAGGCAGCAAGGACCCAACAGCATATCTAATTTGCTTTCCAATTCCCAGTATTTAGCTCTTAAGACTTTTAACCCCAAATTTAAAATTAAAAGGAATATATTTTTGGACGGGAGAGAAAAGGGAAGCAAAGATCTATCTAAAATGCTTATTTGAGACTCGGAACTCCAAGTAATGTAGATCACATAGTTCAAATGTCTAGGAGAATGTAGTAAAGAGTAAGTACAAACAGTTGCACTTTTAAGAAATTAACAGTAGCAGTATTTAGTGTAGACATAGTGCTTTTCAAATGTTCACTAGCGAAGCCTCAGGACAGCCCTGCAAATATGAATGGAAATATTACGCTCATTGTATCATCAGGGAAATCAAGGCAGAGAGTACAAACTGTTTGTCTAAAGCTACGTTCACCGTCATGCCACAAGGCATCCATATAAAACACAGCAAGCCAGTAGCAACAAGAAATCAAATTAAGCAGAGTATCCACTGCTACTGCAAAATATACAGTACCTAATGGGAGTTACACAGCAAAGCTTGCACACTGGCAATAAACATACTCTGCTTTACTGTCAGATTTCCCAAGTCCGTATATTTAATAGATGCCTGCTTACAAACTCTTGTTTTAAATTCTGTATGTAGTTCTCTGTAACTTTTTCTTCACCTGCAACAGCCTGAGACTGAGCTTTTTTACGACACTGGACAGCGATCAGTTGTGATGGTAACAGAGAGTATAAACACACAGGTCAGATTCCCTTTTCCCTTTTCCATCCCTAGCTACCCCATATTTCAGGAGAGATGTAGGGATGTGGTACTGATGCTAAGGGACAGGAAGATCTTCCCAGAATGAGGAAACCTCGCTGGGGAAGAGTACATTTGTGCTGAGACACTTGACTAGTTTTTCCTGGTTCCTTGAATTGCCTCAAGAGCTCCCAACAGGAGCCAGACCCCTAAAGCCAGATAATGCAGGAAACCAGCTCTACACTACAAACAAAATCCTGAAGTAGTACTGATACCTATTTGGCTACTTACATGCCCATTCAGGGCACTACCCTATCTTATAATACTATTCTCTTTATTTTAGAGAGAGAATTTTCAGCTGGTTTAGCTCTCAGTCAAGGTCACCAAAAAACAACTTAAAAGGGTACTGATGCAAGAGGAGGCAGGAGCACCTGGCTGGGGCAGGGAGGAGGGCAGCATCACTGTAGCTCCATCCTAGATCAGCTAAAATTGTCCCTGATAGAAATGCAGCTTAATCGTCAAGGAAATTCTCTTACTGATGTCATTTATACCATATTGTGGTTTATAGTATTGCCAACAAAAGCCTTTTTATGCCAGGATAATTAAACCTACACCATGACTTCTGCTTATACAGAAAAAAACCCATCACTGTCCTACCTAACAGTGCTGGATAAAATCACATATTCTGCATTAGCAAAACCAAACCCCTTGGCTTAGGAAAGAGTTAAGAAAAGGCCTGATCCCTAAACTACATGTGCTTCATGTAGATTTTTAATAGGAATGGCCTTTTCAGGCTAGAAGAGAAAGGTGTAACAAAGATCCAGCAACCGAAAGTATAATACAAGCACAGTCTGCCTGGATATGTGAGAAACGTTTTAATTAGCCATTTTAACAACTAACCTTGGCTGGCAACGCATACTCCGTCCTGATACTTTCTTTCCAGGAATGCCAATTTTTTTTCAAAAGCTATACAGCCAAAATGGCGGCGGAGGGGGAAAACCAGAACGAATAGGGGAAAATCCAAGCTTTTAGGCAGCAGTTCCAGACAACATGTCTATGGTCTAAAAATTAACTGCTAGTAAGGAAGGGGATTGCTGCTTACCTATATTGTTGTCAAGACACACGGTATGGAAATACTAACACAGCACTGAGGGTTACAGAAAGGTGTATTCGTCTCAGTCTGCCTATCAGACCCATCAATTACCTCCTGTAAGCATCACAAAGACCTTGCTCAAATGAAGACTAAACCTCAAAAATGAAGCCATGAAGATCAGCCATCCTCTTTACCGCTTGCCATCTGCCAAATGAGGGGAACAGCAATGCCCTTCATGGAGATTTCGGGCAGTGGCTGAAGCAGCTTTTTACTGACTCCATGCTGCTGGGGTAACGTGGTAGATCAATCTGGGATGAAGATCTGGCTGTGGGACTAAAGCTACTTTTCACCTTGCAACAAGGAAAACAGTGAAATTACATTCAAAGTTGGCCTCAGCACTGAAGCTGTTAATTATTATCCCACGTATATTATGATCACTAAAGACTAGCACTGCATTGGGCAAGACACATAACAAAGTTGTTGTCCAGAAGAGATTTACCCTAGAAGTTCAGGACAACTTTCAACAGTACATCGAGATGGAAGTGGTGGCATGCTGGCACTTTCGCCTTTGGCAATGGTATTGCCACAATGGCTGTGGATGCATAGGATCCACACCACGGTCCAAAACGAAAACAGGGAAGGAGAATTTTCCTGGCCTTTTTTAAAAATATTTTTTAGCATTTAATCTAAAGTGGGATGCTCTATAGCACCTTGCCTAAGATATGCATCCATGACGAGAGTATCCAATTCCTTGAACTATACATATATTTTACCTAAACAAACAGAAGCATGAAAACTGAGAATTATGGGAAAAAATCTGAGCAAATATTCCATGCAAAAGGCTATCCACAGGTCTTTCAGTCACACAGAGGATGCATATAACCATACAGGGCTTTGAAATTCTAGCAGTGATGGGAACGAAAGCCTGGAGAGCTGGCTTGCTCGTTTGGTTTCCTCCTCACGGGAGAAAGCAGGCTCTTGAGGCTGAGATTTTGAATTCACACTCCAGAGTCCCAGATTTCCTGTGCGACACCAGTCACTGTTTCAGGCTACCCAGACTCTGTTTGTCAGCCCATATAATGGGACAGTAACATATCCTCTTCTCCCAGGGGAGCCAGGAGTAAAAATGCACTACAGACTGCAACTCCCTCTTTTCTCTTCCTTCTTAATTAAACTGCGCCCAACAAAGCTACAATAAAAATATTTAAAAAAAAAAACAGATAAAAGAATTGATTGTGCTTATCCACCTCCTCAGTTCCTGCTCTTTTTCAAGATGATGCTCCTTACACTGGGTCCAGGCTCTTATTTGAGTACAAAAAAGTACTTGTCTTTGAGTATACCGATTAATGCAGTAATAATAAGATCTATAGCCTGATTTTAGTGAGTGCAAGCAGGACCATATGTCTCTGCTGCTTCTCATTTCAGACTGATACTCATCTCTATTTTGCATTTAGGTTAACCTCATGAAGTTCAACAAGGGCAAGTGCAAGGTCCTGCATGGGACTAGGGGCAATCCCAAGCACAAATACAGGCTGGGTGGAAAATGGATTGAGAGCAGCCCTGAGGAGAAGGACCTGGGGGTGTTGGTGGATGAGAGGCTTAACATGAGCCGGCAATGTGCGCTCGCAGCCCAGAAAGCCAACCTTATCCTGGGCTGCATCAAAAGAAGTGTGGTCAGCAAGGTGAGGGAGAAGATTCTCCTCCTCTCCTGTGCTCTTGTGAGACCCCACCTGGAGTACTGCATCCAGCTCTGGACCCCTCAACACAAGAAGGACATGGACCTGTTGCAGCGAGTCCAGAGGAGGGCCGTGAAGATGATCAGAGGGCTGGAGCACCTCTCCTATAAGACAGGCTGAGACAGTTGCGGTTGTTCAGGCTGAAGAAGAGAAGGCTCCGGGAAGACCTTATTGTGGCCTTTCAGTATTTAAAGAGGGCCTACAGGAAAGGTGGGAAGGGACTCCTTATCAGGGCATGTAGTGATAGGACAAGGGATAATGGTTTTAAACTGAAAAAGGGTAGATTTAGATTAGATATTAGGAAGACATTCTTTACTCTGAGGGTGGTGAGGCACTGGAACGTGCTGCCCAGAGAAGTCATCGATGCCCCATCCCTGGAAGTGTTCAAGGCCAGTTTGGATGGGGCTGAGTAACCTGGTCTGGTGGAAGGTGTCCCTAGCCATGCCAGGGGGTTTGGAACTAGATGATCTTTAAGGTCCCTTCCAACTCTAACCATTCTATGATTCTACGATTGCTGTGTATCATTTACCTCAAAAATGCAGAGCCATGGCCTCAGGGTATTTAATGTGATAGAAAGATACCTGCAGAATTCATAGTGACCTCTAAATCCACAGATCAGACCATGAAATCCAATACCTGCTATGAATGCTGCTTGATAGGTGTCCTCAACTCCTAGGCAGCTTTTTGAATCCACTTGCACTCAGTCCTCCTCCCCATCCAGAGCCCGGGACTGACAGTGGCTCTTCTGCCTGACTGCCACAAAATGGAGGATCAGCCAAGCCCCTCCATCTAACTTAGGGATAGTGGACCAAATTCACCTTGGTACTAGTAACCTCAGTGGAGTTACATTAGAGATTCACTTGGCTGAGCACTCTGCGGAGAAAACGTAATTAAGTGAAAGAAAGCCTGACAGCAAGGCCACGAAGAAAGGGGATTTCCTCCCCAACTCATACTTAATCATCTCCACTATCTTCCTAGGAAAGCCTGTTTCTTTGATGCCAAAGGTCTGTGATGCTGACCTCACAGAGCCCAGTGATCAGCTCAATGCTTCTCCATTTGGCACCAGCTGGTGAGCTCTGTGCCCAAACAAGAGAGGCTGTTCAGAGGCTGTTAGATCCTGGGCACAGCCTGACATGGGCGGCTTGCTGCTCTTCAGAAGGTCAAGGAAAACCTCTGTAGAGTCTCCCCTCCTGTCAAGGAAAGAATTTCTCAATATGAGCCCTGAAAACTAAACGGAAATCTTTTGCTGCAGTGATGTCAGGGGACGCACTGAGGAAGGCAAGGGACTGGAAATTGTGCAGAAGCAAGAAACCCCACTGCTCTTGGGCAAACAATGAACTACAAATACAAAAAATATTTACTTAGATTTGAGACCTTTTGGTAAGGTGATTTAAAAAAGGCTGTTTTGCATTCCTCCTAACTGACGTGACATGCCCCAACAGAACCTCGCTCTTGCCGTAGACAGGATATTCTGAGGACGGGGATCTAATTTCTCCATCAATAATGCTGCTGTGAATCTTGAGTGGAACTGCTGCAGATTTCTTTACTGATGGTGATGTAACTGAGATTAGCCAGGCAGTGGGTAAAGAAATCAGAGGAGGTTCACACACATATACATACACATACATTTGTATGCTTGTGTATAACATTTTTGGCAAAACATTTCCTAGGGAAAATGCAGCAGTTTAAGCTCTTTTCTGATCTGTAATGGAAAAAAACCCCTATGTCTCAAACTACACACACTGGAAAGTTACATGTACCTCCACGCCAACTACACCTATCAAAGTCTGGAATCTCTGCCCAGCCACTTTTCTGCAGAGGGGTTTTTTGGCATTTGTTACCTGTTCCTGTAAAAATGGAGCACTTCCTCTCTTTAGCAAGACAGTGGTTTGCTGTGGGGATAAATTTATGCCAGGAAAAAAAAAAAAAAGGAGAAACAGATACTAGAAAAATGAGATGTAACTCCTCTTGTCTCAGAAAGGGCAGCACTATGCACAGTGCGATGGCTGCCTGGAAGGTGTTGGCAGCGAAATTGAGCTCTCCAACCACATTTTATGCATAGCTGTAGCATTCACTACTGTGAAATCAATTGGAGGTCAACTGTGTGGTGTTTTCACTTAAAGAGAGCACAGATGTGACATACCTTTTTGAAGTTCTGGGCTCGTTCTGAAATGACCGGTGCTCAGTCTGCCCTGTCCAAGAGGAGAGACTTTTTGACTTCCAGCTGGCTGCCATACACATCACAGTCTCCACACAATCTTTTTTTGCTTCCTCCCAGTGCAAAACGCATCACAGCACTTACACAAGAAGACTTAAATTCGTGAACCTTACAAGATATGAAGAAAGCACTGAGGTAGCTTGTTTGCAGCTGCCATGAAGTCGTGTTTTAAAAAATTATCAGGGTGTGTGACTATCACTTCCCAGAGACCTGAGCTCTGCAGACAAACTAGGACAAATCTTTCCGAATTTGGCCCCGTCTGCCAAAATGAATTCAAAGAGAAAGCGTTAAATAAGCAAACATATTAAAAATAAACAGCTACTAGAAGAATCAAGGTCAAGTTTCTAGGTCTGTTTTTTTGGGTTTTTTTCTTTTTCTTTTTTTTTAAACCAGGCCTTTCTGGCAATTAGCTGATGTTTTAAGACTGCTCTCTTCTTCACTCAGGGTGTGACAACAGCAAAGCTGAGTCATTTTTACAGCAGCTAAGTTAAATACTGCCAGCAAGTTCACATGGAAAACAGACCTCTTCCCTGTGATTCAAACATTCATTCCAAGTTTATTCAAGCTGAATTATCCAGTTTCTTCTAAAAGGCATGTAGTTTTATCACCTCTTATGCAGAAACATCTAGGATTTAGCTTCCTTTTGTTTACCTGTCAATGAAACTACAAATCCCACAGGGAGGGCTCTAAATATGCTGATTGAACCTAATGAAATCAAGCTCACATATGTGGACTGTAGTCCCTAACATTCACAGTATCGTCAGGAATCCAGCAAGACGGGGTTTTGGCAGCAAAATAGAGAATGGAGAAGTTTGTAACACTATGAAAACCTCTCTGCTTATTTTTACTTAACACCAAAGCAGAATCAACACCCTGCAATGTTACGAGCTGAGCAAACAGATACTCAACCAGCAATGGGATTCACACAGACAGAGCCTTGATTGAAAAAATCTCCTTCACAATTTTTCACTGCAAAATTTTTATGACCTAATGAAAACTAACTATTGAAAGCTCAGGGCTCTGATGCTTCTGTTTAACGTTGGTTATTCTACATACTGAGGGGAAAAACGAAAATGCCTTATAACTAAATTGCTGGATAACAGTAGAAATAATACAAAATACTACATGCTTCCCTATAAAGTAGTAACAGTGTATGCTGTGAGACATTTTTCAGTTCTGAATAAAGGAGACAGATAATAGAGCTTGAGAGAATGGAGAATATAGCCTAGTTCTAAAAGATACAGGATAGTCATGAAATGCAATAATACCCTGCATGAAAACAATGCCTCTCATCCATAGATCTCAAAGCTTCATCACTATGTATTAAGCTTTCCAACAGCTGTGAGATATGAGTTTAAAACTCTCCATTTTACAGAGGAAGAAATAGAGATGCAAATGAATTACGAAAATTGTCAAAAGGCTGTCAGTGGCTAAGCAGTGAACAGAGTTCTTGCCAACCTAAAAAGGCTTCAATTGCTTTTTGTTGGCTTCTATGTCCCATAAAAAACCTATAGGACAAGCACAGCTCAACTAATATGATCTGATCACGCATGATACTCTCCATGCTGCTCCAGAAAGCCAGATCTGTCCTGAGTGAGTAGCAGTAAAGGCTATCAGCCATCTTTTACAGATGAGGATCTGAAGTAGGCAAGAATGTATCTTGAGCAGATGTCAGCTTGCTCTACCCATGCTCCATGTTAACAAAAAGCCACATAAGCCTATTTCTACGTGCTGTATCTGAACAGATGCAGGGGAAGAGAAGTGTTTACACGCTTAGGTCTGTGCCATGCTAACACTCCGGGACAGCACAGAGCTTGTGTCATTACCTTCAACCAGAATACACAATAGAAACCTAAATGAAGTGATTATCCTGGGGTCACAGAGGAAGCCTGTGGTAGTGCTTATTTCTCTGGAAGACTCTAAGCACAAAGTCAATGTTTCCCTTCCACAGCATATGCCTGGTTGACACGCGGATGTTAAAACTGCCAAGCCGAAGCTGCCACACACAGCGTCTTGCACAATGATGCCGTTTAAATGCCTGATGTTTTACACCTTGCAATTCAGCACTGGCACAAAAGCCACTTTCACAGCTTGTTCTCTAAATGGGTAGCAAACCACAAGGCTCTTGGTTGAGAAGAAGAATCACCAGCCACACGGTACACAAAGACAAATATCAATTATTAACATGATGCTCCTTTAAAATAATGTCTCTTCAGACAGACAAATGGCTACTTACTGTTTTTGCTGGAGCACTACCTGGTAGTGGGCTCATCTCAATGAAATACTTCCTCAGAAGGTGTTTGCTGGATTCAGGACTGTCCATCAGGATGTAGGAACAAAAGAAAGCTCCATTCCGTAATAAAAACACGGCAACATCTTCATTCCCTTTAGAGAAAAGACAGATTGTCTGTTCTCTTCTTCTCATGTAAATGAACCAACAAGGACCTGAACAGAAATCCTGGGAAATAACCACTTCTGAAAAAAACCACGGGGGTGTACAAAAAGGGAAATGAACTGTATAAAGACTGTTTCCTCCAGTGACAGGATTTAGTTTGGTCAAACTGAGATAGCGAAGACACTATGTAAAAGCACAGGCCCAGGCTCTTTCTTTTTTCTCTTTTTTTCCCTGTCTTATTAAACTATACACACAGCTGTGCTTTGAAGTGTAAATTATTCAGCCTAAATCAAGCATGTGTGCCAGACTGTCCATAACAATAATACTTTTATTTGCAAGGTTTCTATTTTGAAGGGTCTTTTCCCCAGGAGTTTAAAGAGGAAAGTTCAGCCTCTCAGTATTTACAGTAATCTAACTTAGAAAGGCCCTGACTTAAATTTGGTTAAGTGAAAAGACTCAGAGCCAATTTTATTTTAATTTATCCCACTGGAAATCCAGAACAATGCCAGGCAATCTAGTCCACAGTGACAGCTTCCTAGACGAGGACAACTCAGCCCAATCTTAAAAAGACATTGCAGAAAAGAGGCAAAGTTTTGAAGCATGCAAATACATACCTGCCTTTATAGCAGCATACAGGGGTAACCGTATAAGAACTGGAAACTCATTCTTCCTGACTGCACAGCTCTCTGGGTCAGCACTGTATGCACGAATTAGGAGTTTTACTATGTCCAAATGTCCCTGCTGGCAGGCTATGGCCAGCATCCAGTTCAGGAGTTCTTGGCAAGTACTAGGACCTACCAAAAAGATAGACTTAGTTGATGCCACTGGGCTGCGATGTGCAAGAGTCATCCACAAATAATGGCTATGCATAGGGTATATGGTGAAGCCCTCGAGGACAAAGGAGCAGATTGCACTGCAAGAGTGTTATACAAGAGCCCTAAGCTGCTCAGGCACAAAGTTTTCAGCTTTGCTTAACTGTTTTTCATTACCTACCCAGCTAATGGGGGAACTTTTTTTGACTGTCCTTGATCTAAGCATGCATAAGCTAAAAAGAGTGGAAGGTTCTGAGGATGCCTGCTAGGCTACCATCAGCAAAATCAAACATCTAATCCCAAGCAGAGGTGGCAAGGGATGACCAGGACTTTCTTTGCATCCAGAGACAACAGGCCTGATCCAACAGACATTAGATCCAAACATCCAAGACAGGCCACTTCTTCCAAGTTCATGAGAGAGGGTGCAAAGAATGGGGAAAACCAGCTGATTTTTCATGCTACTGGATGAATAAAACAAAAATAAATGCTTCAGGCAACACAAAATAATTGTTTTAGTTTTTTTCCCACAAAAAATTTCATTTCCCCTTGAAATATTTCATTTTGGGTGAATTCTTTACTATCAATTCATGCTATGGTTAGACAAGTGTCATTTAAGGCTAAAACTAAAATACCATGTTCTGATTTCTGTGTGAATTTGTTAATGTTTTAGTCATCCCCAAACTGCTTTTTTCGCTGAAACAATGTTTTGCCTGTAGAACACTGCTTTGCTCCAGGTGTGCATAATTCTGCCTGTGTAACTAAATGCCCATGACAGGATTATTTCTGCTAACAGTAAGCAGTCTTCAAATCTTCCCTGACTCACAGGATCACCTCCATTTACTTTACAAATTCACATCCCCTTTGAAATGCTTACAAAAATGTCCAGAAGCCCAAGTTTACGCATCAACTCTTTTCTTTTTGCAGCTTCTCCATGTGGAAATTGCATCACTCTGCGTTCGTAACAACTTAACTATATCACTCACCCTCATGCTGCAAAAACAGGCTCCACTTCAGCTGTAAGCCATAAGAAGTTCACACTGAGCCAGAGAGAATCACTGCAGTGCATTAGCCAAACTGCAAATTCACGCAATTTATTCCTAAGCCCTCTGATTGGTTTCTATGTCACTTCCCGGGGAAACAAATGGAAAGTCCTGCATAAAAACTTCTGAAAGCTGCTGTTTGTATAGAGCACCTCCCCTGACCGCCTGAAGCAAGGGTTTAAGGGAATTCGGTCAGTTCTAAACTGAGCTAAGTTTCTAGAAACTACTTAAGTCATTTTTCATTACTGAGAGTATTATATTAATATAATTTAATTTTTGCTACTAGGGTACAAACCCAGTGTTGTCAGCCTCCTTTCTGGCTGAAGGAAGTACTACGTTTAATTGCATCCCCCAAATGGGAATGTTTCTTTTGCTTATTAGTGCTCTTACAGTTTAAGAACATCAAGCAAGCAAGTTTCCCAACAGCTTATTCCCATACTCATTGAGGTCCCTGGCAAGTATATAGCTCCAGGGAGGAAACAGCTATGTTCAGGTGAAATACTGCACAGGTCTAGCCTAGGTGTTGCAGTTACTGCAGTGTCTGAGGTCAAGACAGAGACTTGCCCTGGCTGCTGTGGAGGACTGCTGGACCCTGACTGCACAGAGGGTCCGGGTGAGCAGCAGCTGCCATGTCTGCAGTACACTGAGAGAGCAACAGGGGACTCAAACACAGCTCCTGGTCCTGACTCAGAGTAATGCTCTTCCCCCCATCCCCACAGCTGCCTTAAGAATCGTGTCTGGGTCTAAAAACGTCTCTATTCTGCTACAAAATAATTTAAAAAATAAAATGTAACTGAAATATAATGGTGATTCCCAAGAAGGAATTCCTCTGAAAGTCAAAACAAAATGCCAACAAGAAAGCATAGAGCATGTCGCCAGCTGTGCACCCGAACTATTACTCGCCAGACAGTCATCCTGCACTCTCACTCCCAGCACCACTGTGTCTGCTGGATCAGCAGAGTGGGATGATGCTGTTTCCTGAAAATCCCCTAATTTGTCTGTGGCATCTGGGATGTCACCCAGCTGTGAGGGCTGATGGGAATGAATTGTCTAAAAGGCATCTTCCTCCACTTCCAATTTGCAAACATGGAATATTTTTATGCATGCGCTTTTCCCCATGGGGGAAGTTTTATTCAAACACAGCAGAGATTAGATCCCTCCACGCACTTTCCCATGACTAAGTCCCTCCCCTTTTAAGGGTTGTTAAAAAAATAAATAAAGGCCTGCTTGAAGCTATAGCACACAGCTACCAAAAACCATGAGGAAAGGCAGAGGCAACCCAACAGGCTTACCATGCAAGGAATCCAGCAGCTCTTTCACAACGTCCTTATGTCCAAAATATGCAGCCACCACAGCTGCATTGTCATCATTAGGTTCTGTTGGTAACATCACTAATGCTTCCTTCAGTAAGTACCTCACCGCCTGCAGATCTCCATATGCTGCTGCAATACCTAAAAGCTGACACTGGGAAAGAAAATACAGCAAAACAAATTCTCTGTAAAGGGAGTGGGCAGAGAAAGAGAGTGGGCAGAGAACGAGAGCATTTCTAGAGCTACATATTTATTTGTGGCCATGCAAATGCACACTCACTGTTACTGTGGTTAATGGAGAACGTCATAAACACTAGCAGCCGTATTAATAATTGGTGTTGATATATTAATTATATTAATTTGTTGGGGTTTTTATTTATAGTTTTTTGTATGGCTTTACCACAAAAGTGCCCAAGGCACAGAATGGTGAGTGTAAATCCATTTTTCATGGACCAACAGAACAAGCATTTGCACAGCTCTGCTACAAGGTGTAGTATTTCCTATTTTGGAGATGGCCAATATGCCTGGAATTGACATGCAGATACTCTCCCAAAACACTAAGATAAGTGCTGTGCAAAGAGGAGGCTCAAAATGAGGGCTCTGAAGGCAGAGCAGTGTAGAAGCTGGTGCAGAGGATATAGTTCCAAACACAAGGAGGCCATTAACCATCTTTGTACTGATGGGGGAATAAATTTTTTTGCTAAGTCTATAAACTGCTTCCTTTTTATGGGGAAAAATCTGTTTCCCTGTTCTAGTGACCACAGCACCAGCACCCCTCCTCGCACAGCCTCCTGTTCCTACACACGCTATTCCTGTGGTCTGCCTCATCTTTCTGATGAGTGCTTTCAAGGGCAAATACTGTCCCTGAGCATATGTTCCCGAAGTGCCTCACACAACCAGCCATATCTGGGACCCTGCAGCACCAGCATAACATATATAACTGAATGGATTTTCTGCATGAGAAACGACAGATGACAGCAGCTTGGCATTTTGGTTTCTTTCCCAATAAAATTTGAGAAAGAGTAGTAACCTAACCCTACCTTCTCCACTTGCAGTGCAGTCTCCTCACATGACAACTTAATCAACTCCTGGGCCTTACTGGTGTCTCCAGCTTTGTAAGCATCTTGAATGCTTTCTGTCACAGGTGTCTGAACTATGGAGACTTCACCGACTGTGGACTGTTTGCCACCCATGTCCACAGTTCCTGCAGTAAAAATAGAGAAGAGAGGTCATGAAGAAGTACCTGTTCATTACTCATGCACAGCTGCAATGTCAATGCATCCTGGCAACAAAAAAAGGGGGTGTATTTACTGCATGCAATTTACAAAAAAGGAAAAAACCTCACCACTCAGTTGCCTGATAAAAGAAAGTGATAATATGGTAAAATACTTTCCAGTAGGGACATGAAACTAAAAGGGACAGTGAGTTCCCCAATTGTTACCAGAGGTGGTTTCCAAAGGACGGTGTGAAAGCTCTCACACAAACGGACACATACACTCTGCAGCAGCCTGCCACACTCGACCTCCTGCTGCAGGAACCAGGGAAGGGAAGGGGTGACATGAGATTGGCACCTGCGGTACTTCTGAAGAAGCAAGGTGCCTGCAAGACCTGCAAAGCCATTCTGGTATTAACAGCCTTGCTTCAGACACACTTCATTCACTCCTGACAACAGCCTAATAAAACCCGGCTGTAATTCTCCAGCACTTTCAACCACAGCTTTATACACCTCAGTGAATGTGAAAAAAAAAGAATTGGGAATATTTTTACTCTGGGAAAACAGAGTAAATGGAGATTATGCAAGATGCCCGGTGTCATCCTGATCAATCCTGAAGAGTCTCCTAGGCTAGACTTTTTTTTTTTTTAAAAATACCGTTAGGAGCCAAAAGACTTTTTACATGTCAAAGATGAAAAGCTGCAAACCATTAGAGAAGATGTTTGCGGTGGGGGGCTAATGAAGAGGCAGCCATGAAGTCTCACCCCCCCCACACCCTCCCCAACTACCACGACAGGGAAAGCTGCAGGAAAGTCACTGAATTATGAGTGAGATGTTCAGGTCTACTCCTGACCGGCATGGAAAACAGAGAAAAGAAGCACTTTTCACTTGAAAAGAGACCATTTCATACTTACTTTTTCCTGCTAAAACATTATTCATTATTATTGCTTATTTGCAAATAAAGCCCTTAAGCCCACAGATTTTCATATATGTTAACAAGGATTTTTTTTTTTTTTAAATAGACATATAAGTCATGCAGGGCCTAGTTTAATGCAGCCTGGAAAAAGAAGTAAATTTGGATCAATTTATAACTGTCAGTAAATAGCTTTGAATAATGCAGTCTGAATCACCAATAGCTTCTGACTAATACTTCTCATCAATTATTTAAATGAAACTCAAATCACTCAGACATCAGAGACGGCTCCAGAGATTTGTGCCATTAAAAATGAGCCCACATCAACAACCCTTCTCAGATGATGCAGAACGTGTGAAGGACAAGCAGCAGAAATTAAGGCAGATGAATGTGGTATTAAATTACAGCATAATAAAGAGCATCTCACAGTTCATGTTAATAGGTGCAGTGCCTTCATAATTCTATAGTTTTAGAGGGTACATGGGAAAAGAAATTAATCCAGAATATGGTCCAGTCTTTTAGAGCAGACCACTCACCTGTAAGGGATCTCTAAGAATATTGCATAGGATTTAATTCTCTTTGTAATGGACACCAAAGGTAGGAAATGCAATTGATTCTTAGGCAAGCAACTGTTTAAAGGGTGATAGAAGAGAAAACTTGAAAGCAAAATAGTTCTCCCGTCTAAACAGCTCAGGACGGGACTAAGTAAAATCAAGAAGTACAGATCCAAGCAAACACTGCAGTTACTGGAACATGCAGCCTCCCCACGCTTGGTGCCCTGTGATGAAATCCTGCACCTAGAGAGAAGCACTGGAATTCTCCTTGGAGGAAAAAATGCCTCACATCAGAGATACAAAACAGCTGGAAAGCTGAGCAGGAAGCCCTGCAAATCGGCACTGACAGAGCACAGCAACTTTAAACTTTAAGTCACAAATTTTACTTCCTTCCAGGCTCAATCCTGATTTGGGGGACTATCACTCAAGACCCAGATCTGTAGCCACTCCACATGTAAAGACACATCCTTTCTGCCAAATAATTGAGCAGGGCCATCTTCCTTTTTAAATCATGGCGAGGGAAGGTGGAGGTATGAGTACCTCATGGTCAGAGATTCACTCGGGATCTGGGAGATCCCGGTGCCACTTCCTCATCTATTAGAGAGGTCTCCAGCCAACCTCTCAAGCATCCTGCACACCAGGGGTCTTCTTACAGGAGCATTTTCCACCTCTCCTACCGGAACTGCCCCACTGTGCAGGGAAGACTACCAAATCAGTTGGCCAGGGGGCACAAGAAGGACCACAATGTTGTAACTGAGGGAAGGAGGAACTCTGTAAGCTAGACCTTAATCCCAAGACCGCTTCTGTGTTTTACCAAATGACTGCTTCATGAAACTACTTGGCTAATGTGTCATGCTTCCTCTTACATTTTTGCCCCCCCCCCCCCAATTTCTTAAGTCCTTTGTAGTGTAATGGCTTAGTTACAACCACTGCTACCATCACCGCTGTTTGGAGACCATGGGCTAGCCAACAACCATTGCGTCCGCTCATGTATGTTAGGTTTAGAATTCTGGGCACTCCAGGAATGGGAACGTCATAAATGGCTGGATTCCTGGAGTTTACATGCTCCCAGAGTTAGCTGGCAGTTTAATCAGAGTCTTTGGATATTAATTTTAGTCCCTAAACTCAATAAGAACTTTTTACTGATCTAAATAAAACTGCCCAGTTTTGTACATTTGAACATTCATCACGTAGAAGTCAACAAAAACTTAACTGAATGTAAGAAATTTGGGCAAGTCTACTGTTTGAAATCAATATATTTATGTTTAAATATTCTTGGCAGAAAGGTAATGCTACTCATCATTCAAGTTTCTTCTGTAACTGTCATCAAAATTTCTTTCTGTGATTGCATTCTGCAGAGTAAATTGACCTCCTGCCTAAGACCTGAGGAAAAAAGCTGCCAAAGGTTTTCAGCAGAAAAAGACCTTGCAATTGAACTAATTACAAGCCTGAAAAGAGCAAAACTGGTGAGATAGTGATAAAAAAGCTTGCCCTCAGCCAACAGCTGTACTCACATGATTCTGTCAAAGTTAACTTGAGCTTTCAAAGGCTAAATGAGAGAAGGTGGGCCATACATTCCTAAGTTCCCAAAAACCACAGAAGCCATCCATTGCAAAGCTAAGCATCTCGCCAACCAAATTACCCAATTCACAGAAGACTTCCTGGTGACTTAAGAAATTATATATTGACTTCTGAAATACAAATGGAAAATAAGAAGCAGCATGTTTTATAAGCTTAATTTGTACTCACCAGTAGGAAAAAGAAAAAGAGGAAAATTACATTCTACTGACTAAAGACTGTTTTATTTCTACAAGATGCATGACTGAACTATCATCAGTACTGGCATTCATGCAGGCTGGGAATAAAGTTTTGTCAATACATGCATCAGCCATTTTTAGCAAAAATCTGGGCCGAAATCTAAAGAAATTCTGCCTATGGTTTTAACCCTACAAATCTCATGCTCTTTACCTGAGCTCTCTGTGGCTTTCATAATAGGGTCAGCTCACTTGCATATAGACTTGAACAACAACACATAAGAGCAATACTGAAGTTGAATAATATTGAACCTCTATTTTTGGACATGATCATGCAACGTGCTGAGCGTTTAAGCCTGGATGTAACAAAGTGCTTTTAATTCTTAGAATGCACAAATTTACCAACTGGCTTCTGCACTTTGCACAATAGGGTCTGCATCACTGTTTGACAATGCGTAATGCTATATGCAATACAGCATAGCAAGTTATGATATTCTATCAGTTCTTCTTGGATATTCCTGTAATAAAATGCTACTAGAAACTCCAGAAGCTCTTACATGCCCATTCGGATTTCCTTTAGTTTTTGTTTTATTGAACGCAGATCTGGGACAGAGTTCCTGTGTTGGCACAGGTTCCTCTAAAACCATTGCCCCAAATCAGCACCCCTTTTCTGAGCTTTCAGCAGGAAAGCAGATAAATGAAGCCTATTTGAACTGAGGTGGTATGGTGTGGGTTCATTTCTCTAACACATTTGACTGTCAATGAAAATAAGGTCATGGGGTTTACTTTCTATCATTCAGATCATCTCTGCAACATCTTTATTTAACTTCTCTGTAGACCCGTGGCTTCTTTTCTTTGCTTGCTTTCTAATGACTGTAAGCAAACCAAGTGCTGTTTGTAAGGGGAAAACGGGAGGCATTTGCCAATGTTAAAAGCGCATCCTTCATCTATTCCTCACGCCACTTAACAGCTTGTACCAAAGCAACTAACTTTGGAAATATTTCCCACTCTTGATTTCAATCCTTTATACTTCAGAAGTAGCTTTTAAACTTGGCTTTGCAGTAACAGCCTTTTACAAAAGCTAAGGGCAAGACTAATTTTCTTTAAAAAAATATTCCAATGGAAACAGCAGTTATCAATAAAAAAGCAGTGTTATTTTATTGCCATTCAAAGGTTACGGCAGTATCAATTTTAAAGTGCAACAGACTGCTATCCCAGCTCAGAGAAACAAAACAAAAATAGGTCTTACTAATAATAAAGGGTACCGTGAGCATTTCAGAGATATACATAGTTATACCCCGTCTCAGGCCTTGTAATTACAGCAGGTGAAAAAAAAAATCTAAAACTTGTAAATTGATAGTACGGCATTTTCAGGAAAAAGGTGCAGGTTTGAAGGTCAATGCTGTGAATCAGCAAATGGCTGCATAACAAAAGAGCACACTGTATAGATTATTATCATCTTTATATCCCAAATCACTGCATTCCTGTTTCTGACACATAACCTCAGAGAGTTTGTAAGTGCTACATTAGTCCCTTTGATAAGGTAGGAGTTCTTTGGCAACTAACTAGGATATTTCTGTTTAGCAGAGAAAGCTATAAACGAGATGCTTAACACAGGATAAAATAGGGCAGGAAGCTAACTTACTCCCAAACAGAATTACAATAATAATAGAACCTTAAAATTGCTACTGACCTTGTCATAATGTGTACAGGTGTTTCCAGAGATGGAAGCAAATCAAGATGATGACTTTAACACAGCATCCCATTCAGCGATGCTCAGTTAAGGTATTAATTCCTTGAACTGCTAGCTACCCAGCTCTGCTTCAGCACAAGCAGCTCTTACAGCGTCCACTGGATGTAACGTCTTTTGGCTTGCTGGCTGTTTCTTTGTCCAAATTAACTGCTACATTTTAGCCTTGACAGTTATTTTCATCTCCATGTCCCATTACAGCGAAATCCAAGCCTCTGGTTCAGAGGGGATCTGGTGACGGGGGTGGGCAGGGAGGCCACCTCTCCAGGCTGAGCTCAGACATTAATTCCTCAACAGCACCAGATGGCTACAGCTAACCTTTGCCAGCTTAATCTTTTGACATTTTGACTTCTGAGTGCTGCCACTGAGCAAATAAAAAGTGGGACAGAGATGAGGTTTAAGATGTGCTAAATATTTAAAGCCAACCATCCCAAACTCTTAAAAACTCAAAAGCGTCGCTGAACATTTTTCAATACTACTCTACAGAAGCTTTGGCAGGCTGGTTTGCAAAATTAATGGAAAGCCATGTTATTTCTGAGTCTCTGTAACAGACTCACGTATCTTCTGTTGCTTTGAAAAGCTTCAGACTAATAAACCGAACAACAGCCAACAGGGAGCCTCCAGTGATTTCAAAGGATGATGGATCTGTCCTACATCGCGCTTTCCACTTAGATGGGTAAGAAGAATTTTTCAATCCCCTGGAAAACTTTGAGATACTGAAAAATAATTCCCATCCCAAATCAGGAAGAAAAAACAAAACCCTGGGTTCTTTAATTAAAAAAACAAACAAACTAACAAAATCAGCCCAAGTCAGTAAAAATACTTTGTGAAATAAAGATACCTTTTGTGTTCCTTCTTTAATTAGCTGACACTTCAAAACAGGGTTTCATTTGTTGTTTAAAAAAGTTAAAAGGTTCCATTCATTTATGTCAATCATTCATTTTTTTGAAAAATACAGTTATGGACCAAGGCCGGTTCCCAGGAGGGAAGTTGTTCCCCCCACCTGCCCACATACACTTGGTCCAAGTGGCCCCATAGCCAGGATCTGGCTCAGAACCATGCAAAGAAGGGTCCTGCAGCAAGCACCCTATGATCTATTTCACCTTGTTCTCAGATTTAGGTGAAATATATATGGCCCAACCAATTCTGCTATAAAATGTCCCTAGCAGCATTCAGAAATGGTCAGAACCACTTATAAACCCCCCTGTAAGAAGACAAGGAGAGAAAGCTATGGTAAATCCAACTGAGAGATAACAGGATGGTTTATCTGTGAAATTCAGCGTCCCCACTGGAAAGACCACACCAGAATGTCCTCTAACCCTGATTAATATCACGGAATCACGGAATCATGGAATCACGGAATTTTCAGAGTTGGAAGGGACCTCTAGAGATCATCTAGTCCAACTCCCCTGCACATTACTCAGGACTGCATCCAGGCAGGTCTTGAAAATCTCCAGAGAAGGGGACTCCACAACCTCCCTGGGCAGCCTGTTCCAGTGCTCTGTCACCCTCACCATAAAGAAGTTTTTTCTTATGTTTGAATGGAACTTCCTATGTTTCAACTTGTGCCCGTTGCCCCTTGTCCTGTCACTGGGAACCACTGAAAAGAGTCTGCCTCCATCCCCCTTCAACCCACTCTTTAGATACTTATAAGCAAGAATAAGATCTCCCCTCAGCCTTCTCTTCTCCAGGCTAAAGAATCCCAGCTTTCCTCATAAGGGAGGTGCTCCAATCCCCCAGTCATCTTTGTTGCCCTACACTGGACTCTCTCCAGAAGTTCCCTGTCTCGCTTGAGCTGGGGAGCCCAGAACTGGACACAGTATTCCAGTTGTGGCCTCACCAGTGCCGAGTAGAGGGGAGAATGACCTCCCTTGACCTACTGGTCACACTCTTCCCTATGCAGCCCAGGATGCCATTGGCCTTCCTGGCGACAAGGGCACATTGCTGGCTCGTGGATAATTTACTGTCTACCAGGACCCCCAGATCCTTCTCCTCAGCACTGCTTCCCAGCAGATCCACCCCTAGCCTATATTGGTGCCTAGCATTCTTCCTCCCCAGGTGCAGGACCCTACACTTGCTCTTGTTGAACCTCATTAGGTTCTTCTCTGCCTAGCACTCCAGTCTGTCCAGGTCACGCTGGATGGCAGCACGGACCTCTGGGGTGTCAGCCACCCCTCCCAGTTTGGTATCATCAGCGAACTTGCTGAGGATACACTCTGTCCCCTCATCCAGGTCACTGATGAATAGATTGAACAAGATTGGACTGAGTATTGACCCTTGGGGGACACCACTGTTTACAGGCCTCCAACTTGACTCTGCTCCATTAATCACAACCCTCTGAGTTCTGTCACACAGCCAGCTCTCAATCCACTTCACTGTCTCTTCATCTAGCCCACACTTCCTCAGCTTCCTAATGAGGATGTTATGGGAGACAGCATCAAAAGCCTTGCTGAAGTCAAGGTAGACGCCATCTACTGCTCTCCCCTCATCCAGCCAACCAGTTATAACATCATAGAAGGATATCTCTTCACAAGGTGTGAGACGTGCCAGCTTCTCAGGACAGAGAGGGAACCCTCCACACAATTTTTCTGCCTATTTTTTGTGGTTCCATTTCACCCAAACATCCGTTATTTCAGCTAATTAAAGGAGTGGCTCTACACTAAGATCTGCCTGCCAAGGCAGTGGAAAAGATGACATATTGAGTACAAAAGAAACCCGCATCTACAACACAGCTTATAATCAATGCTCACTGCCCCAAAAGGAAACTTATAACCCTACAAAAGACCAGATCTGAAACACAAAAGAACACTTCAAAGACAAAAATCCAGTACTGAAGGGATCTTTTTCACTATTATTGCATAATCTGGAATTATTTTTAAATTCCTTACATGCCAGTACCACGCATGCAAAGTGCTGATCTGCATTAAACGTTTTCCAGCAAGCATACAGGATCCTATAAAGGGCATGCTGACAATTTTAGGTACAGCAATGCAAAGTGACTAGTCACCACCAGAGCAACTGGAAATTTTCTATTTAGAAACACCCTCAACCTGCAAGGAAAAAACACTTGCTAATGCAAACCTGAAAGGAAAATATTAAGTCCAGGATGGAAAAATGCTCTGAACTCCTGCCTTTTTAAGGGGCTCCAGAACTGAATTACAAAAAACAGATGCCTCTGAAAGCTTTAGCTTACACAATCTTTTCTCCATCATCCAGGATAATGAGGGAAGAGGGGACAGAAAAGCCTGAAATACTAGTAACACTGAGACTCAGCAGTCTTCAGCGGGCAGTATCACAGATGCCTGAATGGCTGTGTGAAGCTGTCTGTCTGTCAGAGTCAGAGCTAAGCTGGAGCTGAAGAGCTCTACCAGATCTGAGCTGGTTATTCCTATTTTGCTGAAGTACAAAAGAGGCTACACAAAGCCATTATAAGGAATATGACCATCAGAGCAAACCCACCATGGCAGCGGGCAAATCATGCTAGAAAGCACAAGGTAGCTTTGGGGTCACTAATAATACCTGCAGCTATCCAGGGAAAAGGAACAAGGGCTACTACACGTAATGGCCTGGGACGTGCCTCTTCTCTTGTGTTCTGCAGGAGGACAGCTCTACCTTAGACACGATGCTCCCCACAGGCTGTTTTAAAAGTGCACGCACCACCTCCGCTGCCCTGGGCTATGCCTGATGGAAGAGAGGCAGCAGGACTGCAATCCTTACCACAGAGTCAGAGCGGAGGCAGCTCATCAGCACCGTGACTGGGTACCCCTCCCTCCCACCTGGGTGCCAGGGGCTGCAGCCCGCATCTTGTGTACTGAGAAACCCTACACAAATCCCCATCCGGCTGTGCATACCAGCACGCAAGACTCCTGTTGCTCCACACCCCACATTTAGTTTCACCCTCTCCGTTTATAAAGTTTTCTTAGCTGCAATAGGCAATGTCCACTTCCTGAACAAATGACAGCAGCCAACAGCAAACACAGCGCTCCTGTCTCTTTCTTCCAATTTTCACCAAGTGGCTGGGTACCAAACACAAGCAGGCGGCCCTTTGCTAACCCTGCCATCCCCAGCTTACCAGCACGACAAACTGGGCCGTTGTCAATGACAGTGACGGTTTTGCCCTCTCCCCTGAGTACTAAAGTCAGGCCTAAGCAGCTTCACGTGCACATGTTTATCCCTTTTGGTCTGTAGGAACACTCAGAGCATCAGTGGCCACAACACAATTCTCAGTGGTCAGATTGTCTCATGAAGTCACCATCATCCCTGGTAGACACACTACTAGCCTTTGGGCAGGGAAGGAATGGGACGGGGATGACCTCTGGCAAGCACGGGGCAAAGGCTGGCTCTCGCAATGAAGAGGGATGCCCCATATCCCTCCCGTAATGCCCTCTTCGGGGTGCAAAGCAACAGCGAAGACCACAGAGAACATTGATGGTGTTAATTTCCACCCTCAAGGGAAAGAGACTGAGGGAACCAGAAGAGCTCCAAATGGCCAGAGAGCCAATTGCTGTATTGAAAATACAAATGACTCAGCTGTAGTGAAAGTTTCTATTTTTGTCTTTTGGCCTCAGCGATTTGGTTCCAATCCCACAGCTTGAATCATTCACAAATATGCTTTTGCATGAAAGGCCAGCTATGCCACTCTTGCTTTCCAAATTTTAAATTGGAAGATATACATTAAGCATGCAGAAGTATGACTACGCTTTTGGATCCTCTTCATGTTCATTTCCAGGCATGGGTGGAAAGACAGGATTATTAAATGACGAAAGGTGTCTCTAGTGAGACCATTCCTGTCTAACTGAATCAAATATTATAGCCATGAAACCAAATCAACACTGGATTTCATTTGAAACTTTGTAAAATAAAATTTCATGGCTAACTTTTGTTTCTTTTGAAACTTTTTCCTTTCCCTAATGTTCAAGCTTTCATCAGAAGGGAAAAATTCCATGCATCAATGTTTTATCTCTTTAGAAGAAATACTTTGCTCAAAGTTCTTCTAAAAAAAAAAAAAGTCATTAATTATTCACATTGGGGAAGCACCAAGTCATGGCTAGCCCTCTTCTGTTGCATCCTCCTTAGATATATACTTAAAGCTAGCTTTAGAAAGAAGGCAAAGTTTTTAGCCCCAGCTGTGAAAGGCTACATCTGGAAGAGTTCACGGAGGAACCCCTGGTGTGTGTGTGAGGGAAGGATGGGCCCAAGGTCTCTGCCCAGGTCTGTCCTAAGTCCAGGTCCTCTACTGGCTCCACCAAAGACATATCCAGTGATTCTACAGCTTGTCTGAGTTGAGAAAAGCAACTCCTAAGCTTATGTTTCACTTTAATAACACATGTAAACAGCCTCCTAAATGCAAAATCCATTTACAACACTCCAACCCAACTCCTGGTCAAAAATAATAGCACAGAAGGAGCCAACATCTGTCATGCTATGGTTATATATCTTTAAGGTCCCTTCCAACTCCCCCTATGAAACTCCATGGATGTTATCAGGAAAGAAAAGCCCCTGTGGGGCTTGCAGAGAAAGCTGATGAAAGCGGTAGGATGAAGCTCATAGATGCTCCATCAGGTCCCCCTGGGCCACAGCAGCAAGCCCAGTTCTCCATCCCTACATCACACGGCAGGGGTCCTGGGTAGCTGCTGTCACCTGTGCTGTCACCAGTGTCCCTCCTCCCTTCCCCAAGGAGCACTGCAGCTCTCTTACAGAACTTGGACATAGGAAGATTTTAGAAAGGCTGGCCAGAGAGGAGCTAAAAAGGGAAAGCAACATTAAAGAGAGATGTAAAATACCTTGCGCAACTCCAGTTTATCATGTTCAAGGAAGATTAAGAGAATCTGGAAGAGGTGGAGAAGACAAATAGAAAAAACGGACAGTCTAATTACAGGACTACAGATGAAAAAGATCTTGGCTTGTTGAGCCTGGAAAAATGAAGGCTGGATGGGGATGGGAGTACTGTCTATAAATACATCCAGAGGGAGACACCAGGCAAGGAGAAGAGCTATTTATGTACAGGGTATGAATATATATTTGGCTGCCAATTCAAAGAAAGTTTAAAACATTGGAGAAATGAGGTTTTGAAACAGTCTTCTAGAAAAAGCAGAAGCAACAGGCAAGTCAACTCACTTAAAACAGGCCTTGCATAAGGTTCAGGAGTATGACGCCAGGACACTGACCCACACACTCCTTCCAGTCCTACAGCCTGCGTTCCCACTTTATGCGTCTGCAGAAGTTAACCCAGCTACCAAGCACTAAGAGTCATAACACATGAGATGATAACAGCTTCACAGGCTACTTTGAGGGAAGTTTGTAGAAAGAGAGAATATCTTTTTTTAAACAAACCGATAGATCTAGGAAAAAGCAGACACGTCTAAGGGAAGAAGCCTTTCGAGAGATTTGCTGCATGAGGTGTTTACCGCCTCAAAATCCAATCTTAGCGCATGTTAGACACAGTTCAATGTGCTGCTTCAACTGTGTCTGCTAGCTTAATAAAATACCTTACTCTCTGCTATCCTTACTTCTCATTTATCACCAAGACAACAAAACTCTAGATTACTTTAGGTAAAAGCGTTGCATGCAGAGGAAAACAAAATGCAATCAAGATATTGGATATGGTTGGCATCAAGAGAGTTGAACGGGCAGTTTGGCAACAGCAGAGGCAAGAGAAATGCAGAGTTGGGAAAAGCATCAGAGGAAAGAGATGAATGTGACACTCCGGAAAAGAAAAAAACCAAAAACCAAAACAGTGGAGAGGCTCCGCTCCAGGTTCTGTTGAACTCAATGTGAGCAGTTCCATCAGCTTCCATGTGAGTAAGAGCAGACCCTCCGAGATGCCGGTTTCCAGGACAGAATATCTCAGAGGGAAGATTACCTTAACAGCTGTGTCTAGAGCAGAAGAGAAAGCCTGATGAAAAGAGCTCTGCTGTTGGCCAAGACAGTGTCGGTCCTGAATCAGGCTGCACAGCAATGTGCTGCCAAAGCTTTAATGGGGGCTACCAAAAAAAAAATAAAACCTTCCCTCACTTGTGACAAGCAGCAGAAGTGCCTGCATTTGCAGACAGGGGGAATGGGGAGATATTTCCCTTTTGTATTCCTGATGTCTGGGAATATCAGCATTCGTTTCAGTGGAGGAAGGACAAGGAATCTGCCTGGGAGGATGCTATATTCAAACGAAGGTATGTGCTGTGAATCCGCTGCAGCCCACAGCATTTTTAGATGGCTGCTCCAAGGCAGAGACAGCAAAATTAGGCAAGGCACGTTTCATCCCCTTTCCACCAATATATGATGAACTCTGATCCATTGCATCTGAGAACCCAGACCATGCAAATGACTTTGATTTGATAGCTTTTATTCCCACCCTGCCATCGTGTGAAAGGTCCAAGGTGTAAAACATCGGAGAATTGTGACCATGATTATAAGCCCACTTAAGGAGCTGGACCTTTTTGTTTTTCAAGCTACATCTGAGATCTGAAAAAGGATCTTGTCCATTAGTGTTATGAAAAAAAAAAAAAAAAAGAATGTTCCTGTTTGATGCAAAAAATAAAAGCATTTTCAAAGGCTCTTTGATGTGCAAGACAGAAAGACATGCAGGCAGATTCTGGAGGAGGTCTTGTCTTCAGCAATTACCAGCACTCTTTCTGAATCTTACTCCCCAGACAGAATTTTTCTGTGAAGCAGATAATCACACTGCAGAGTGTACCAGCTCTAAACCTTGTGGCTTTTCAATTAAGCAGCAATAACCTCTAGTCAAAATACTCCTTAACCAAGATGGGAATAAAACAAATAACCCCAAAACCAACTAACTGCAGGTGAAGCAATTTCAAAGACATACACGCTTTTAAAAGATTTCATTTTGAGCTCTTCTCAGGTAGCCATGCCAGTTTTCCAAGCAGTATTCTGATCATTAAAACAAGCAGTGATGTAATTTCCACAGCAACCACAAACATACCAAGAATATTTGAGCTAAATTTATCCAGACTTCTTGTTTGAATCACTGCTTTGGTTCGTTATTTTTCCATGATTTTCAACTATGCACAGAAAAGGAGTTGTGGACAGCCTGGGACTGAGCTTTCCCCAGCAGTATCTGAAATGCCAACCGTTACATTTGGGAGCCACATATTGACTACTAGAAACAAAATTAAGCTGCTCCTCCAGCTTCCAAGCCCAGGTCCCTGCTCCTTTCACCCTTCACCTTCCTCCCATCCTTTCTGTAGCAGACTGACCCTTTCCCTCATCCTTGGGTGACACAACAAAGGGCCTGTCTTTGAGGCCGAGAAGTTCCCAAAGCTGACCACAGATCTGCCACCCTCCCCAATGGGAGAGTGCAAGCCAAAAAAGAGGACCTGCACCAGATTTCCCACAGCTCTGTGCAGCTCCTGTTCGGAGCAACACATCCTGCCAGCTGTGCCTGGAGAGCTCAGGCTAGGGAAGGCTGTCTAGGCACCTTTACCAGCAGGTACACGTATCCCTGTAAAAAATACATAACCTACAAAGACATCACTGGGTTTCACTCTCTCTTCCAACATGCACAGGGTGGCTAATTATCCTGCTGGGAGGGACTGAGTACTTGCAAAAACTGCAGCATAACCCTCGAGGTTTGACTATATCAACTTTGCTATTGTTCAATGGGGATCTTTTTCAACTGTCATATTTTAACATGCTTTGAATATGTCCTTGCTGACTCCATTTCAGAATCACGATCAGACTCACTGAGTCTGCCTGCATGTAGCTGTACCTGTTTTAAGGGCAGTTTGTAACCAGAAACTGCCAACCCTCAGAGCCCCTCTGACTGCAGGAGGGCTTTTTGAAGGTTGAGGGCCTTCCCTAATACTTAAAGACTTCGTTTATAAGTCCTCCCTCCAAGTAAAAGCAAGGCACAGATTCAAAGCATCGACACACTTCTGTTGTGAAACTGTCAGCAGCTTCCATAAAAGGGCTGCTGCTGTGGGGATACATGATCATGCAAATAAGCCATTGCTGACCCACTAACGAACACACAGACTTGGATTAAGGAAAGGAATTAAACATCACCCTAACTTGAAGTAAAATCTGAAACGGAACCTATTAAGGGACTGACTTCACCTATACAGCAGATTGTATGGTACAAAATCCATCCCCCATACCCTCATCTGCAATGCAAACATTTCCTCTCAGTTAGCTGCCTTCTGCCAAGCAGAGCCCTGGCAGCCCCTTATCGATCAGAGAAATGAAAAACAAACAAACCACAGACTTAATGTTGAAAGGATCCCTGAAGATTTGATCCCAAGCCTGTTATGTCAATGCAAAGACTTTAATGAGTTTTGGATAAGGCCCCCTTAGGCTTTGGAGAGGATAAAAAAAAATAAATTCATAGCACTTTCTTTAATGCAAGTTTAAAATCGTCTGCAACATCACTGCCAAAACAATAAATCAATTACAGACCTGGTAAAGACTAAGTTGGTGTGAACACTATCAATTGCTTTTTCCCACTGAAACAGAGGACAACGGTTCTATGACCACAGTGTCATCCCCCACCTGAGAGCTACGTTATAATCACACATTAGTAACATCGTTAAGGAGACCCTGTGTACAGGTTCTAAGGGCAACGGATTTTCTTTACTACCTTATCTTTGTTTTTTTCTAGGCTTCTTGATAGAGTTGTCCTAAGCTACATTTTAATGTAATACACCACAAACATATTTTACCTGAAAGGTGGAAAAATAAAGCTGTATAGCAGCAGATAATGCCAGATACAGCTCAGATAAAGATCAATGTTTTACTACTGTCTGTAAATCAAACTGCCTCTCAGGTTGGACTCTGCTCAATTAGCTTCCCAAGGTCTGCACCACACTGCTGCCGATCCCAGTAGCTCTGCCCTCCTTGCTACAGCCCTCAAGTTCAAGAGCAGGGTGGCTTTGATGGTATTTATCGGGAAAAAGGTGGTCCTGCCGCTACTAAGACCTAAGTGCTCCTTTATATCTCCTTGATTCCAGGGGGATGCAGCACGCACAAGCCAAACTCCCACTTTCCACATGCACAAGAAGATGTTTTCAAAGGCAAATGGTTCTTCCTGATGCCTCTGTTTCAAAACACAAGGGACATCTTCTAAGTGTATGTCTGAAGAACAGTGCTTAGTATCTAGACTTTGAAAATCAGTTCAGAGTGTCTTAAATTGGGCATTTAATTGTAAATGCCCCAGCAGTCATTGCCCTTTTTGGAAATCCAGGCTCCGTTTGGCTAGACAGTACAATATGCAGCTCTGCTACAGTCTGCACAGGAGTGCAGGCTTAACCACATGCATTATCTGCTGCAGACCAGCCTTCCGCATTAGCTTTCAGCCCCATGTGAGATTGCACCACTTCTGTATGAAGTGTGTATTTAAATATGTTTAAAAATACAAGCCTATTACTGCTTTACTAGTGTACTTCCTATTCCTGTCTAGCATTTCCTACTTCTCCTTCTGTGGGGCATTATGCAGTAAGACTAACTCACATAAGATACCTCTTTTAGTTTTTGCCCTTTTTTTTTGCTTGTAGGAATACTTTCAATTTGCTGTTTGGACTCAGCTTGCAGCTTAACAAGCAGGAGGAAAACCAGAAAACCTTCAAGGCTCATTTAGTCCGACTGTACAGAACTTCAAGCAACCAACAAACTTTGCAGGTCTCTAGTGCTCTGTACAGAATGGAAAAAGCAGGACAGAGGGTGCAAGTACTTTTTCCCTGTTACACAGCACAATGTGCCACAGACATGGCTAAGTCAATGTGCCCCAAGACCTTGCTGTTGGCCCTAGATCACAGCTGATGTAAAGATTTTAAGGTTTACATGGCGATTTCACGAGGAACAAAGTGATAACAGTGGTGCTGTCAACACTGATTTTTCCCTTCCTCCTCTACTCAGCAGGAAAGATTTTATAAGCAAAGATATTCACGCTACCAAATGCCAAGTTCCTGCCCTTCACATTTAAGGCAACAAAATCAACTGTGCAGAACTATGAGGAGACAACAGCAAAGATCTCATCTGGAGGCCACGTACATGCACACCCAGGAGCGGGTGAGCTCTGCCTGCTCTTATTGCTATAAAGAAGTCAGGTTCTTCCCACAGACCTTTCTTTTTTAAGTGGATTTCACACTGCCAGACTGACAGCCTGGAAGGCTTCAGTTGTCCAGTTAAGTACAAAGTGTAGAGCAAGGGCAGAGTCTGTGAAAGTTTCCATCCCTCCACCTACAGTCCCATCACCTCCTCAAACTGATGCCCTACAACAAAGGCCTCGGCCACATTTGCAAAAGTCCTGCCCTCAGGCAAACAGGGGAGCAACGCTGGAGGCACAAAGCGATGTCCCAGGAGAATAAAGCTGTTTCATTTGCCATTAGCTAATCTCAAGTTGTCACCATTCAGTCCATTGTGAAATTTTCCATATAAAATTGCACTAGCTCCTGAGCAGTCCCTCTTCTTAAAATGACCCTTTAACTCTTCCAGTTGAACTCTTCTTACTTGCATTGGAGACTTTTCTACGATTCAGGAAGCAGCGGTGCAGGCAGCAGCTTTCCCTCTGAGTCAGTACTGAGCTGAGCCAAGGCCCAGACGGGGTTGCAAAGGTCACTACCATCGTGGGTAGCTTCTTTCTGATGAAATATGAAGCCCTGTGAGCTGCAGGGTCACCATGGCGCTTCCAAAGTGCAGCTTTCAGAGCCTCTGGTCCACTTCAAATACCAGCTCAGGTATTCTGGTTACTCATTTGCTCTGTCATTTTAATATTTAGGTCTCTTTTCCAGGCATATTACACATGCCTATCTGTGCTTCCCTGGACAGTTGAAAGTCAGCAGCTTACAACAGGTTTGTCTCAAAAGAAGTTGTGAAGGTTCATTTAGTTAATATCTGTAAAGCTACGATAAAATTTCAAACAACTATCATTGGCATCATTCCCAATTATGTAATATTATATGCATTACAACATAACACCCCTTTTCAATGCTCATTTCTAGATTCAGCAAGAGAGAAGAGACACCCTTTGGTGTATTTGAAAGATCCAATTCCACCTCTGAGACACACACAAGTGGCATATGAACACTCTGTGACTTTGAATAAAATTCTCAATAAGAGAGCGATAAGCTCTTTAACAAAAGTACCCTTACATTTCAGAAGACAATCATTGCTTTTCTACATCTTTGCTGAACTGCCTCCTAGAAATACACATGAGAATCAAATCCTAGCTGTAAAATTTTGTAAGATTCAAAGAAACCAACCAGCCCGTGGAAAGGAGATGGACTTATATTCTGTTCTAGGCATTCATACAATGGTATCTTTGGGCTTCCGTTATCTTTCCTACAAGATTCATTTTATGTTACCTCCATTATATTAAGTAGAGCTCTTTAATCAAGTTTAAAAAAAACCCAAACCCCACGCTTCATAAAAGACTGCAGCCGCCCCCATATCGCTGCTTGCTTTCTCTCTTTTAATTAGGACAAGATGAACAAGTCTAGGCAAGGGGAAGCAGTGTTTGAGGTGGCAAGGGAGATGCTGACTGCACCCGAAATGGAGCATTATTCTGTACTCCAGTGACGAATCCTCTCTGTGGACCAACGAGTGCTCGACCGGCATCATCGAGTCAAGCCCAGCACCATCTCTGGAGGGTATACAGGGTCCAGTTCTGAAACACAGCTTGCCCGCTCTCAGGGTAAGTGGGCATCCTGCTGGGATACAGGCAAGATCACTGCCGCAGCCAAGAGGAATAGCAAAGGAGACACAAGCAGTAAGGTGAGCCCTTGCATCATATATTACATTTGCTAACTAGAGTCAATGATGCTGTGAACCTATTCTCCACATAAAGACCTGGCCAAATGTATAGCTGTCAGGAAAAGAAAGCCTGAAAAATCTTAAGGCTTTCAAATGACCAAGGCACCGGGTGCACCTGGTACCTGCTGGAAGGTGCCTCCAGCACTGTGCCGGCTGTAACGCCGTGCTGATCCGACCGACCCGTCACAGAACCACAAGCACCACAATGCTGTTTTTTAAAACCCTCACATCCACATGCCTGTCCTTCCTGCCCCCCCCAAAAAGACTCCAAGCTTTGCGAGCACTAATGAGGTCATCGGCATTAAAGACATTATCTGTGATCTCACCGCACTTCCCAGTGGTTCCCACTGAATGGAAGCAGAAGGCTGCATCTAGATTGTTAATAAATGCATGTAAACAATAGGTTTAAATGTGAAGGCTGAATGAGTCACCGCGTTCCTGCATGCAAGCTGTGTAACAGGATCCAAATGCCGAACAAGGACCAGCTAACTTAGGGAGTGGACCAGCTAGCTAATGACAATTATTCTTGGCAGGACCCAAACAATCCCAAAATAAAAATGAGTTTAAACATGTACAGTATGCTGATAAAGAGCAAATCCACCAAGGCAGTACTGGATCTTAAGCTTCCCTAGGATCCCTCTGCCAATCCTCCAACACTGTTTATCTAATAAAATAACTCAGACATCTAAGTATAGAAGACTTATACCAGTAAGATTTTTATGCTTCCAGTTAACCAGTTTAACTGAATATACTTACATAACAGAAACATGTAATAAAGTTCTCAGAATAGAAAAACTGAACTCACTATGTAGAAAATATACCTTTTTCACTTTTCACTTCATTATTCACTCATAAACTAATTTGTTTATTTACTGTATCTTTAAACAGTGAGAAAAACTTGTCAAATCACTATGGCAGAACAAAAATTTAGCAATTCTTAACACTTGCGAATGATTAGCACAGATTAAAATTCTTCTCATGGTTTATAGCTTAGTATTCAAGTGGAGATAATTTCTTCCAGAGAGAAACTCAGAAGATAGAATTTAAGAATTTTAAGAATATTCAATAACCAAATGCTCCTGATTATTATAGAAAGATACAATGCTAAATAACAAAAGCAAAAACAAACAGAAAAATTGGTACCACAGAATAAGCGAAATACATACAGAGAAAGGAAAGAGTTCCCAGAGCTCCCTGTGACGCTGGTGAGAAACGTCTTCAAAGAAGATAAGGTGGCCTCTGAATAAAGTATCAGGTTTTGCTTCATAGTTGCTGATAAAATCCAAAATAAGTCTGCAAAAACATTAGCTTCTACTGAAGCCTGCTTACTCACTACAAAGCGTCAAACACACCTTCATCCCACACTTAAAACGCAGATGCTGCCTCCTAATGAACTGCTTGTTGCAAGGGGGGAATACCGTTACACAATAACCAGAAGGCTATTTCTTGATGCAGAAACATAACTGGGTTTTGACTCAGAGAAATGCAGCAGTGCCTAGGAGCTGACGGTTTCAGCAATAAAAATCATCCAAAAATAAATTTGACCGTTCAGAAAAAAAACTAACAGGAAGCAACCTGAAGCATATGTCCCTTCTGAAACAGAAATTTCCACCTATGGATTTATTACATTACATAAATGCAGACCTTCTAATCTAGCCCAACAGTAAATCACTGCAAGTCACTGAATCAAAGCTGACAGTATAAGTGGAGCAGGTGAATATCTGTTCAGCCTAAGAAACGATGCTTTGATTTTAGCAGCTTTCATACCCTAAATACACACTGCATCAGTGGCTGGGAACATATTTGCATTCACACGCTGAAAAAGCACAGATCTTGTAAAACATATTTAGGAGCTGGTGAGACGTGATACATATATTGACTAATTCCGTAGGCCTTTGGAGAAAATCAGTCTTCAGAGGAATGCTATTCTTATCACCTGAGTAGTTCAACATCATTCTCCTTGCAAGTAAAATTCCTTGTTCTCTATTGTAGATTTTCAAAGATTAGGGCTCAAATCACTGAAAGATCTTTCACATATTTAAATTTCATCGAAACTCAGTAGCAGCTGTCTACTGAGTTCTCTTAAAACATTTCGCTCCCAATCTGAACAGGAAAGAAAAGAAACCGTCGTATTTACCATTTTGTGGATCCATGTTGCTCTCTCTGCAAATAGCGGATTCCTCAGTTCCCACACACCAGTACATTCTGGGTTGCAGCTGTGAAGATCCCACAAGCAAACTTTCTGCAGCACTTAAAATGGAATAGTGTTGTCAAAGCTGAATGATCTCCGTCAAGTAAAAGCAGCGGCAGAGCAACTGCTAGTAAGCACCATCCCGAAGAAACATCATTTACCCTGTTTAAAAATAAATAGTAAACCAACTTAATCATTCTAGTATAGAAACTGCAAGATGCTTATTCCTCTGCACTCTAACACAGTGTCTAAATATTACTCTGCAAAAATGCACTCACGATCCTATAAATACAATTATTTTCATAATAGCTTTGTTAAGAGCATAACGTGAATTGACAGAGGCGGCTAACAACGTCTCCACTATAAAAAAGATAATGTTCCCAATTTTTCTCCACCAAAGCTGCTCAGTCTTTGGGCAGAGGGTGTGGGGGTGGGCAGGGGTTACAGCTGCAGTTTCAGATTCTCCACAAGCTAGTGTAAAGACAGAGCATTGAAACCATGCAATGCAGCCGGAAAAATCCTAAATGCAACCTCAAAACCTTTCCCATCCACAAAGATGACTGTGGCTTTTGTAAGACTCCACTGTGAGAAACTGAAAAAGACTGATGTGGTGACTGAGACAACCCTCTGTAGAAAACAGGACTAAGAAAAACACACCAGCTCCTTTCCCCTTTGCCCAGACCTTTCAGAGAACTCTACCAGCCTGGAAGTGGCAGGCTTCTTCAAACATATTCAGGGAGGCAGATCAGGCCCTTAGGAGCTCTTAAAGGTTGGCTTCTTCTGAACTGTCTTGCACAACAGCCAGCAGAAAACTGCATAGCTCAGTCTCCCAGGGCATTTCCAACTGCTTATCTCTTCAGAGCTGCACACCTGTAATTTTCTCTCTTTTAATGCATCTTCCACAGAAGTTAAAACTACAGGTGAATTTGCAGTGTGTGCCAAACCGGCATCAGCACTCATTCATTTGCCGCTTTCAGTTTCAGTCAGTAAACGCCTCTAAGATGTAACATCACCACGTTACATGTTACACGTTACCTCTCACCTTTGACTCTTCTTAGTTTTTCTCATGTCTGGTACATGATGCTGAAGTTTTGACCGGAGGCTCTAATTTGGCAAAGCATGTAACCCACCTCCCACTCTGGCCAGCAACACCCAAGAATATCGCTAAATCTGCCTCAGCAGAGTTGGCTTCCTGAGCTGGGATCAAAGGCCAAGAAGAGTATGAAGATACAGTGATCAATCACCACTCTCCAGGAAGCTTTTTGCTCCTCCCTCCTTACATAGGGTTTTAACCACCAGCCAACGTTAAAAATTACTGCATGCTACATCAGTTGTTTCTAGGCAAATATTTGAGTTTTAGGTGCACTTAACAGCAAAACTCAGTTTTCTGATGACCCCTACTTTGTGCTGTCTGGCAGCAGGAACCAAAACTCACTCCCCAAGCGCTGTGCATGCCCCTATGTCCTACAGTCAGGGTGCTGGGTGCTGCCACAGACTGCGGTTTCGTTCTTTGGTGTTTTTCAGAGGTGGCAAAAATTATTTGGGTGCCATACGACAAATAATAATACGGACTGAGAGACCTGCGCTGGGCTATAGGCAAGCACTTTCACCCCCCTCCCCCCCGCCCCCAGCTAAAAACCTCCTTTGCAGCAGGATGGCTACAACTCCAGATGGATGCAGATGCCTGAGCTGCTGAGTGTCCATCCCTCTCTCTCTCCCTCCCTCCCCATCACGGACTGCAGCAGCAGCTCGAATCCCAGGTCAGGCCCTGGCAGCTCTCACACCCCAACACAGCAGCAGCTGGGCACATGTAAAAGGCTGAATTTGGCAGCTTTCACCTACAGAAGGGGGGGAAGCCATGGGCTGCTGTGGGAGGCTGAGATGGAGGTGGTCCCTAAGCCCAGATCCAGTCCACAAACCACTGAATTGGGCCATGCTGGTGGAGGACCAGATTCTGCCCTGGAACGTGCCAAGTTCCCACTACAGTCAGCTTGGCTCCGAGGCCAAGCTTCCCTCAGCCACGCTGGCAGGCATGGCTACTGCGCTGGGACCCCACACCTCTGCCGCACTGTGGGTGCAATACCCCAGGCAGAGGTGTCAGGGAGGCTCTCACGCCTCCCAAAAGCTGTCCAGGCTGTTAACTCTGAAAATGGAGGGGATGTGATGCTTCCAGCAGCTGCCTCCCCTGTACCCTCGCTATAAATGCACTCAGCAGCTACAGTAAGAATAAATATTGCCCCATACGAAGACTAACAGAATAGCTCTTTCTAGCAGAAGCTGATTTCTGAGGCATCTCCTTGGTGTACAATGGGGGTGCACCATGTGCACTCACAGCAACTGTACAAGAAACACTGAATGGGGCTCAGTATGCACCACGGAGGCTTGAAAACCATCCCACTCATCATTTTTAGGTTTCTACCCAGCTTAGTCCCCAGGCTGAAACTCTCCTCACAATAGTAAAAGGAAAAAACTTACAGGAAAAATAATAGTGTGGTTTTGATAATCAGTTCCCTTTAACTGCAAGTAGGACACTAAACGGCATAGCCATGTGTGTTACTGCCACACAGCACCCATGTAAGCAGCATTTCCATTTTTCAGGAACTTTGTGTATATAATAACCCCCCACTCCCCCCAGTGCTTTTATCTTAAGCAAGATGCACTCCACTGTAACACGTGCAAACACCATGTTTTAATTTGATTTAGGGAGCGGGATCCTATGGGCTCTGCAGAACCTCATTCAGAAGGAGGAGGACCGTGAAGAATACGCCTAATGCCGATTTACATCCCATTTCACACATTCCCAGTTTCTCTCCTGGGACCTGCTACTGCCAGCTTCCATGTAGTGTCCCAGCACATCCGACTGTGCCCATACCAACCCAAGCACCTCCTCTCCGCTCCACCAGCTTGTTTGGCCTCACCCCGTGCATTGTGCCTAAGCGCAGCAAGACACCCAGAAACGCCGTGGTTTGCCTGCCATCGCTTCCCGATTCACAAGAAACCTGCAAAAACTTCAGTTCTTTGCTCAAACCACCTGCCACTTCTGAGAAGCCCATCTGGGGCCAGGCGTTGTGATGGGTATCAACCATGGGTCTAGAGAGGCCCGCGACACCATCGGAGTGGAAACACGCTGCAGGCTCATCTGCCTGCCATTGCACAAGGCAGGGTGAAGGCAGACCTGGCACCGAAAGGGCCTGTCCCACGCCTGCCCGGGGACACCCCAGCTCGGCGGGACGGGCATCCTTTGTCCTTCATTGAGCTCTGCGCAGAAAGCGGCAAACCAGCCCCCTTCTCCCCACCCAACCGCCACCGGCTGAGGAGAAACAAGGCATGACGCCCCGATTCGGGGTGTCTCAGAAGCCTTTCCAGTCACTTTTCGGTTGCCGCCTGTCTGTCAGCTCAGCCGAGGGGCTGAGGGCCCAGGGAGCCGCCCCCAACCAGGGTCGGAGCGCCGAGCCCGGCCGGGACCCGCTCGCCCCGCGCCCAGTTCAGCCCAGCCCGCCGTCCCGCTTACATAAAACCGAGTTTTTCCTTAGGGCGAGTCTCGAGTGTTTCCTCTCCCCGCCGGGCCGGGGCAGCCGGGGGCGCGCAGCCGCTCTCCCGCCTGCCCGGCCCGGGCAGGGCAGCGCCCGCTGCCGCCCTGCGCCCGCTTATCCTACGAAGTTCCCTCCGAACTTTTATTTAAAAAAAACCCCAAAACTTTCCCCCCTCACACACACTTTCTCCACATGAAAAGCCCCGGCGTGCCCCAGCGGCCTCCCACCCCGCCGCCTCCCCTCACAGCGGGGCAGGTGCCCGCGGGGTGGCCAGGCCGAAGCGGCAGCGAAGCCACGGTACCTCCTGCGTCCCGGGGCTGGCGGGGTCCCTGCGGCCGCGCAGCCGCCGCCGCCGCCTCCTCCTCCTCCTCCTCCTTCTCCTCCTCCGGTGCCGGCCGCCCGCCTGCCCGCCTCGCTCTGCGGGGCGGGAGGCGGAGGGAGGGAGGAAGGAAAAGGAGCAGGGCAGCGGCGCGGCGCCTCCTCCGCCACCGGCCTCGCCGAGGGCCCGCCCGGCTCCTGACGGGCCTTGGCCACGGTGAGGGGCTGCGCCTTGCCGGCGGCGGCTGAGGGTGACAGGCCGTGGGCCGCAGGCCTCGCACGGCCCCTCGCTTTCCTGCCCAGGCTCCTGGGCACGGAGCCCATCCTGCTGAGGGGGACGCGGAGGGAGAGCGGGAGGAAGGGTGCAGGGCAGCCCCTCTCCGGGGCTCCTTCCCTGGCCGGGCCGCACTCATCCATCTGTGTGTCCGCCATCTACCCGGACTGCCCCTATGCCTAGCTCTTTGACTTTGGGTTTGTGTTTTTGGTTTTTTTTTAAGGAAAAACCAGACTGTGGGAGTTGTGGGGGCCAAAGCAGGACCCTCTCAGCTACAGCAGGTTGTCCGGATGGCCTCGCCCTCACAACCAGCCGCCATGTAGCTCCCCAGGCACGGGCAGCAGACAGGCGCCGACAGACGTAGACATAGCACCGCTACCCACCTCCTTTCTGCATCACTTCTCCACAGAGGCCTGGCCTTCCCTGTAACAGGGTTGATTTCGTTCTTTGGAAGTTGCTCCTTCCCCAGATGGAGGCGTGATTTTCCCCCTCTTTGGGAAAGCAATGTGAGACTGCCCCCGTTCTTCCGAAGGTGTTAGACACACTGCGCTCCAGCTGCCGTGCTGCTCCCCATCACAAACCCATTCATCTCCAGGTACCAGAAGCCTCTCACAAGCCTGGTACTGCTTTATTGTCCCCACCCATTGGACCTATTAAGATAATTTCTGCATGCCTTTCCTTTTGTTATTCATCATGGTTCCATAAATTAAATACATAGTTGGTTTTTTTTTCTTGCCTGGCCTGTACCAAGAAACAAGTCACTGCTGATTGCTTGAGGGTGGAAAAAGCCATGTCCATTCACTGAATGGCTGCTGCAGTCTGAGATCAGCCTTGGGCGTTTCCTTGATGTGCTCATGGAGACATAGAGAGGCTGGGTCTTCATCGGTGCTTTTACCTGTGTTCAGGTCCCCATTAAGCTACTTTTAGCTGCAGCCACAGTAGTGTTACCTGTTTGGCACCCTTTCCACCTCCTACCCAGCCTGCTGTCTTTTATGCCTCACAACCTGGCTCTTGCCCAGACCTTTCTTACAGCTATTTTTAGCACAATTGTTTGAAAACGCACTGAAATAACTTTTCCCCCTTATTTTAATAGAGACTTCCCCTAGCAAGAATTTCTCCACGCATTCAAGCTAATTTCCCCCACCCACCCCACCCCCCCCCAAATCTCATCCCACTCTTCCTGGCTTATGTCTCCATTGATGACATCAGTCACAGTAATTCCTCAGTAATTCCTTTGTATCTCCAGCCTTCTCCCTCCTAAAGTCTCAAAGCTTCTGAGCGATGCTGTTAGCAAGTGGAAAACTCAAGAAGTTTGGCTTGGCCTGTGTGGGGAGACAACAGGTATTTCTCACACGTGTGTTGGATGGGAAGTGTTAAAAGACAATGGTATCAGTATGTTCTTGTTCTCTGTCTACATTGCAGATGAGGGAAATAAGACAGGAACGGGAACGCATTTAGCAGAGTCATACTAGTGATGGATGTGTCTCAAAGGGGTTTAGGAAGCAGCCAGACCAAGGCAGGAAGCCCCATCTGACAGCGTGGTCCACAGTCCCTTCAAATTTTCCCTTTTGAGGCTCACCTCAGAAGGCAAAAAGGACCCATCCTACTTTGAACTGGAGGAAGCTGTGCTTGACCCTGCCAGCTGCAGCTCTGCTCTGCTTACCCCTCCGCTTACTGTAAAAGGCACTTATAGAAGTGACTGCTTAAGGGGTAAGCTAACAGACACATGTTCCAGCACAAATTGCAGAAGTGAATCCAAATTCAGATTCCTTCACAGTCCCCCCCGTGAGATAGTGAATCCCCAGATACGCACACGCAAACACGCACTCTGCGTTCAGTCCTGCCATGTAGAAAAGGTACCTCAAAATGATGTCTCTTGCGAGCCCAGTGCATGTTTCCGCCTGGTCACTGAATCAAGGGGAACAGACACAAGGCAGTTCTAAGAAGAGCCCCTGTAACTAGAGCAATACAGGGCCATTTTGTTTTAGAAGCATGAAACCATAACCCTTTCCAGTGTTTACTTTTATTGACACGTTGGGCCAAATTCAGAGTGAAATAAAAAACAGTGACAGGAGGATTGAGTTGAGTGGAAGTTGCTTGCTGATGGAAGGGGTCTTAACGCATGCATTAGAGGGCTTGGAATTATCTTAAAGCACTAAGTGTAAATAAAAAAGCATTCAAGTTACTCCTCTGTTAAAATAAGTAAAGTCAATAGAAATTTCCTGCTCCCCCACCTTCCTTTCTGAGCAATATCAACGTGTAGCATTTAGAAACCATTTCACAAAGTTAAACATTTATTAGGAACAAGAACTATTACAAAAAGATACCCATAGTCTAAATATATACATGAGGTTTAAACATAGCATTTTCATGTACCTTTAGCTATAAAAATACATTAGATTAACTGTATCCTAATTTATAAATATAGTTCTTTTTCTTAAAAAAAAAAGTAGTATTTCATATGAAAGCCTTACTGTGCAATGAAAGAATACATACCCTCTAAGGGGTTATTTTAAAGTTAGTGTCTAGTCTTATATAACTTAGAAAATTCAGTGTGTAGAGTCAAACCCTGATTTATACAATAAGAGATACATTGACTTTTTAAAAACTTGATAAGGGAAAAAAAAAAAGAGGTGAAATATATACCATACATATAAAGCCAGAATACTAGGATTTTAAGAATTTCAGGTTATTTCAGTTTCAACCACTGTTTATCAAAAATTAATACAGAGATACATCAAAATAACCAGCCTTTTACTGTTTGCCTTACCTCCCTACTGTCTGACTGGAGCCCTAGAAAACCATCAAGTAGGCAAAAGTAAAATCTTTGTCTGAGAAGATGTTTGCACTCTAAGTGTTTTACAAAAATAGAAACTTATTTACAATGTTCCCATTTGGCCTTTCATGGGGAAGGGAGGACATTTTCTTCACTGGATGGGGATATTTACCTGTCTCACCTATCCATGGGAGGACAGGCACCTAGTTATACACAACTGTTGGAGGTATGTCATTGGAGAAGTTAAGCAGTGCTGAAGTGCAATTTCAATGTTCACTAACTAATAAGGAAGTTTAGGCCCATGCAAACTTTTTCCTTACTTAATGCCACCCACCTTCCTTCCTCCTCCAAAAAAAGGTCCAGTCATGCAACAGAACTCATTACTGACTGGGTATATCTCTGAGCGAAGGAAGGTACCGGTTAAATCCTTGCTTGCATCAGAGAATAGAGGTTAGACTTGCATTTCTGCTTCCAGCCCTGACATCTTGAAAACTCCAGGCAGCGATCTTTAGCAGTGCTCGATGGAGATCTGTCGATCCCCTCCAACCTAAACCATTCTATGATATGCCACAAGGAACCTCTGTCGTTTTGCTCTCAGAGGACAATCCCAGCAAGATCAGGTAAACTTCCTAACAAGCTGACACCACTTACTCCTGCATACTTACAGCTCCTGCAGACATGAAACTTCCTGTGTGTTTGCCAGTGGTTCTCCAGTATAGAATCGGAAGGAGGGAAAGTAGTGAACCCAGGAACTGAAGACAGCATGTGGCTTGTTGTTAATCTCATAGTAATGTCTGGGCAAGCAAAGAAGTTACTGCAGGAGATACTAAGGCATGAACTTGGTTTGACAGCAACTCCGTGGATGCTATTCATGTGTGTGCATGCTTATACAACTATAAGCAAGAGAAAATTCAAGGCAGGTTATTCCTCAGTGAAGGACCAGCTATTCCTTGCTTGCCACAAGATGACAGCACTCATGAGGACAATTACTGTAAAGCTGCTGACACATTTAAGTCCAGCCATAGCTTATTCCATGGTAACTGGTTTGCACACCCACATCTTCAGCGCTCAGTGTGTGCTTGAGAACACCTGCCTTTTCATATTGTACTTCCAGAAATTTATTTTAAGCTACATTCATACGGGATAAAGGAGCAGGGAGAAGAGCTTATAAGTTTTACTCTCATAATAATAGCTCTGGCTCAAAAAATGAAGGGATGTTCACACAGCCTGAAAGTTACAGAGAAAGAGAGAGCAGGACAGCTTCTTGCAGCTCTTCTGCTCCCTCCCCTGGATCAGAAGGACTAGCGTGGAATGTTTTCTGTGGGCTATCTACCATACTACATGCTTAGCATTCAACTCTGTGTCACCACGGTAAGTACAGTGCAAAATCCTCTTGCGAAAAGTGCTATAGTGTAGGTTTGAGATAAAATTGTGACTCATTCAGAGCCAGAAGGGTCAGCAAGTCAGTGACTTGCATTTGCAGCATGTGTAATGTGTGCACACCAAAACATCAGGTTCAAAGGACACTTTAAAGTCTAGCTCTGCCAGGTGAAATACTGGCCCCAAAGGAGTCCTCTAGGAAACTCCTGTAAATCTCATTCAGGGCTAGAATATCACCAATACGGAGAACGCATGTATCTTTAGAGAGACCAAGATAGCTCTTTCAAAGAGAATTTCTGTACAGATCCTTCCATGAAAGCTTGCACTCCCATCCCAAACTCCAGCTGCAGTCTTCACACAAACTCCACCAACTTCAGCCAAGTTGTATTCGCCACTCAAGTCCATTTATGCCAAGCGAAACCCATATGCCTCTGAAGGTGTTTAACAGTCCATGCTAATGGTACCAGAAGTCTCTCTAACATGCCATTGATGTCCACGTCCTTCGGGGCTACAGTGTGAAAGCAGATGTCTGGCAAATACTGTGACTGACCAGCATTTTAGTCACAGGTAGCAGACAGATGTACAGCTAGGGACTTGTACAGTACAAGTGTGTGCTACGCTGCCAGTAGGGTCAGTTAAATTGGTTTTCAAAGAGCCAGTCGACAAAGTGGAGTCCAGTAGATTCAGTGTTTCTAGAGGAATAAATTTAGGTGTTTCCATTTTCCTCCCTACCCCTCCCCTCCCCCTTGCTCTGAACACGTCCCCCATGTGTCACATTCAGAGTGTCAGCATTTTAGGCCTTCTGTTTTCATGGACTCTTCTGGGAGAGTTTAATGGTGACTGTTTTCACTTCAGTATATTCTGCCAAAGCATATTCACCGCTGGAAAAGAAGAGGTAGGAGAGAAAGGGACAAACAATTGTAGCATGTTAACACATACTTCCCTAAGGTAAGAGATTTCTACACAAGTGCATTTTAGCCACTGACCGACAGCTGCTGTAGATGACATCAGGCCATTAAAACCAGATCTCAACTAACTTACACCAGCTATCAGTTTGGCCCACCACTTCTAATAATCGCTGAGTACCTGCACATAAGTACACACAACTGCACCCTGTTGTAAAAGAAACATGGAATGCTTCTGGTCACAGTAACCCACAAGATGACACCTTGTGACTCTCTGGCTACTGAAAACCAAATACTATTGTGAGAACCCACCAAAGAAACATCCACATAAACATAGTTATCAGTGTTTAGACAGCAATTAAAGTTACTTTTTTCACTGAAAGTAAGCTTGTATCTACACGATATCATAGAATCAAGAGGGTGCAGTTGCTCGAGAAACGCATACTGATGACAGAGCCCACCACTGCATTATGTCTTGGTTGATGGAAACTGGCTCTATTCCTGTGCCTTGCCCAAGGGATAAACCCCTGACATCCTTGAATCAGCCAGGCAGTCAGGCAAAGTAAACCATAAGGTCTCAAAATATATGTCCCATTTGAGGATTCATTCATTTGCTGTGCTTAGCAAGTGAGGCATCTGAATGTCTCAAGAGCAGGAGATGTACCAGAACAGCTACTGGAAATCGTTCCTGGAAATAAATATGGTTTATGAAAGAAAAGGTGCATTAGATTCCTCTGAAAAGTCTTCTGAGTGGTGTAACAAAACCTGCCTCCCTCCTATACAAGAAGAAAATTAAGATTTAAGTCAATTTCTCAGCTCTACTTCTAACTTATAGGGTGACCTTGGTTTAAAAATTGCTGCATTAGTAGAGCTGGAATGTCTGGTAGCCAGGCTGCAACAGGTCAGGCTGGGGAGGAGGGACAGAGGGTCCTTCTGTAATTTAGTAGCAAGCTTGGAAGATGGGAGGTAGAATGATTTTGGAGATCATTCCTTGTTCTAGCTCCAGCATTAGAAAGTCAGAGGTGGGAGAGGTCCAACTAGGGGCAATGATACAGCAGTCAAGGGAGGCCCAGATACCACCATATAAAGATGGAGGAGGTTTGGGGTGGATACCAGTGTCTCCAGCCAAGGTGCCATACTTCTCCCTTAATGTAAAAATCTAAATAGTAAGGAAAAATGCTTGCAAGTGGAATTGACTGAACTGGTTATTCAAGAGCTTATAAAGCAGAAGAAGGTACTCCTAAAGGCACCACTCGTGTTCTCACATCTGTGCTTTACATCCACGCTGTGCTGCCTTAGCACTTCCCTGTGCAGCATACTGCAAGCCTGGTAGTTTAAAATCAAATTCAACAATATTTTCACTGAGACACAATTGTTATTGCATTCACCATCCACATATAAACAAAATATTGAGTAAAACTTACAGTTCTCTGCCATTGCCTGACATTTTAAAGCCACCAAAAGGAGCTTGTGCGTAGAGCGCATTGTAACAGTTGATCCTACAATAAAAACATCAATTGTAAAAAGACAATTCAGTACCAAGAAGAAGCAAGAAGATGACAACAACAATACAAAAAAGGCTGAAATCTGTCACTTTTCTCCTTTTACAGTTTGTTCACTTGAGAAATCAGATTTTAGAAATAAAATCTTGTTTTGCTACAGAAAGAGAAAACATTTAAGTAGTACTCAGCCTGACCTCCATCTCACTTCATAGGCTCTAATGCCTAAGACATTCATGCTTGAGCTGGAATATATGCTGTGTTCAGAGCCATGCTTAAAATAAATAGTCCAACCTATTCCCTAGTTTAATGAAGCACATTCTGAAATGAACATGTTTACTCAGAAAGCTGTCTAAACACTCACAAGCAGGCACCACCACTCACTTCCAGGTATAGAAAAAAGCTGGGCTGCATTAGACAAATGTGTTGCTAGCCCCACTTCTATAGAGACTAGGTAGAAAAAGCTAATGCAGGTACTTCCTCAGCATTTCAGTAAGATCAAATGACTGAAGGGAGACAGGTATGGTTTGGTGCTGTAGGACTCCACCTTCATGTATGTACAGCACATGTATCCTTCAAAGCCCAACATCCCATTTTTACGTAAATATTACTCAGAGGCAGATTCTTCCAGCACCAACTCTTGAAATCAATCTGTATGTATCAAAATCAGTCATCAGATCAAATTCCTATCTTGAGTGGGAAAAAAAATAAATCAGGCTTGCATCTTTAAAATGACTCTAATATAAAATAAGAAATTTTGTAAGCAAAAATAGCTGTTTATCTTTCTGACAGTGGTGTGATGCCATCTACTGTCCCTACTGATTTGTGCATCTAAGACTCCATCTGATGCTGCCTAAAGATCCTAAGAATTGCTTTTTACATACAGGATTTTGAAAGGCATCATGTCCGGTGGAAATTACTACAACCCCTACATTTTCAGAGTTTTCCAGAAAAAGAACTACATCGATTGAACGAACAGTCCATTTCTTGCCAGACTGTCTGTTCCTCACCACCTTATTTCAATGAACGGATGTTGCTTCTGAGCAGAATATCAAGAATTAAGTAGAATACTAATACATCTTACCTCCAGCACTTACACGTGATTCCAAATCATTCAGCCCTCACCCCTCCCAGGAAAGAAAATCCCAGCCCACACTCTGGTCTCACACTGCTTACCAGACAGTTCCCGATTGCAATGCAGAAGCTAGCGTTAACGCTCTGTCCAGATTCTTTGTGAACACAGCAGCCGTAAGTCCATACTCAGTACTGTTGGCTCTTCTTATAACCTCTTCTATACTCTTGAACTTCATAATTGGCTGAACTGGCCCAAAAATCTGCACATATCGATTAAACATTAGTACAGGAAAGCTTTTGCTAATCATGGTAATTTTGAAGTAATCAGAATCAGATGCTTTGTTTGGATACTATATTTAAAATGTTATATCCTAGCCTTCTAGAAGTCACTGATAGTCTCTTAAAAACTACTAATTAAACTGACTTCAGAGGAAGTACAGTGATGTGCTATAGGAGTTAATATATGCTAAGATCCAACAGCTAACGGATTATCTATAACAATCAAAATAAGCAGAGTTAGATCTGGACAAGTTTCAAATGATTCATCCTTACTCCATTTACAACTTTTCTTTGGAACTCAGTTGTTGAGCATACTCAAGAAGTAATTAACATATTTCAAGGATCGCAAGTTTTCTTCCTTGGTTTTAACTCTGATTTTGTCATTGTACACAGTTTATTTGCATGCAGTGTGTTTACCATGTATGTGTTTGACCCAAACTTGGCTTCCCAGGTTGCCAGTATAAAGGCAGCCGGCGTACACAATACTTCCCAACTTCTGGGATGAAGTTCGTCATCAAGTATAGTACCAAAGGTGGCGCCCTTTTCTGGCCTGCATGGTCTTGCAGTACAATAAACCCCCACAGAAGGTGAGATACAGTCTCACTTGTGCCACCCTCACTTGAGGGTCAGGCTGAGCAGTTTGCAGGGCCTTTAGGCTCATACAAATGTTTCTAAATTTCTTCCTTTTGGGAGATTCAGGTGCTTAACTGGAGCCTTGATCCTAAGCAAAGGATGAATGTGCATTTGCAACAAAACTGCAAATGAATGAAACTGGATAAGCTTCATGAATCATGACTTGGGATTTGGAGTCAGTTCATTAAAAAAAGGCCTGTCATAGGATTTCCAGCTCTTATTCCCTCTATTTTTAGAATGTAACTCACGCCCAGACAGGCTGATATTTTTCGCAGGTTCCTTAGAGATTCTGTGGCAGATCTTAGACATCTAAACATTTTGCCAGGAATGAACAGTAAGCAGCCCCATAAAAAGCACTAGGCTAAACTATAAAATATGAGTGCCAGTTAGACTTTGGCAACTACTTAGTTTCCGTTGAGGAACATGATGAAAAGTAGATTAACTTCTATTTCAAAGGAATATCACAGGATCTAATCACATACAGCTTGTTCAATTTTTCTCATATGAATAACGAAAGCCAGAGTATTAGATCTGCACTTTGCTGGCTTCAACCATGTTTTCATATAGGAAAAAAAATGGTCAGCCTTAGGTGATTTCACCATGAGAACCAAATCTGGGATTATTTCAGATGCTAAGGCTACTTGAGAGAAGTTCTTTAGTGGCAGTACAGCAGGGCCATTCCTTCCCTCCTCACCAGCTTCAGGTCCCAGAGTTCTTGTCCCACCTTTCTGCAATAAAGCAACTCCTTGTTTTACAAAGTAGTTGAGCAAGAACACACGTTATACTGTCCTCTGTTACTTCAAATCAGCATGTACCACAGCTGAGCAATTTCACGTCCACTGAGCAGGAGGTGTGTAAGAGCACACGGCACCTACAACCATCTGTCTGTGCAGAGTAGGAGAGCTTAACTCTGTCTTCAGAAAACCTTCAAACTTCAGGGCAAAGAATCCGTAGAATTGCTCCAGCCTGCCCCAGTTTCAGTTATTTTTGTTCAGTTATTTATATTTAAAATCAAGGATAAGACAGAAACCTGTCCATCACCACTATTTCTTATTCAGAAGCAGCATTTATAGCAGCTGTCTAGATAAGGCATGTGCTTGTATTTTGCATTATATCAAATTCTGCTGAATTGAGACCCAAAAGCTTTAGGGTAGTATTAACTACTATGTTTTTATCTGGGTTTGTTATTGTCCAGTGAGTACTCTCACAGGGCTACTTTCCTTTTGGAAAAAATAAACAAAATGGGGGAAATCAGCAAGGCATTAGAAAGGGCTGGTAAGCAGACACCCATTAATTGTACAAAAATTGCCGCTAAAATATTTTGACAGTTTTTTTGCCTGTCCTGCTCTCCCCTTCTCCTATCACAATTTCCTCCCAACCCCCATGCACATACACTCCAAATTGAAGCTCACCTTGCAGATACTTCATTAGTAGAATGGATTTCAGCATTAGGCGGTTGTTAAAACACTGAAATAAGTGAAATAAGTGAAACTTCTATTCTCCTCTCAGGTTTTCACTTCAAACCACAACCATACCTCTTTTCTTTCTCATTTACAGTAGTAAATGTAAAGGTTCAGGTGACTTGTACTGTACCTCTTCTTTGGCAATACGCATGTTGTCGGTGACCTCCGAAAACACAGTGGGTTTTATAAACAGGCCTCTGTCTTCAATGGCAAGACCCCCACACTCCAGCTTAGCCCCTTCTTTCTTCCCACTTTCTATCAGCTCCAGGATTTTATCAAACTGTTTTTGGTCAATCTGTCAGACACAAAAGGAAAAGAAACAGACAGCGGCACCTTTATTATCACTGTTCCAGAGACAGGAGTCATGGTATGTGGCCCAGGGGTACATTTGCAGGGCACTGTCAAACCCAGTAGGTTTACATCTCATTCTGTGATACAGCAGTCAGACAATAAGCAGGCTGAAAGACTGAATAGCCCTGAGCCACAGGAAACAGAAGGTGAAGGTACATGTGATAGTTTAATCTAATAGTTTGCTGCCACACGGAGGGGGTCTCCCCACTTTCCCTTCCTCCGCATCCTGATCATGCACTCCCACGGCTCATGTCACTTCAGCTCTGAGACACACTGACCTCCATACACTCATTTTGCTCAGGAGCACCATGAGAAGAGCCTGAGGTCGGTTTAGCTGGGCTAGCAACCTCAGTCAGCTCAGCAAAGGATCTGACCAGCAACAGAATCAGCGCAAGGGAAGGAGATTCAGGGTATATAAAGTCGACTTCGCTGTAATATGCGGCTACACCCACAGCTATCTATCCCCAGCTGGAAGAACCCAGCAAGCTCCGACTCCATCTCTTTCCACACACACACGCTATACAAACAGCCTCAAAGATAAGCCCAATTAGTGGGATGACTTCAGAACAACTACTGCACTGAAACCATACTTTTAAAATCAGAATCATCTTTCACCGATCATAGAGACTAGTACCATCCCAGCATTTTTTGGTTCTCCGGACCAGGAGCCACATCCTCACTTTTACCTACCAACCTTGTGTAACTCCTCCCCACCCATACCTAAACATGCAGTAATCTCAAATAGCAAGTACTGTTGTGTTACTAGCCTTTAAACTAGGGGTTTCAATAGAGGTGAGGAAAGGCCAGTCCAGTTACAGGACACTGAAGACACACAGCTGTGCAGCCCTGCACCAAGACTTGGAGGAGACATCATGTACTCCACAAGCACAGTGGGTCATGTGCTGGGAAGAGGTGCAGAAGCCCACAGCACTTCTGATCAGTACTGGTCCTTCTCTTGGGCTCCACATGCAGCAGTGTACTGCAGGTATCGTCAGGTTTCAAACAAACAGATGTGCCTATGCGCATGATACATAATTAAGCAATGAAAAACCTCATCACAGCACACTGCAGATGGCAAAAGGCTTATGGAGATGTTTTTAAAAAGTAAAACTAACAAAAATCTCAACAAATTCATGGAGTTGATTAAATAAAAGACTCCATCCGCTGGTTCAAGGTGCCCTGGCAGCCTGGGAGGTTATTCTAAATGCCAGGTACCTCCAGATGCTTGTACTGGTTCAATACCACTCCTTAGACATCTGTTTTTATTTCAGCAGGGCCAATTGCCAGTTGGGACTGTTTACATGGAGTGTTCCACACTCGACTCCTCCAGATTACAGACTATATCCTGTCCCTAGTTAATCCTGGCCACACGCAATCCAAGTTTTCATGCTTTTAGACAAATATCAAAGCTTCAGGAGGGTGTCCTTGGGGTACTTCTGGTACACAGCAAAAACAGAGAACAGCACATCTCCTGCCACACAGATGTGTGTATCTCATGTACTGCGGACAGCTTGTACTAAGTGCTCATGTCCTCTTGTGTGTTAAGATGCTATCCAAGGCAACACTTGATACATGCTACTGCACAAGGAAATGTGTGCCCTCATGTAGATACATAGTGCCACATAGTAAGTTTGGCAGGTGTCATACATATTGTCTATTTGTCTGGTTGCTTAGTTGCCAAATGTAAATAAATTGAAAATATCTGCAAGTGCTTTCCATCCTGGCATGTCTGTGATCCAGACCAATCCAGTTCATCCACTTCACATCACAGAAAACAAAACAAGGATATTTATACAGCTGTAACTTGTTGCAAGGCAAACTATAGTTAGATGAAAAGACACTGGGGAAAGAAAACATTTGTAAAAATGACATGCAAGGGTGGAACTGTTTGTCATTGTAACTAGAGTTTGCAAGGCTTGTTTAAATTCTGTCCCTTACTCCACTATTATTTATGGTTCAAGCATTGACTTCTATTAAAAACACATTATCTGCTAGAGCAAATTCCACTATTTGTCCATCTAATTCAAAAGAGAGGAAGGCTTCTAATGATCACTGCAATGCTGAAAATCTGTCAACCTCCAAATCTTCATTATCTTGCTTTATTTAAGTCAAGGCGCAGTTTTCCCTTTTCCAAACCTAGCATTTGTAATCCTACAGAATAACCCCACAACTGTGTCCAATTGACTGTTGGACACATACTCTTTCTACTTACATATTTTACTTTCATGCTTTAATCCTAAAGTCCACAAATGTCTACACTGTAGGGAAAATATTCACTATTAAAACCCAAACAATAGGTTTGGGGCTGAAAAACTTCTGGCCAGCAAGTGACATGAGGCAGCATTAGTGCTTATTTCCTTCCTGTAGACCAGGCCTTATAGTCCACAATTCCCAATATTTGAGGTTCTACAGTAACAAAACTAGTCTAGTTTTGTTCTATTCTAATCCCTGTTCTAGTCCACCAGGAAGTTAGTCTCATCTAATGCAGTCTGCTCTTCACAATTGTATAATGCACTGGTTAACCAGTTTGCCATCTGTGCAGTTTTACTTTATTACTTCCTATGATACAGCTCACAGGAATCAAGTTAAAAATGTCCTTGGTCTGTACTTGAGGTTAGCACTTCTACTCAAAGTCTTGATCACCCCTCTGGTTTCTTGTGGTGTCCTTTGAATTCCAGCCAGCCAACGTAGTCAGATACATGTGAGTTTTGGAGAAGTCTCATCAGAAGCATGTCTCATTTCTGTTTAAATTTAATACTGTTTAAATTTGACCTAATTTTGATCAGAGCAGTGCAGTTTTTATCAGTATAACCCAATACTGCAGCTGACACAGTCTTTTCCCCACACCCATGCTACAAGCATCCATGCCAGTGCACAGTAATCCACATCAGGGAACTGTCCTGAGTAAAACCCTTCTTCCTCACTTCCAAAAAGGCTGGATTAGACCTGAATCAGCCAGTTCCCCAATCTAGTTCATATGTGCAGTGCAATATAGGAACAAACAGCTGTAGACAGAACCACTTGTCCAGAACTAGCTTACATCAACTTTAAGTTCTTGTGGAAAAGTATTGTCTATCACCTCATGCTGTCCTGCACCAGGTTGCCTCAGCAGCTACTTAGAGCACTATGCTCAGCCATGGTGCAGCTTGGTTTCACAAAACACTAGCTCAAAGTCTGGAGTGCAGAGGCTCTCCTATTTTAGGCTTTCTGAACTCTCTATAAGTTGCAGGTCTTGTTGGCTGACTACAAGCACTTGGAGCTGATGTAGGACCAAAAAGATCATGGGCTACAGCCACTGTCAGCGTAAAGGCTGGCTCCAACTCCATCCCACTGTTGGCTTCTAAGCCAGTGATCACCCCCGAATGGGGTCTACACAGCAGCATGTGGCCATTTTTGTAATGCTGTTGCGTATGTTCACCCTGACCCACACAGGAGAATGAAAGCAATGACCTGAATCTGAAGCAACTGACGCCTGATGGGGAGAGATGAAGAAGAGGAAGAAAGATTATTCTTCCTGGTGATTCTTCCCTTACCCATCAGTTCAAGACAAAAAATAACCCTCACAGCAGAACAGGTTAATTTGGGAACAGAGGAAAAAATTGTTCTGGAAGCTTCACATTTGAACAGTAACTTGTGGGCAGGTGTGAATCTTTGCTACTTTTGGAGGTATTTTAAGACCTTGTGAGACTGCGTCATTTCTCTATTCTGCTTGAATTTCTGTGTGTTGCATCTTACAGCATAGGCTCCAGAGAGCGAGCAACCATAGCGGCAGAGGAAATGGTTGTTCCTTTGCACTGGCAGCCACATAAAGCTTTGGGATTAACATGGGCCATTTTTAAAATCTGACCAGACCCTGGTTGTTCTGACTTACTGTTACCCTTAATTACAGCTCTGTATGCAGAGTCTCCCTTAAGCCACTGGGAAGTGCTCTGACAGCTTAGCAAGAGCTGGGAGCATGGAAGAACTGAAATAAGCAGCCCAATTCTACATGTTCTGCTCACTGCAGAGTGTTTCACCCTTCAAAACCTCACAACTACTTCCCTATGATTTCAGGGGCTGTTGTCATGAAATCAATGGTCTCTGTCAGAGCAGCCAGGTGAACATGGTCCTGATGGGACAAACTATAAATGCAGCTCACTTACTGCTACTCCTGGATAAGGTTTAGGATGATATTATATTAAAACAAACAAACCTGAAAAGCTGAGAACCCTTAACAAGGGTAAGAGCAGACCCTGAAATGGTTTGAGGGTCAGCTCATCTCTGCTGAAGCAAGTTCCAGCATGGGATTATTTTCCTAAGATTGCCAAGCAGCTTGAAATCTCTTTCCAGGCAAGTTACAGGGATAAATGCAGCCCCTGCATGAACAGGGGACGTACATCATCCTATTCCCCATGCATGAGGACATGCAATAAGGTTTTGCCATGCATGGATCATGGGTAAAAGGACCTAGATCCAGATAAGGGGAAGCAGATGTCCCCACAGTTATCACCTGTCTGAGGGATTCTATATAGCATCAAGGAAGAAAAATAGTGCAGTACTGAGAACAGGAGGTCTAGGTTATAGATTTCTGGGATTCCCCCTTTATTTTTGGTAGCAAACAGTGGCCCTGTTAGAAGATCTGACCCAAGGATTATCTTCCACCAGAGCTCTCCACCACAGCTCGGATTGCTTTGGAAGGAAAAAAAATAAGAGGACAGCTCTGGAAGCATTGACGAGGCTGGTCATGACAGCAGCTTGGCACGGCTCTTCCTCCTAATTCAGCTGAAACTTTTCCAAAGGATCAGAAAGGGGGCGAAGGAGGAGAGGGAAAGTGGGGACTCAGGAGTCCCTGAGCTCTTAACTATTTGTCATCACCAACACAGCCAAGTGGCTGAATGGCTGTTTCTGCAGCTTCACTCTTCTGTGCGTTGCTATTGCTCGCTGTGACAGGCTTTGCATGACTGCACCAGGGAGACAGCCCCTTCCATGAAGCTGGATAAGAAGTGAATTAAATACATTTGTGTTTAAAGAAATTACAACATAACATTTCAACAGTTGTGATTAATTGGTATTTAAAATAGAGAGAAAAATAAAGCCATCATACATTACTCACCCCTTGGTGCTTCTGCTGGGACCATATTCGCAAGGATAATATTTACACAAGGAAAATTAAACAAAAACACAACCGAAAACCAAACAACAACTGTTCTCAGGCACATGGTTACCTGGGGCCCTTGTTCAGTTCTGGCATCAAAGGGGTCTCCAACAAGTCGCTTCTTGGCATACTCCACGCTGCGCTTGACAAACTCTGGATATATCTGTTCCTCCACAAACACTCGTGAGGCAGCCGTGCAGCATTGCCCTTGATTGAAGAACACGCCTTGATGGGCACATTCCACTGCCAAGTCCACTGCAACACGGCCCAGTAGGGAAAAGTGTTACCACATGCACAGTTTCAGCCTTCCAGTGTTTCCAGACTTGTTTTTTCCTTTCTCTCTTGAAAGCCTCCTTAAAAAATGCTGACAATGGTCCACACCCATTGAAGGCAGTCTCAAGACCTCATACTGCCCCCAAACCAGATCTCCTACTACTTCCACCCCCCTTTCTGCCTTTTGTCTCAAGGTCTAGGCTCCCATAGCCCCTGATACTTTCTTCCACAAGGACTCACTGAGGGCAGAAACCGGTTTTGCTCACTGTGGGAATTCTGATGTGGATTCCTAGATACCAGGCATTGGTTCCTGAAGACTAGTTTCAGCAGTGATTGTTTAGAAAGCAGTGTGTCCTTCTGTTGTACAGCCAGCTCAGACCAGGTCCTTGCAAGGCTCACTGTTAGCAGATGGCACAAATACCTCTGGCTTTCAACCTCTGCTGTGCTGTGCAGGAGAGTGGAGAGTATTTTCTTCAAGCCAAATAGGATTTTCCAACCACTGTGGTGGTCACAGGTTAGACATATCTCCCAGCTCTACTCATTAACGCAACAAAGTCACAACAGAACATGCGAAGTGAGTCTTGCACAGCCCCAGGATAGAGATGAAAGCTGGATTAGATCAGGTCTTACAAAACTCTTCTGTCATAGCAATGCCTGCAGCGGGGCCGCATTTTAGAAAACTGCTTTCCCCACTGCTTGGCTCAGGCTCTGCAGTACCACCAACCAAAAAGAAGGCACTACAATAGCAGAAATGCACAAATACAAGATGTATCTGCAACTGCACCCATCCCCAGGGAAGGCAACAGTATAATGGTCTGCTTGTTTGCCATAGGAATGGTCTCTGTGCTGGGCAAGAGCTCCAGCAAAGCAGAACTGCATCCTGCTCTTGGACAGGGGTTTCCTCCAGCCTTTGGGGTGGAGGTAGTGGCAAACACCAGCCCTGCTAGCTGCCAAAGGACAGCAGAGGCACACAAAAGTACCAGACTCATAGTGTCTTACAGCAACTAAACACAGCAGCCAATACTTACAGTCTGCATCTGCACACACAATGCAGGGGTTTTTCCCTCCAAGCTCTAATGTCACCCTTTTGAGGTTGCTTTTAGAAGCAGCTTCCTTGATCAGTTTTCCAACCTGTAGCATTGAGACACAAAGAGAACATGAGCCGTTTCCCCCGAAAGTCTTAACTCAGTGTGTCAAGTGTGATGCTAACAAGGCTAGAAGAGCCTGGTGGGTGACTGAAGCAGGTAGAAGTCAGGGATAGCACTCTTAAATGGTTTGCGTTTTCTACTGCTGTGTTGAGTCAAAACCAGCCCCAGAATTAATGTTTGGTTTAGGCAGATCTGAAAGGGTGGGCTATATGGGAGAGCTACAGGAACTGTATCCTGAAGTTATCTGCTACCCAGAGCTGCAGAACAAGGCACTTCCCACCCTGTGCCAATCAATGGGGCTCCAAGGTTTATAAGTTTTACTTTTAAAAATTGGGAATTCAGCTTCTTAGAGTAGACCTTGCCAAGGCAATGATAAGAACTCAATGTTCCTATCTGTCACCACTCCCATACCAGAAAGCCATGCAGAGATTTTGACATTTAGGAGAAAACTACTTCTTTCTGACAGTTTAGTTACAAGAGTAGCTGAGACATGTTCCTTCCAAGGCAATATCTAAGGATGTCAACAGACAAACTCTTGTCTAGCACTGCTGTGGCACTTTCTGCCAAGAACCTGCTCTGACTACCTGCTGGAATTTATCTGGCCACCTTCTCCTGAAGGGAAGGATTTACTCTGCTTCCAGAATTTAATCAAAGTAATGTCCAACTAAGGGTTTTCTCCCCACACAGAAAAATTATTTCATATTAAATGTTTTCCCCAAATTTTGACTGACTGTGCTATTTCTTTTTCATACTGGTAACACCAAACCAGCTATTTCTCTTCCCGTTTTAAAAAACAGTATTCCTCACAAGAAGAGCATTAGTCAAGCATCAGGATCATTCAGTAATCTAATTGTGTTAGTATGAGTTAAAACTATTTAGGAGCCCCGATTGTTCAGGCAGGTTATTTTTGTTAAGTGTGACCTTATATTTGAATTTCCTCATTTTGTAACTGGTTTTCTTGTATTTTATCTTTGAACATGGCAATCTTAACTTCGTTGCTGCCTAAAAATACTGTTGCCCTGGAGCAGAGCTGTGAGCAAAGAAAGCATGTGGCAGCTTGCTGGCAGTTATAGGTCTGTATTTCTCATGGTTTGCCTTTGGAGCTCAAACCTAGCAGTGCAGATTATGTCTAGTCACTCAGCAGCCTTGGCCTAGAGGCAGCAGAAATAAGTGATGCATCATGCTGCAGATACACAGAACTTTGCAAGAGTTATTACTACAAGCTAGCTGGCCAAGGAGGAGTAAGTTAATAAACTAAGGGAAAGGAAGAAATCTAGATGGGAAAATTCCCGTGGAGTTTAAGATGAGTATTTCCAGGCTGGCACTGAGCCTGAGATGGGGCTTAAAAACCAAGTCAAATTGTATTTTGAATTAGCTTCACTTCCTGGCTCAGAAACAGTAGCATTATGCTGCAAATACTGCAGAGATGAAGCTGAACTCACAGATGGGTGGAGGGGGAAGAAAACACTTCTAAATTACACATGCATTAGCAAAGAATCTGTCTCCCTCAGTGTTTCCTGCACACCCATGGATTAGGAAGACAAGCACAATGTCTATAGGAGTTCTTTGCCTACAGGCTCCAGCAGCTGAGATTTTCCTTCTGCCCCTAATCCGCTGGATACTCGTTTTTCATTAAAAACCCAAACAGACCCATGTGGGCTGGATGAGTCCATAAACTCTATTGTTCTCACACAGCCAGCACCTAATCTGGGCTAAAAGTTTCTGATCTAGGATTTGGAGAGAAGCATGTATCTGGGTAAACTCCTAGATTAGACCAAGTATCAAGAGAGTAAAAGCTCATTGTGGTCTTCTACTTTATTGCGTTCGTGTTTGTTCCCATGATCCCTGTACAGAAACAGAGTCTTAACACAACTTCTCCTATGGGATAAGCAAAACAGTTAGCATGTACACAAAGCCACTAGATGGTACTGTTGTTAAATGCAGGAGCTTTCGAGTGTTCAGTGAATTACCTTTATCAACCAGGAACACCATTCAAGGTAATTTGTCATGATTACGCAATCAGATTACACTCTGCAATTGTGAAGGTAGACATAAGAATGGATGAATTCGGAAAATGCTCAGCAAAAAAAAAATATTACTTAATGAAATAAAAGAGAAAAGACTATGTTTGCCTCAACAGCACCCATTGGTGTCAGCATTCTTTGGACACTGTCCCTCTTCAAGAGGTGCGTATATATTGCAAGAAAAATCTAGAGCAGCGAGTGGAAAAACATTCACATTTCTAAGCAAGCGGTTGTTAAAGGATTTGCAGCAGTGATTACTGGAGACAAATTTGTTTGCGTGCCACAGCTGTGCCCAATTCCATGGACTAGGCCAAGCCATGTGCTCCTTTCCCCCCTGTAGGTACAGAAGAGGACAGCTGTAGGTGTCTGAAAGTGTAGAAGTCTTGCTTCCACCCCTCTCCTAAGCAAGGCAGCAGTAGCTATTTACAGGAAAAAAATGAATAGAAGGTGCCTTACTGTGCAGGTCTCAAAATAAGCTCAAATGTTAATCCCATCCATGTCAGCAGAGGAAGCCTCAGGCACAGGGCCGTGTTTTTATTTAAGTCCTAGTTCCTCAGAGGTAACTAAAGCCGAAGAAGAATTGTTCAGAGCTCTGACTGACATGTTTTCCAGTTGCACACGCTTGCAGGGCAGGCCTGGCAGGCAAACTTGCCCAGAAGCTCCATCAGGTCAATGACATGATGTTAAGCCACTGCCAGCCTTCCCTGCAGACTGTCTTACCTTATGTCAGAGTATCTACTATTTCCAGTTCTTACAGAAATGTGGCAGTTTGGCAAAAAACAGCTTACAGAGGTGTCGGATTATCACAAGCACGAGGACCTGAATTAGACAAATCCCAAACACTTCTGAGAAATCCTGTCACATGGAATGTGATGGAAAATGGTGTGGCTATACAGAAATCACCAACATTGCATTTGTGCAGTCTTATGTGGATGGCAGTTTTAGAAGAGCAAGCAAAGAGGAACAGCAGGTGTATTATGAGAAATCCACCACCTACCTTTGTTGATCCAGTAAAAGCAATTTTATCAATGCTGTGATGGGTAGAAATAGCAGCTCCAGCTGTGGGGCCATAGCCTGGCACAATGTTCACGACACCTGGAGGGAAACCCACCTAAAAAAAGAGGTTAAATACAGTTCTGTAAAGTGAGATTTTGAGCACTCTGGAGCTGATCTGCACTCCTGAGAGCTGCAGTTCAGTTCTTGGGAAGCTTGAATTAGTTGCACTATATTTCTTTCAATTAAAAATTGCAGGTTGCAGACAAGGAGCCCATACCAGATACATCTCTGTTTTCCAGACTTTCCAGTAGCATGGCTGTGTGCTACCAGCTGGAGTAGACGTGGGTGAAAGTAACAACCATGCTTAGGAAATGCCAAGTTTCAGTAAGAATTCTTGGAGGAGTCCCAGTTTCAAGTCAAGAGAGAGCAAGTCTTTTGGCCAATCTTGGCCCCCAGCTATTGCTGCGCAGCTGAAGCCAAGGGGTAACTGAATGAAAGTTTGTTTTGAACAAAGGTTGACATTTGTGGTTCTTCAAGGGCCAGAGGGATTAAGAACTCAGTAAAACCTCACTAGATGATGGGGCTAATAAAACAGGAATACAAGAGCAGATGGTAACAGACTTATGCCAGTTTCCACCACATTTACAGCCTAGATTAGCCAACTAGTAATTTTGCCAAAAGAGACAAATGACAAAACTTTAGGTGAAATTCCAGCGTGAGGAGAAGTGTGGGACTTACTGGTCTGTTTTTACTTCCTGAAACAAGAGTTTCAAGGATTATGCTCTTCTAGGCTAGCCCTCCCCTACTACTGATTGCACAAGGTTCTTTTCCCTGCATTTTGTAACAATGGAATTGCAGGATATTAAGTATTCACTTCATTTCTTGTGGCTTTTTAATATAAAATCTCAATAAATGCAGTTGCTCCTTCCTAATACAGGAAAAAAATGAAGTAATTCCTTATGTACTACCTTGCAAAAGATTATCTTGGTAAGTTTTTTTTTTTCCTCCATAAATCGGAAGGGCAGTCTGATTTCTTTTATGGATGTGACAATGATAAAAGTGAGTTTAATAGAGTTTGCATCTTGGCTAATATGTTTTCAAGAAAATACTGCAAGTCAAACTGTGCAAGTAGTGGTGTTTGGAGTCAGCAGCAAAGCCACGAGGAAGCAAAAAATTGGTTCAGGTCACCCTGATCCAAGAAGTTTTTTCTGTTTTTCAGCAAAAATGAAAGCCAAAATATTTTGGTTGGCCCAAAATTATTTCATTGAACATAACACATAGCTTTGCTTGTGTGTTAACATCTTCTGCATCCTTTTAAAGATGAAAAAAAGAAGTTGAACTTATTCTTCTGAAAAACTGCAAAGAATTTAGCTAATTTCAGGTGGAGAAAGGAGCATCTTCAAATAAAATTATTCTGCTCTAATTACATTTATGCCTTGAAGGGCAACTGTGAGAAACAGGCAGCTTAGAATTTCAGCTAAAAAACCTAATTTCATCAGAATTGAATGGCTTTTGGAGGGAATGCTATGCCTGTGTTTGGGGAGCTGTATGTCAGAATGAAAAAAGCAGTGGTGTGGCAGGGCTAAGTAGAAGTCACGAAAACTGCACCCTATGCTCACTCATCTTGTGTAATCTTATTAAGTCAATTAACTACAGGAGATACTTAACTGGTAGTATTTTTGCACTGCCTTTCCTGACAGAGGAGCCCTAAGTGTCAATTATTAAGGTATCCTTCTATTTTCTCCCAGGCTAAGCCAAGAACAGACAAAATTATTATCATTAGACTGAGCCTAACAAACAGACTTTTCCAGCTGAGAGGCAAAGGCATATCTACAACCCTTTTAGTTTTCGTCACAATTAGTCACATGTGTAGATACAGGAAGCTGACGTATTGACCAGTCCTGGAAGGTACTGTGCACCTCCCACCGCCTCTGTATGATTAACAGATCTGAGGGCACCTAACTAGACCTAAACCAACATTTTGAAATTCCAACCTATGATCTTCCCTTTATGTCAGTATCAAGTTGGCTTTAAAGGCCAGACATAGCTAAATTGTTCCATGAAGAGCAGAAATTCTGAAGAACTGTTTCCCATGGCACTCTGTCTTGGTTGAATTATCCCACTTAAAAATGGTACAAGCTCAACACTGCTGTCTAATCACACTCTTTTTTTGTCCCATTGTCTAATAAAACTGAGCTGTAGTCTCTCCCTCATTTAGGAGAGAGGGAGACAAGGCAGGAGAATAAAAGCACCATTTTTTCTCTCTGCAACTTCCTGAGAAAGAAGAAAAACCCACAGGTTTGTGATCTTTGCTACCTCCCAGCTTGCCACTGGCAGTCATGAAGGCCTCTGTAAGAAAAGACTGAAGACAGAGGTTGTTCTCACTTTCCTCTGTGAGGCTTTGACATCTTTAAAACCAAAAAATCTACACAGCCAATTCAAAATACAGTCTTGCTTATGACCTTAAAAGAACAGTACCTAGACAGGATGTTCAGATTTCCTTACCTCCTTGATCAGCGAGCCAATGTACAGCGACGTGAGAGGAGTTTGTTCGGCTGGCTTAATAACCAAAGTGTTTCCACAGCACAGCGCTGGTGCCATCTTCCAAACTAGCATTAGCAACGGGAAGTTCCACTGCAAGAACACAAGGCTGGTCAGATCAACCTGGCACAGTCACCTACTCACTTCCACGCAGCATTTTCCCCACCTTCACACAGCTCAGGGAGAAAGAAGCAACTGGGAGGACAGCCACAAAGAGAAGCGGCTGCTTACAATACTGCGTTTGCTTGGACTACAGAGTATAACTTCCTTGTGATTTCCCCCTGAGATCCCAAATATTGCTGACAATCCTCAAGCTAATCCTGTAAGTTGGACAAACCTCTGCATGATGTGACCTCATTCTTTACAGGACTTTGATCACACTTTGTATAGGATTTTTGCTGTCAACAGAAATCGTGTCAGAGCCAGTGTTCTGATACATCATTTTTGTACGTCCTTATGTAAGGGAACTACAGGGTGCAACTGCTCATTGAGAATAACTCATTTTTCTGTGCTAGGTATTGGCTGAGTAGTTAGAAGTTATACAATATCATTCAATTCCAGGTTTATAATTAGGAAACTGCAGTGGGTTGTTCAATCATGGGAATCCAGGGGAGGCCTTATACTCCCTTCAGATTGTAAATTGCCCCTTTCCAATTAGTTTTCTTATTTGGAATTAGGAACCAGTCCACATCAGTTTCCTCTGTGCTAATCTCTTTCATGGTCATGTGTATTTGTAGATTTTGGAGCCTAAGCAAGAAGTGGAAAATCTAGTTCACACCAAATCTCAGAAAGGTCATTTGGCAGCAGAAAGGATTTCTTCATTAAAAATAATTAATGATGCTTTAGAAATGATGGAGGCACGCCAACAGTAAGGGGACTTCTTGTCAAGACTCTAGCCAAGGGCCTTCAGCTATCGACAAAGAAGCCAAATATGTTAGGAATCCACAAATTCACACTTACAAATAAATTAGCAGTGTAGATTTTAAAAAATGAGTTCTGCTGTAACCCAGCAGCCCTGAGACAAAGCAGAATTTAGTCTAATGTGCTATTCTTCAACTTGCCTCTTCCTCTTTTCCAGACCTGTTTCGTTTCAGAGGTCTTCTCCAGTGGCCACATCCCATGATTTGCCCATTTGTCTTTTTCTCCTAAGCCTTCTTGAAGGCCTGAGTTTGCACCTTGAGCCATTCACACCCACACTACTTTTCTACACTTTCAGAGCATGACATAACTCTATTAGAGAGTTTTCCGTTGCAGAATGGCTGATGAAAGAAACAGTAAAGCACTGCAGGGCTGCCTCATGATATCACCTTGGGATAAAGCTCAATCATATGCTGCACTTTCTAAGAACATCCTCTGCTAAGAACGTTAGTTTATATATAGTCAAGCCACAGGAAAAAGGGAGGATTGTTAATTGGTCTCAGAAGACATATGCAGAATAGTGACAGAATCTCTTTAAATCAAGTTGGAATATACAAACCCACAGACTGTTGGTGTTAGAGAACAAACTTGAAAAAAAATTGGAGAGGATTTGTTCTAAGTGAACTGAAGACAGATGTGGTTTTGTTGACCCCAATCATCCTTTTTACAAACACTTGAGTCAAATTTGGTTCTGTACTTTCTGTTGTATTTATTGCTGATGTAGGGTCAACCTGAAATATTAGAAGTCACACTATTTCCCTTTATAGTGACCCTCCAAAGCATTCTACATGTAGGCTTTTAAAGGGATGGTTTCCAAAGGCATTGCTGAGTGCCAAAGGTGGCTGAAGTGTGGCAGGGAGATATCTTTTAATTGGTGATCAATGTGAGGAACCTGATGTTCTGATCTTAAGTCACAAATTCTAGTTGCTCACAAGCAGTTACATTGCTTGTTCAGCCAGAAAAGCTATGCAGAAGTCATCAAGCCAAGCATCTGATAACTAGTACCAACCATCTCCCACTTTGCCTCACCCTGACATTGCTAAATAGACCGTACCATCTTATCACCGGGGGTAGAAGCTCAGTCCTGCCGAAGGAAAAAGCTAAATTTCCCCAGGTATCTTTGGGAACTGGTACAGATCTGGTATTCCCAGGGTCCAGCAAATCCAATACCCCACACGCATTGCTTTCAGTCTCTTATACAAGCCTATCCCAAAGGTAAAAATCTTCCATGGACTTTTATTGATCCAAGTATCCAAACAGAGAACCTTGGCATACCACCATTCACCTCACGGCCTGTAGAATACCATGTTCAAAGCATTTTACGACCAAAAAGGAACACACTATGTCTCCCACGTATCTCTAAAGTCTTCCTGGCTGTCTGTTTAAACAGAGCAAGCAACACATGCTAAAACTGGAGGTATTCCAAGAACTAGCCACACTGTCCTCTCAGCAGAAAATTGAGATCTCAAGGAAAAGAAAACTCTATTCAATGAGATTTAATCACAGAAAGCTCAGAGAACAGCCAGGCATTATTAATAATAGATATGATTTAAAAGTCAAAAACTATGCATCAGCACTAGGCAGCAAAAAGCTAGCACACGTAATGACAAGATGGTTGTCCCAGCAATGCAAGAGTCAGAGAGCTCTGTCTGGTCTCTGGTGACTGGTGTCAGCCTTAGAGAGGAACAGAGCATCTGATTAGGGGACCCACCCTTCCATTGCAGAGGACTTTGTGTTGCCAAGAGCAATTGGCATGGGGGTAAAACAAGAAACTACATCAGGCAACTGAGATGGGAGTTCCCTGCAGAACAGCTGGACTTAACTAGGAAGCAAATGGCTGCAGTGTAAGATGGTGAGTGTACATGTACTTCTTCAGTTCTAAGGGAGATGTAGGGTACCATCACTGCTACTTACTGGAGTTATAGCTCCACAGACACCCATCGGTTCGTGCCTGGTGAAACAGACAAAATTTTCATCTGCAAGACAAAAGAATAATAGAAGACAAAACAGTCAAACTCTTTGCTTCTACAGAAAGAGTGTAAGATGACTGCACACTAACAGGTTGGGGACAGAACTGAAACCATGTTAGACAAAGAACCCTGTGTTTGTTCATCTTAACTCGTGCCTTTGGGACACTTCAGGTGGATGAAGATCTGTTTGAGAACAGGCATTGTGTTAGCTCAAAAGCCAAACACTGCTTACGTTCACAGAGGAGCCTTTTAAAACCAGGGCTTCCATTTGTTCTGCAATCTCCCTGTGTTGAGGCTAAGGTGGAGGATAACTACCTACCACACTGAAGAGCAAGCATAAATTTCATTCAGGTAGTGTCTCACTGAAAGAAGCAAAGGACTCGTTTCCCTGAGGGGGAGAGTTTTTAAGCCCATTTTGTACAGGAATCATATTCAGTGTAACAGGAATTGCACTTCTGGTAAGAAATCACAAAAAGATGAAACTCCAGGAGTAAAGTAATACAGTTCATCTTAAAATACTGCTATTACTCTTCAAAGAGAAAGCAAGGAGGACATTTCCTTACAAATTCATTCTTGCCAAAAACCTAGAAGATCTGACAGAAAACACAAACATTTCTAATTACAGCTTTTGGAACTGATCTCAAATCAGGTCCAACGAGCAGTGCCCAGGCAAGCAAAGCTTCATGTTACTCTGAACGAGGGTGACAGATTTCAGTTTATATGACTGACATCAGTCCCTTTGCTGACTGCACCGGCCACAGGCTGAACTAGTTCAGCCCTTCAGAGCCCTTCCTCTGGTGACTAATTTTTGTCTGCAGTGCCTGTCTTTCATACAGCCTCAGTGATCACCCCCATGCGGGGACAAAATAGGCTAATTTTGAAAATACAACATATTGCTCATCATGCCACATGGACATCCATTGTCTTAACTTGTTCTCCTCAAAACCATACTTGAACTTATACAGCTGAGCCAAAGTGTTTGCTCTGTCTCTGCCACAACAGTGCAGTGTGACTGCTCTAGCTCTGCAGCCTAGGAAACACTTTGAAAAACCTCTTTCAAATGTAACAAAACTTGTCAGGGTCCCTCCAAGAGCTCAGTGCTTTGGCTCCTGAGAGGAGTCAACATCTCAGACCTTCTCTTTAATAAAAGTTAAAAAAATGCACTACATGATCTCTCTAAACACCTGTGAGCCAGCACAGTCAGGGTTGCAGGAACACCAGTGTGGTGGGAGGCACTGGTGGATTCCACATCAACCCTCTGCCACATCCCTGTGCCATCTAGGACAGCACAAGCTCTGTTGCCTTCATACAATTCTCCCTAGAAACCGCTATCCTTCCACTCTCTGGCATCTTAATTCATTTCAGTGATATCTAAAGAATAAACTCCCCTATAACGTGTGGGGTTTTTCCTTTAAGAATTAGTTTGAATTTAAACCAAAAAGGTTTCTCTGTTAAAAAGGCAGCAAAAGAGCCCATCCATTATTTTCCAGAGATCTATCCATTCGCATTGTTCTCCCATTAGTTTAAATCTTGAAACACATCTACTTAAAATGCATCCTGAGATAGAAAGGAAATGCAGGGCTATTTTTGCAGGTTTTCAGAAGCCTGCCTTTCCATGCATCTCCCTCCCAGCAGGCCTCCCTCCCACCCTCTTAAGCCTGGTTCCATGCCACCTCTGAAACTGGGTCTGAAGGAACTTACCCACTGGGATAGTTCTGCCCTGAATTTTATCAGCCCATCCAGCGTAATATCGGAGTGTTTTTATACAACCTTCCAGGTCAATGAAATAAGCCTGCAGAAAAGGTTTTCCTGTGTCCATTGTTTCCAGAGTCTGAAAAAACCAAATTGCACACACTGTCAGACAAGTCAATGCTTTTCTCTTTAAAAAAAGCTTTTAGAGAAACTCTTTCTCAATTTTATTTTGCCTTGTGCTACAGACATGGGGTTTCCTTCCCTTCCCTTATATTTAAGGAATAAGCTTGTTAATACAAATAAGGTAGAATGGAGATTAAACCCAATAACCCTCATGTGTACAGACGTTGTTTTTTTCAGTGATTGCAATGAAAGCGCATCTTCTGAAAGCCCTAAGAAGGTGGCTGTGGGTGGGATGTAGGGCTGTGGTCTGGTGCACTGGTCAGAAATGATGCGAGTGTCGTGACTTCACCGTAACTGACCCTCCAATGCAGATGTTCTGGATTCCAGATGGTGTCACTGAGATCAGTCAGACCCACTTTCCTTTTATTTGGAAAACTATTTTTTCTACTTCATAGCCCTAAAACCAACCTCTGAAAAGCCTCTTTTGTCCACAGGATGATAGAGAACACATTTTTTACAGAGTTCTGGTAAAGTAACCTTTGGGCTCAGATGTGTGCTGAGACTAAGGCAAGGGAGAAGTTGCTTCGCTAAAGCTGCACTGATGCTGAACAGCTCTAAGTGAAGTCCAGTCTCAGCCTGTGTCCTTGTCACTGTTCTGGACATTAGGTCAGTGAATGCTTTGTTCCATACTTGGGTCATTAAATCGGATATTGGTGCAAATGGCCAGCACATCCATAAAGGAAGTACTATCCCTTGGTAGATTGAAACATCTTTGTTTACACATGAAGTCATACCCTGTCATCTTCCACAGACGTTAGGGTCCAAACAGCACTCAAACAGACATTCCCCTTGGAATGACTAGGATTGTTATCCACTCTGAACGTCTGCTAAAACAACTGATTTTTATAAGTCATTACTTAGCATGCAGCCAAGGCAGCTACGGCTGGTTTTCTGCAGCGAAAGTAACAATGCCAAACAAGCCCTCCCAGATCAGAAAGACAGCACAAAGCTTGAAATGAGTGTCTTGGCTTATGGAAAGAGGAGGGTCCTCTGAAGTCACATCAGAAAGTGAGTAGAAAATTAACAGGGTGCATTCACACACACATATTTTTTTTCTTCCCTTTTATTTCCTGGCCAGAACTGCCTTCAGACCTGGATTTTTTGGTTTTGTCCTGCTGAAACTGGAGGCTGTCATGTGGTTAAGAGACACTGTGTTGGAGAAAGAGACCCAGCTCAAACTAGTCATACAAGCACAGGCTCCTAAACACATCCCATGTATGTTAAGTCCTGCTGACCTCAGTGGGACATCAGCTCAGGAACTTAAACATATCTAACAGCACTGAATGTCATAAACACCATTCCCCTGAAGATAAGCAGAGCCAAAAGTGCAGCATTGCACTGGTGAGTGCTCAGGTCTGAGATCTTAGATATGGACTGACAGCAGCTCTGAGCTGAGAGATGCCAGGTTATGTGGACACGATTTGGAAAGACGTCTAAGGCCCATAGAGTCTAAAGGCTTCTACCAACTGCAGTACATTTTAGCTTGGGTCCTACTCCCCCGGTTCTCCGCCAGAAGGACTCCCTCAGGACAGGATGGAGAATCATTAGCAATAGTTCTTCAGTGCAGAAGTCCAAGTTAACACAGCTTCATGGCTATAAAGAGATTTTCCTGAGCCAGTACGGAAAGAAACAGTTCCCACTTACACATGTTTTAAACTTTGGATGACATCCAGCAAGAGAAAGATTCTCTTTCCAGCCCCCCATTTTAGGGGAAGCAATTTGCAAAGAAGTCAAAGCAGCCTTGCATTTTTGTAATAAATAAGGACAGAGTCAGTTGTAGTGGTCTGGGTTTTTTGTTTGTTTAGTTGGTTTATGGTTTTTTTCTGGGGTTTGTTTTTTTTGTTTGGGTTTTTTTTTTTTTAAAGTTTAGAACTGGGGCACAGCTATGAACATTGATGACAAATTAAGAAAGAATATGTTTATTGCTTTGAAAATTTAAGTATTAATATCTGTAATCACTTCAATAACTAGCTAAAGTTTTGGAGAGGTTATTAACTATATAGAAGAACTAACAGCCTTCTTCTAAGACCCCTGAAAATCATCCTGCAGAATAAGGAAGATAAGCCATGACTCCTGCATGGACTCTTCTGCCCTTCATGAAGGGAGAGAAAATAAAAACATTAGGTAGATATGGATGCATCAAAATCAGAGAGCTGGAGCTGAGTTACCAGCCAACTGTTGCTAGTTTATCACTGTTCACAGTACTTACTGCCAGGATGACTCTGTCTCGCTCAAGAAGATCAGCCAGTTTGTGCAGGAGGCGTCCTCTGCTTAGGGCATCCATCTGTCTCCATGGAGATCCCCTCTGGAATGCTGCCTTTGCTGCTTCCACCGCATTATCCACATCAGGCTAGAGGAGCCACATACACAAGAAAACCTTAGGGTACAGGGAAGAAGCTGGACAATAGCACAGAAACCCCATCAGGCTGCTTACTAGATGATGCTGTTGTGGCTAAAACCAGGTTGTCTGACAAAACAACTTTGATTTTACTCCTGGATTTGGACCCAAGCCTGCAATAAGTTTTGCATTTGGCCTGGGCTTATAAACAACCTTGGGGTCACAGTACCAATAGGTTATTTCAAGGGTAATTTTATGCAACTAGTTTGTTTATACAATAATCTAGAACCCTCTTCCTGCCGATACAGGATGTAAGTGACACTAGGGGAGGATGGAGAAATAAGATCCCAATTCTGTTCCCATTACAGCTTTCCTAAACGTGACAGGCCATTGGCCTGCATGAATCATCCTCCTCTGAACAAGTGTGGGAATGAAAGTCCCCCACGAGAGAGATCACAGTTTTATTCAGGGGAACAGTCACAGCCCAGATCCCACCATTCAGTCCCACCGGAACCTATGCCAGTAACAGTTAACACACTAAAAAAAAAAAAGCTCCCTTAGATCCTAGATCACACTTCCACAACAGGTCTACCAGATGGGAAGGGGTTTGTTGTTCAGTGCTATAACAAAGGCATTTCACCTACAGACTTAGTGCCACTCTCCCTTCATCTTCCAACTGCTCTACCATGCTCTGGACCAAATCTAACCCTGTTTACCCAAATTACTACTCATGCGGGCAGCAAATTCCCTCTCTCCCCACACCACAATCCCCAGAGAAGCTTCATGCATTTGCTCTGGCCATAGTATGCCCTGAACTCCTCCCTGCTTCCCACATACATTGATGAAAAGAGTGAAGCTAAGGGCAACCTCCCGACCCAATGAAGTCAATGGGAACACTGCCATCAACATCCGTGAGGCCAAGGCTGTACCCCAAGCATACATAAAGCATACTTCGCCTTGGCTTTGGACAGAATCCTGTTCTACGTAGTGTCTGGTACAGCCCATGCCTCTCTTCAGCTGATGGAGAGCTTGCACCTCACCACAGTATGTGGCTCAAGGGGATAGGAAAGGAGGGAGGCTTTCAGACCTTGATTGTTCCTCATAGCACTGCACCAGTTGCTCTCATTTATGTCTTATCTCAAGTCTTGTCTGGATACAATTATGAAGTAAGCCTCTGCACTGATCCAACGTTTGGCCATTTTCCCCTCATGAAGACGTGTGTGGTGCTTGACCAATAAAAATGTTATGGGGAGACATGTTGCCTTCTTACAGCAAAAGTTCATTGAGAAAATGAGTCATCACCCACTGACATGGCACCTTACATTAAATTTGGCTCCTTTGCTTTACAAGAAGATTACACAGCTTTAAAACAGTCTGACCTATACTGCCAGGAAAAGAACCCCACCTTTTTGGAAGAACACTGATGGGGAAACCATTGGAGGAAGCTGGTGCTGTTGCAATGGGCTAAGAATGGCTCTGGTCAAGCAAGGGTGCCGGCGAGGCAGATGTAGCAAGCACCTGCCTGTGCACAGTGGCTGTGTCCTGCCTGGGGCCCATCACCCACAGGCAGAACAGGCCTTCAGAATGGTTTGCTTCAGTTGAGTTGATCTGTATTCAAACTGGCACATCACAAAAGCCAGAAGGCACCACCAACTGGTGCATGCTTATGTACTCCCCATCCTGCCTGCTGGAATGAAGACTCAAGCTGAAAGGAGGCAATACTTTATGTGACAACTCAGAGAAACACAAGAAGTGTGTCAGGTTTAAACAAGTCTTCCCTTAGCAGCAATTAGCTTCTGTGACCAGGCTAGGAGCACTGATATGTAGAGCATTGGGTCTGCAGTGGTACATGCCACAGTGCAGCATACCTTTGGTACTGAGGGACTTCCCACCACCCTGGCACTCACAGAAACAGGGCTGTGTGGGCAGTGACCTTCAGTGCATGCCCAGATCTTCCCCATCCTCTAAACATGGGAACACCTGAGCCCTGCTGCAGCTCCTGCAAATACCAGTTTTCTTCATTCTTGTCTCTTTTCTCAGACACGCTGGGTGCACATAGCATCTTCGAGACTGCAGTCACTACCACACAAGCAAAAAGGCTTTCCCAAAACACCCTCAGGGGTAGCACCACCAAGTGAGATCTTGTGAGCCTGCACAGCTTCAATAGGCCTGAGATACCAGCAAAAACAAGGAAATTCTTCAGGAAGGCTGAAATGCCATTCTTAATCCATCCTGTTATGACTAGGCATTAGGGGAGTCTGAATGGCATGTTCATTGCGGGCATGTTGCAATAGGTAGGCACAATGCGTGACAGAGAGACTCGTAACTGTCAAGGTGCCAGGGACACACTGTGGTATACAAAACCACAAGGAGGAGGAGGTCCGTGCATCCTGGTGCGCAGTTCTGATCTATACAGATTTACCAAGTATTACATAAAGAGCTCCATTAAGAGAATATTAAGATTGCAAAGTCAAGCATTGCAGCATTGGGAAATGCCTGCAAACCTTCATACCCACCCTGGATGTTTGCATTATGATACAACCCCCACTTACACAACCACATACCATTTTCCCCTGAACAAACTCACACTGTTCTTTGTTCTAAGCTACCTCCTCCACCTTCTTCTACCTCAAGTCCTGCTCATCACTATTCCATTTCTATCCTGCCCCTTTTTCCTCTCTCCTGCCTTGGCAGCAGGCTGCAGGGCACAGCTGAGACCATCACTCCACTGGCTCTGTGAATAGGGAAAATACCTGCAAAAGCACCTTGTGCTGCTTCTGGCTCAGTGTGCACAACACTGCTTCAGTTTGGCCAGTAAGGAGACACGCCAGGGATGGAGCACACCCAGTGGAGACCATCTTTCTTCCATTCAATTAGTAACTTCTTTGAAAAGCCTCCACTGTGCATACCTTTGGAAAGGCACTTTTCTGACATAGGGCATGAGCATGCCACAGTTTCTCAATTAGAAGAGGCTCCCTGACCTGCTCCCCTGCAAACAGTCTACGCATTGCATTGCTCTAACTTTTGAACCCAAGTTCAAAACAGCTACAAACAGCATCTTAACAGCCTAAAGCATCCAAAACCATTATTGAGGGCATTACAAGTCTGCTGTAGGGAATAATATGCCTGCAGCCTCTTTGCTCAGCCTGCCACTGTAATCTGAGGGGGGGGGGCAGGATGATTGTGAACAAAACACTCTTATAACCCTTCAAAAAGCCACATGGGAGAGTGAACTGCTTAGAAATGATCATGACAGATGATCCACAGCATCAAGTCTGCTCGAGAGTCCCAGCTGTGGACCTGCTGCCCACAATCTGTGGCAGCCAGCTGAGCTGGGCACTTTGAGGAAGGAGCACTTTCCCACCTGCCCTTGATGGATGTTAGCAAGCTGCTAGAAGAAAAAAACCTGTCTTCAAGTGTTATCAACAGCACCAGAGAAAGGACAATGGCACAAGTATTTTTGCCTTCATATGGTAACACCAAGACAGGGTGCAAGTTCTGGGGCTGCACTATTCACTGGGGGCAGAATTCTAATGAAGGAAGTTATTACTTCTCCATTATCAACATGGCAAACACTTGAAGACTAAGTTGTTATTTGGGAGGCAAAAAGCCTCCAAGCATGCAGTGGAAGCATTTGCCATTTTATTTTCAGTGCTTCTTTTTCCACACAAGACTTTACTTTATCCCCTAACTATGCCATCAAGGACAATTCTGTCTTAAATTCTGTAACTAAAGAACAAACAACAAAACCTTTGCTCCTAGCCTCATAAAGCATTGGCCAAGTTTCAGCACCAGACCAAACTGTCATCGCTGAGATATCAGCTGCCAAATTCCCACCCCTCATGTGCAGCCTAAGCAAAATACAGTCTGCACAACCAGGGAGGGGCAGGTTTCTCTTCAGGGCTAGGGAAGCGAAGTCCTGCTCCCAGCCTGCTGTGAAGGCAGAGCCAACCCTGGCACAGCACAGCTAGAGCCAGTACCAGGAACTGCCACCACTGCGGTGATACTGACCAGCACAACCAAGTACAGTGGCATGTGGGGACAAGACACTGGAAAGCACCACCAAACACAACTCACTGCTTTGTGTAGCAACTCCAACAATCTGGAGTTACAGACCTAGGAGGAAATGTTCAGCAAGGCACAGGAAGTCTCAGGGGACTCAGTCTGCCAGAGGACATAGTCAGGTGTCACCAGTAGCCAAAAAGCTAGTTTGGGAGCTTTGCACACATGACTCTGCTTTCTAAGTAATCCAGATCCAGGTCTAACTCCACTCAGTCCCTTGCAAAAACCCACTTAGAGCAAAAAAAATTAATTTTTTAAGAAGTGTGATGTAAAGGGGTGAAAGAAGAGGCTCTCAGCACCTGAGGTGCAGCTAACTTATATTCTTGCCTGCAATTATTCTATGCACCGAGGTGTCAGCTACCCATGGGCAGAGGGCTCCACTGACTGGCCCCAAGGAATGGTTTACAGTAACTCTCCTGCAAGCTAGAAGCTGAAAGTTATCCTTGAATTCAGGCAGGGACAAGTCTCAAGGAGGCAAGCTGCAAAACTGGCCTTTTAGTTCTGCGTAACAATTTTCTTTAACCAAGTCATTAAGAAGCAGGCTTGAAATACTCATGTAATGCTCTCTAACTGCTTGAGGAGACACTTAGCTCAGGGAACAATAACAACACCATGGTTTCTGCCTAGCAAAATACAGTTGCATCAGAGCTAGCTTCAACTCCACTGTTTACATGCCACTGAAATTAAACACAGTTGTGTCCTACCCAGTTAGTATAAAGAAGTTACACATAGTGTCTGGTTCTGCCTCAATCTGTAATTGCCTCATGGATGCACAGATCCCCCATGGCAGTAGGTCTCAGAGGCTGCTTTAGTGCCATCCAGAAAGAATGGCTACCTTACACACTATTTGCATGCAGGCTGGAGACTTGTATTGCCAAGCAAGTTTGCTCCCATCTCCAGAAGGGTCAGGCTCTATACAGCATAATACCAGAAAACACATTGTCCCTGCTTAACTAGTATCACTCCTACTAGGAAAGGATTCCCCAAGGCAGCTACCTGTCTGGAAACCAGGCATTGGGCCCCACAAGTGCTGGACAAGCTTCGATGCCAAGAAAAAGATACCACAGTACAGGCAGAAATGCCCATGCTGGCCATCACTTACTGCCCACAGCAATGAACAGCTAAAGCCCTGGTACAGCAGAAGAGCTGTGAATCACCTTCCCATGACATACTGCAAAAAGCCAGCTCTTGGGCCAGCTCTTTCCCGTAGATCAGGCCAGTTGACCCACACATGATGAGCTGTTTTGGACAAGACGCATCATATCTGATTGTTCCTCACCTCAGACTGTTACCAAACCCAAGCAGTTATGTCCCAGGCTAATCTACAGCACACCAGGGCCAGGGACTACTTAAGTTCTTGAGACACACTGGTTTGGTTTTAACTGAGAGTTGCCACATTTGTGCAGGAGGCCAGAACCCATGACACCAGTTGGAAAAGCAGCACCACAGCTCTAGCAGTAAGTGGGAAGCGTTTGTATGACTGAGCTTAAATTCCCCCAAGCACTCAGGTTATTTGTTGATTGTGTTAAAAAAAAAAAGGCAAGTTTCAGTTCAGTGTCTCCAACAGGCTACCATGAAGTTTGTGTATAAACTACTCCCAGCACAGGGCCCAAGTTCTGTCAGGGACATGCATACACCATCATTGCTATTTCCTCAGAGTGGCTGCTTCTTTCCAGTCTATAACATAAGAACAATACTGAATCTCATTCCTCTGACAGTGTTAGGCAGGCAGTTCCTACCAGGGAAAGTGGCTCTGCCAAGTTGGACAGGACTGATCCCACCTGCCCCTTGTAATTCTTGAGCAGCACACCTAGTGTCCCAGACCTCCAGCTCACAGTCTAGCCAGATGTACATTGTTGTTAAAAGCCAGGTTTTCCTCTGCATGCTTCCCTATGAAAGGAAGTCCCTCAGAAAATGTCTTTTGCACTGCCTCTCCAACAACACTTACCTTGTCTCCTTCTTCAATGTCACAAATTTTCTCCAGCGTTGAGGGGTTGTAGGTGGGGAACTTCTTTCCACTTGTAGACTCATGCCATTCATTGTTAATAAATATCTGAAGAGATATCAAGGGGACTGGGATGAGACAGAGAAATAAAAAAGATGTAGACAATGCAAAAATAAAGAAAAAAAAAAGTACTCCTCAAAGGTCCTGAGGGTCTTCAATTTCCATTGATGGCAGAGTCAAGCATGTTCAGTCTCTCTCCCAGAGAGACCATTTGCCATACAGACAGCATTTATCCAAACTAGAACCTGAGCCAGAGAACAGACAAAACAGCCTTCGTGCACCCAGTAAGTTTTGAGCAAAAGGAAGACAGAGGATGGGGCCCACACAGTATAACACCATAATTTGGCAATGAGAAACAGGCAGTTTTTGAAATACATCTCCATGGGAACAGCAAGCAGACACCAAGAGAAACTCATATGGTTCAAGCAAAAGGAGCCCCTTGTTACAGGCTACAAATGAAATGTCATCATACAATATAATTTGGTTGTTTGTATCCTGCCCTGGGCTACTTCCACAACTTGCCCGCCCCCCCTCCCAAGCACTGACCAGAGTCCTGGCTCAGTTCTACCCCATCATGCCTTCTCACAGGCTAGATCAAGCCTCCCACGTCACTTGGAGTCGTCTGTGACAAGATTTAAGTGTTTCAAAATATTGCATTTCCAGAGCAAGAACAAACAGTCCCAATGTTGCGTAACTGAAAATGCATCAAATACTAGAGTGTTGTTACTCACTGTAAACAGAACATGAATACCTATATACAATTAATTGATTCAACATGCATCTTATCCACACTGTGATCTAACTTGGCAGTGTTAGATTTTATAAATATACTTTAAGTAAGATTAGATGAAGTAATCTTTATTAGTAGCCTGTTAGCGGCTGTAAGCTAGTACTTTTACTTGGAAGTCATCCACATTTGCAATCTTGTTTATGAGTCTCTACGCACCACCAGGAGATTAATGTTGCATCCCTTACATTAGGAATTCCCACTGCTTTGGGTCATAGTTTTCTTTCCTTGGACAGCTTTTTTCCTGAAAGGAGCTTCTCCTTACTATTTCTGCAGAAAAGCATCTGAGATATAACTGATGTAGAAGCTGCACTTTTGGATCCACCTGTTTCAGACAGGCCAAGAAAGAAAAATTTGCCAAAAATGTTGCCAAATGAAGTCACAAGAAGAGATACAATGTTAGAAATATTAAATAACTTGACACGAAGGCTCCCAAACTACCTCTATTACTTAAGTGCTTCATTTTAACATTTACACATTTTAACTTCAGTTTTCCTTTGTTTCACCAACAAAGAAAGTCACATTTTAGATGTGGGAGATATGACCGGATCTGTAAAATTACAACATCAGGTATATGCTCACAGACAAAGGATTAGGGAGGGATGACGTTTTTCCTCCACATTCAACATTAATTCTATGTGAAAGGGTTGGGATGGGAAAGCAATGTTCCTATAAGAAGTAGTAAAACACAAAAGTGACAGGATCAGGCTGTTTTAAATGTAACATATATGCTGGCATCATTCTGGGAATCACACCACATAGCCCGAATCTTTGGTGCCAGGAGTTGAAATTCAACAGGGTAGCATATCAGCCGTTCATGCTTCATACCCAGGATTTGATACACAGAATTGCAGACAGATCACTTCCATCACGCATCCATGACAAGCATTAAGCTGCTCTATAAGCAAGATCTTTGTTGAAAATTTTTCCTCTCCCCCAGCCCTGTAACTGGTAGAACTGAAAATAAAAATCTCCACTAAGCAGAGGAAAGTATGCTGTCAGCTGTAAACATCTGGTGAAACTCAGAGCTTTTAGAAAACCCCTTGCAGTTTTATGAAAACTGACTGCTGCTCATTATTTTTTCAGATGCACCGGGAGCATCACATCAAATATCAAATTCACACTTTTAATTAACATTGGTTTCCACTTTTAAGAGACTACCTTGATACCTTTAGTGCACAGTCTCTGGCAAAACACTGGAGAATAAAATCCATGTGTTTTAGAATGTACATGGCTGCAGGATCAGATCCCCAAGGAGTATTTAAAAGTGTTCACAACAATAAAAATAACAAAAACCAGAACATTTGGATGTTTAAGATGAACTCGAATGGCCGTGTCCATTTTGGACGCAGGAAAGAGCTGTTTGTGCAGCATTACGCCATTCTGTGGATCTGCAGCTGCAGATCCAATTTGCTGCTAAATGACAAGTTTATCTTACAAAGAAAAAGTAGATAAATTTGGGGTGCTAAAAATTAATCTAGTCCAGTGATTACCACTAATCGCTAATCTGTTTCAGTACTTTGGATACATAATTGAAATCAACAACTCACTGGATAAGCTATCACTATTTACTCCTTCTCACTGCAACAGAATAAACTTCAAGTTCTGTTTTTTTTAAATTAAATACTTAATACAGAAATGTAACAGTAATTAATATGCTTATTCAGTCCCTCTAGGTCTTTTAGTCCAGCCACATAGTTCAAATATAGTCAAGACTGCCTAGCAGTGTAACCAGCCGGGATATTTTTCCCCGCTGCACAAGACAGCAGGTCAGGCTGTTGCGGAACAAAAAAGCGATACAGCTATCGCAGAGCTACAGCTGCATTAGGGAGCAGAGATTTCTGCAGCAGTGCTCAGCTCCGCACCAGTGCCAGCCTCACCTCTGAGGGACAGACTTATCAAACTGGTAAAATCCAGAAGGTCAGGAACAACTGTTTAAAGGGAAGCTCAGTGGAGAACAGAGAGAGGTGTGGGTTTGCGTGGGCTTGCTGCCCGACTCCTTATCCCGTGGGGAGGCCATGGAGGAGTTCCGTTGGGACAGCGAGCCACCAACAAGACATGCATGAACACCAATCTCTATTGGAGGCTGCGAGGTAGCCCCAGTCTCACCAGAGAGCCCTTTTAGAAGGCCCAGTCCTGCAGGACGCTGGCCCTCCTCCACGCTACCTACATTCACTAGGACCCAAACCCACCCCCTGGCACTGAACCCCCTCCCCAGAGCACCCCATCCCACCACAGGGGAGACTCACGCCAGGTCAAGGACAGCTGAACACAACCCAGGCAAACAGCTTCCTCACAGATAAACCCCTTCTCGCCTCTGCACAGGCTCACCCCATCCAAATCCGATTTCACCGAGTGCTAACGTGATGCTAACAGCATTTACCGTGTGGGTTTGTGAGCACTGCTCAGGGCACTTGGGAAGATGGCCGTCAGGGTGACCGGGAGGGGACAGGCCAGCGTGGCACCACGGCCCTCACACAGCAGGCCTGCTGCTGATCAGCACTGGGGCCTGCCCACAGTCCATGGGCACCTGGGGCTGCACCACAAATTCAGTGGTTTGGTTTTTTTGTTTGTTTGGGGTTTTTTTTATTAAAAAAGTTGGTTTCTTGGGCTTTAGGGATTGGGGCAACAGCAGGTTCCCTCGGAATGCCACAGCCATCTGCTTGCTCCAGTCACTCAACTGCACTTCCACCCCCATAAGCCTACTGCCTAGGGCAGCACAAGGAATAAAAAAAAAAAAAAAAAAAAAAAAAAAAGCAAAATGACAGTGCAGGAGAAAATTTTATATTAAAAAAAAATAATAATAATACTTCACCATCAGCCTGACTCCACCAAACACCGGTGACACCACAGCGAAGCCCGCTGCCCACCTCCCCTCGCCCGCTCACCTTGGTGTACTTCACCTCCAAGTTCCGCAGAGGCCGCGGCAGCGGCACCTTCCTGTCAGGCTGCCCATTCTCCACCGCGCCGTTGAGGGCGGCCATAGCCGCGCCGTCGAACCCGCACCACCCTCTACCGCCGACAGCCCGCCGCGCCGCCTTAAGAGCGGCGCGCGCCGGGCGCCGCCGCCCGCCCCCATTGGCCACCGCCCCGCCCCGCCTCGCGCCCCGCCCCTCCGCCCTCGCCCCGCCCCGTCGCGCGGCCGCGGCCCTCAGGTAACGGGCGGCGCCGCCCCGCCGAGGCTCCGCGGCTGCCGGCGGGCCGCGGGGGGCGCCAGCGGGCCGCGCCGGCCGCCTCGGGCTCCCTGCAGGACTCCCCGCAGGATTCCCCTCGGGGCTCCCGGCTGGGCTCCCCTCAGGACTCCCCTCAGGGCTCCGCTCAGGGCTCCCCACAGGACTCCTCACGGGACTCTGCTCAGGGCTCCCCTCAGGGCTCCCCACAGGGCTCCCCTCAGGACTCCACTCAGGGTTCCCCTCAGGACTCCACTCAGGTCTCCCCACAGGCCTCCCCTCAGGGCTGCCCTCAGGGCTCCCCGCAGAGCCCTGGTGGGGGGGAGGGCCACTGGGCCACAGACCCCTCAGCTCGGAGGTGGCCATCGGTCAGCCAGGGCCTCACCCCCAGCAAGGGCAGTGAAGGAGGGGGCCCTGTCCCCACCAGCTGGGCTTCAAGGACAACAGCTTGGCTTCTTCCAGGTTGGACATGGGAGGATGTGCCCTCTCCTGCCTTCTGCCTCTGTGTCCCACTGAAACCTACCCAGAAATCAGACACAAGAGGACACTTGCACGGGTCCCCACAGAAATACCCCCACTCTCCCCAGGCATAGTGTTGGGAAGCGGGCTGTCTGGAAGGCTTTCCCCTCATTTGTCATTTTACGCCCTCTACCTCCAGCTGCAAGGGCCTCTCTCTGCTGTTCCTGGTGCCCTGACTTCCTTACCCCATCCTTCACTCAGTACCTCTGCAGAGCTTTCCAGATCAAGAAGAGATGTATGGCTGACAGCAGGTCCTCCACATCCTGTGTGCATACGTGAGTCTGGGACCAGTTTGATCACCCCAGTTTGACTATCCTAGTCAAAAGACTTCAGCCTACCAGGTCAGGACCATGCTCTTCAGATGAAACTTCCTACAATTATAACCAATATACTTGTGTCCCACACAGTCAACCTCCAGCACGGTGTTCATAGTAGCATACTCCGGACATCGAGAAAGATGCTGTCTTTCAAGAAGTTCTAAAGGATATGGAACATGTCTAAAGTGACAGATCTAGGCTCTGCGCCTGAACAAGTTCATTATGTATTGCTTAACTTCATTCTGAATAAAATATGTGTAAGCCTTTGCAGGCTGGGGGCCAGGACACTAGGAGCACCCTTACACCCACCCACACATGGAAGATAATACAACATATTTTCCATATAACAAGTGGCAAGATGCCAGAAGTTATCTTACAAAATGTTTCACAGAATCTGTAATCCCCAGCAAGAGTCAGCACTTTGCTGTTAGAATGCTTAAAAATACTCAGTGCTTCCAAAGGCAGATAGCCTGTGATATCATAGCGGCATAAGAGTTAGTGCTGATTCAGAAGGGAAAGTACCATCGATGAATCAAACCCAACTTCCTGCAGCTTGCAGGATATTCTTGGAGGTCCTCTGCCCAGGTGAAAACCTATCTGATGGTTTCTGTGAGCTGCCAATATCACAAAGGAAGATTTTTTTCCCCAAAAAATCTACATATCTTTACCAGAAAAGTCACTGAGCCAATTTCTATTGGACTGTCAATACTGAAGGACTCATCCTGTCTAGCAGTAGCAAGATGAGACTTTCTCTTCATACAGGAAGGTGCTTCAGTTATGAATAAATTGTGGGAATATCCTTGTATGCAATGGAAGAATCCAATGAGCATTCTCAGAAAAAAAAGGGATACATTACAACAGCAGAAACGTTTATTTCTAAGCTGTCCATTTTTAACTGCCCAGTTGCTATTGCCCACAAAAGCTACAAAAGCACCAAAGCTAGAAGAATCTCTTAACCAAATCCCCACGTAATTCTGGTCCTAATAAAGAGGAGTTTGGATCCAAGCTATTCTTAGATGGCATCAATGAAATTATAAGGGGACCAATAAGATGCCCAAGTTAAAGTCTGAGATGGAAGACATTTCTGTCTATTCTCTGGAAAAGACATGGCCACCGATCCATTTTAGGGCCAGTGGCATGGTCTGGCAACAGAGCTTTTTTGGGCCTCTGATAACTTGCCATTTCTGTTTTTACCATAATGTATCACAACACTACAGGCAATAATTTGATAGTTCAAATATCAGGGAACGAGGAATAAATTGTCACAGAGGTGGCACAATACCAACAGAATTTATCCATTTCTGTCTGTATTTTGCCCACAGAAATGCCCAGCTGAAGTGGAAAGTACTCTTGTAATTAGGGGACAAAATATCTGGATGAGGAGAAAGATGAACAAGAAGTTCCAGGACAAGCAGTGTCTGAAGAGTCATTCCAGTGGGTTGTCTCATGTGGAATGACTTTGTCTCTTATCTCTCATGAGGAAGATTTTTTACAAGACATTCCTGGGAAAATTATTTTAGGCGCTGTAGCTTCTTTGAGTTAATGTCGGTGCAGTGTGAGATGTATCGAAGGCAAAAGTTCCACGTGCAGGGTTTGGGGATACGTAAGACTTTTAAAAGGCTGTATGAAGAGAATGACTTGTGAGTCAGTGACATATGAATGAGCTGAAATAATAAACTTTAAGCAATATATATAGCTGTATGCAATATTTCTCTTAGTAACGTCACAAGAAGATTAACAAAACGTTCTACCGTCAAAGAGTTTTGCAGACACTGACTGGTCCCTTGTTGGGCAAACTTGGTCCTACCACAACCTGGAACAACTCCAGCAGCCTCAGGAGATGTGTCCTCTCTCACCAGTGCTTATATCAGATCCGCAGAGGTGGAAACCTTTGCTCCTCCAGAATGCTGAATGGTGAGCTCAGCGGGAGATGCCCTAAAAGCAACAGTAGAGCCCCCATCAGAACAAGTGAGAAACGTTCTCTGTTCATTCCCATGCTCCAGGAGGGCCATGATGCCGTTCAGATAAAAGCTCTGAAAAAATGGGATTTACCTAAGTTTGTAACAGTTGATAAATGTGTCAGAAACAGACGCAAGAGGAAAAGCGACTGTTAATGAAAGGTCACACTACTATTGAGTCACCCTGTTATGTTCTACTGTTGCAGCAGTGTTCGCAGAGATGTCTGCGATATGTATCCTTAACCTGCTGCACTGACTGCAATAGCTGTGAATTCCCTGGTGCCATGCTTCTCTGCAGAGCCCTATCACACAGAAAGTTTCTAGGCTGTTAGTACACCAGCTTTTCTCTGCCAGCCAGCACAAAGATTGCCTTTCCTCTGTTGGGTCAGACATGTACACTTTTAAATCTCCCACCATGAATTAGACCTGACCATGCTTTTCTGTGCCAGTCTGTCTGTCTGTGCCAAGAACAGTCACCGGACATGTTGATGCTATGATGTAGCTGTCTCCCTATCTGCTATGGATGGCAAGGGTCTCTGCAGAAATTGATTTCTCAGACTTCCCCACCTCATTTAACCGTAATGAAGGTGGTAACTCCTCCTCCAAATGCACTCTGCTCCTGTATACATGTCTTATGTCTTGACTCCACACCGGGAGTGCAGAGGCATTGTATCCAGAGGATCACTGAAGACATCTCCAGATCACTGGAAAGCATGATGGTTCTAGACAACTTTGGCATCCTGCCCTATGGATGAAGACAGATTTGGCAGTGGGCAGATGTTCACCTACAGGACCATGGTTTGCGCTTAGTTCAGTCAACAGTGGCATAGCCATTGAGAGCTGCTATACAAGTTGATCAGTTGATATTTCAATGATATTTTGCATCTAGACTTCAGCCTATGCTTCAAGCTGACCAGAAGTCCCGTAGCTGTGTAGGGTAGTTAACATGGCACAGAGCCAAAGTTTGTTCTGCTGATTTTACATATACCCCAAAGCACACGCACACACAAATATAAACACATGTGTGAAACAATATACTCTAAAAGGCTACTGAGGCTGTACACTCCAGTATTCAACAGCTAGGAGTGATCAGAATTTGCCTGATTTTGCACATCCTGATGAGCTGTAATTGAGTTATCCGTGCCCTTTCCCTACAGGCATCCCCCTCACTCCGCACAGGCAGCGGTTGTTGCTCCTGAGAGAGCAGCTCCCCTCATGATTTATTCTCTTCTTTTTTAATGTGCAGCGACGGGGCTTTTTACTGCCTGTTATTTAAACTGTGCTTTGAGCACAAAATTATTCATTTCCGTATGATTTTTCCATGGTGCTCATGACAGCAGTGTCTGGGTGTTTCACATGCAGCATTTGCTTTTCCAGTAACTTTGAGAGGATGCTGACCCTGTGTTATCAGTGAGGAAAGAAGGCAGGCGGTGATGAATTAAAAAAAAGGGTCTTCATGATTTTGGATTCCCACCTACAGCCTGAGTACTTCAGATGACAGGCATTTGGAGCTCAGCTCCCATTGAGCTCAGCTATGGCTGTAATTGCACAACAAGCCGGATCTGAAGATCTCCCACCTAAACACCCAGATAAAGTAGAACACGCAGCCCACTGGGCATTGCTCCCCAATGACTTTAATGTGGGAATTTTCTTATTTTTCTGTGCCAGATTTTGTAAATTTACTGTTCCTGTAACTTTGTTTTCTATGTGTAGTTTTCTAGGGTTTGTGCTCATTTTCCTAAGCAAACTTAAAAATCATAAATTTCATCACTCTTGATCAAATTCACCACGATACGGGTTAGCAGCAAGATGGATTGTTTTGAACTATCATATGACTGACATTTTACAGGCTCCCTGATAGAAGTAGCGGACTCATGATATGGGCTGGCCATTTGAAGGGAGCGATACAGTGCTTTGCCACTGGGTTTGCTTTTGGTTTGTTTTTCCAAATATTTTCTAGCTGCAAAATCCCAAGATCCATTCCAGACCCCAGAAACAAATGGGTTCTAGTGAGCTCCTTCAACCTGGTTCCCTCTTACCAGGCTGGCTTCTTTATTCCAGACACAGAGAATACAAATATGGAGAAACTGTCCCTTAGATACCTGTTGAAAGAAGCTATTTAGTAACAAAGACAGACACCTATTTGCTTATTTAACTGTCCAAACAATTATGTAGCTATCTAATGGTAATTACTGCTGCTTAAAAGTTTGGCTTTTACACAGGTTTTGCTGTGTTCTTTCAAGACAAACCTGATCAGCTGCCATATAAAACAAGAAGGACAAGTGGTAGTAACTGAACTGCTGCCATCAGCTGTGAAAGACACTGCAGATGACACAAAGTTAGTGAAAAAGTCTGCCATTTTATACCAGGACAAGTTCTATGCAGTTTATCAAAGTATTCACATGCAGTTTCGAAAGGATTGGAGTCCAGAAAGATGCCTTAAAAAAAAAAAATAAAAATGTGGCTGTCCTGAAGATCCTTTGGAAATGGTGTGTATTAAGTGGGGTTTTTAAAGTTAATCCAACCTTACCTGTGCTGAATGATATCTGTGGAGATGGGTTGTAGGCATTGGACGTATCTTGGAGTTTGAAGCAGCCTTACCCCATGACCTCAGCACTCTCCCAGTGTTTCTATCACCCTTCTCATGCCCTATAGGTTAAAGCTTCTATTTTAACACATCTGGGGCTGAAGAAGAGTTTCTTTTGCCGTTCCTCTGCACCTCCACAAAAGCTGTCAGTAAACGTGAAGAGAAGTGATGCAAGATACTGAAAGATGCTGTTTGTGTAAGTATTTGTAGTCCTAAACATGACCTCATGATGCAAACCAGGACTTTGGTGGCTCAAGACAAAAGGCAGCCTTTTTATACTTTGCACTGTAATTACTTCATGAAGCAAAGTCCTCAATCAAATTAATTTTCTTCATGCATATCATAGGTGTGAAACGGTGACTGTGCACAAGGACTGGCCTTCCCTTTACTTTGCCTGTCTCCAAACGTCAATTGAAAAAGTTAGTGGCAAGGAAATAACAAACAGCTGAACATTATGAAGCCTTTGATATTAAAACGACTTCTATTTCCTCTTGCCTTCACTTCTCCCTGCCAGGCCTAGCACTGGAAGATGAGGAGAGTTGGAGCAGGAACAGAAACAAGTGCGTGATAACCTACTAAGATAGTGTCTGCACTGTGAAGAAGTTCAAGAACCTGTTTCACTGCAAACCATTCAGTGTGTCTGGCACCGCAGAGCCGATGGGAACCACTCCCTGCATTGATCTAGCGATGCAGACCAGAGGATTATTTGCCTACAAACAGCTATTGTTTGTGGGATTGGCAAATGAAAAAACAAATATGTTTGTTTTCTCCGCAGATCATGTTGCGTTGTACTTTCCCTTGATAAGAGGCATTTGGGGCCTGTGCCCAACTTTTGGAAGCGGTTGTAGCCTAGTCAGGAATCGAGGAGCCTAAAACGTGCATTCTCCTTCTGCTCCTTCCTCCCTGTCTCTTTGCTCTCACTCATCGTCGCATCTGTTCCAGGCCCAATGCCCAACAATTCTGCATTAACGCCTCAGTACACACAGGCTTGCACAGCTGAACAGTTTGCAATGCAACATAGCCAGTGCCATGATGTCTTCCCGAATCAAGGTCCTGCAAACAACTTTTGTTTACGGGAAGAAACATTTGGCTTCACAACGCTACTTGTGAGCTGTGCCTAGCTGGCTCTAGCCACTTCAGGTCTTCCCAGAGAAATGATTTCGCAGGGCACAGCCACGAATCTAGAAAACAGAGAACAGAGCAGGTAAACAAATAACCTTAAAGAAGATACTGTCTCAGGCCTTGATCCTACAAACTTGCATGGGTTAAGCACATGAGCAGTCCCAGATGACTTCAGCAGAGCTACCCACATGCTTACAGTGCATAGCATTTGCCAGATCAGAGCCTTTATGTCTAATTGCAAAATAAAAGGCAAGTCTCCCAGTTCTATCAACTGTAATGAATTGTTATTAACAGCACATTTTAAAATAGCCATGGGGCAGATCCCAGGCAGACCCGCTGGGGATAAAGTGATGTGGACTTGTTGCAACAGAACCTGGAAATACTTTTTCTTGGACAAAGCACTGTGCCAGTCATATGAAATGCTAACACTGCGGTGAGGTTGTTTTTATAGGCTTTGACCTGTGCGAGGCTTTTTTTGTGTGGTTTGTCTTTGCACAGTCCCTTTCTTTTGCGTGTTTTGGGTTGAATTCTGCTGTTTGAACCGTAAGTTGGAAAACTGCTGTCCTCCTAACCTTGGGGGTACTTTCTATAAGGGTTTGTTGATTTCACAACCTCCCAACATACCTTGACCAGCCACATCGGAGCAAACCAAATTACAGCACATACGTCCGCTGGGCTCTTTCGCATCAGGTCCTGCATCCACGACCCCGGCCTGCGGGGTCCCATCCGTGTCCCCTCCGGCGAGGGGGTGAGCAGCACAATAGGCGACATTGTGTCCCGTCCTCTCGCAGCAGAGCCCTCGCTTCCACTAATGGCGAGGCGGGGGACAGATAAATCTGGGGGCACACAAAAAAGAGAGCGAAACCCACCCAGGTTTGCATGCTTGCATTACACGCCTGTTAATGAAGAGCCAGCCCCGGGCCCTCATTAAGAGGGGGCCTCGGCGTGCACACCCCGCCAGGGCCGTGCCCCCGTCCGCTGCCCGTTTGCAGCCCCGGCGCCCCGACAATACCGGCGTTTGAGGGCAGAGCCGCGGTGCTGCCGCCGCCGCCGCGCTCAGCGGGCGCGGAAAGTTGCGCGGCCGCTCCGGGCTGGCGTTTGCACCTGGGACTGCCGCGGTTTAATGGACTTTAACACATGCAAACAAGAGCTTTTGTTGGCGGGCACAAAGGCTGCCCCCGGCCGGGGCTCTCCCCAACACTGCCCGCATTGTTTCCCCTCCGCTGCTTCTTGTCACCCTCCTTGTCAGAGTTTAATGAGGACAACGAGATTTCGCAGGCTCATTTCGCACTTCAGCAACTTTCTAACACTTTCCTAACGAGGGAGAAGGGACAGAAGAGATCGGGGGCGCAGGGGAGGAGCCGCCCCCGCCCGGCTCCGTCCCCGCGGGCAGAGACCCGCATCCCCGGGGCCGGGGTAGGTGCGTTCGGCGGCCGGAGCTGAGCCAGGGTGCGGGACTGATCCCGGCCTTCCCGGGCGGGGGGGGCTCGGCACTTCTCCATCGCCGCGGCTCAGCCCCTTTCAGCCCAGCCCCGGCACCTCAACGTGGCTCGATTAAAAAACCCGATTAATTTAGCCGGGTTTAAGCTCGACCGGGAGGGTAAAGGGCGTGGGTGGGGTGGGGTGTCGTGTCGTGTCGTGTCGTGTCGTGTCCCCGGGGTGCTCGGAGGAGCAGCGATGCTACGGGGAGGCGATGGTCGCTAGGACCGAGGTGGGCAGCGGCTGGGACCATCCCCATGGCTCGCAGCGATGCGCTTCCCCGGAGCAGGTAGCTTTCCCCGGGCACCGGCTCCCCGCTTTCTGGGCCGGAGATCCGCAGTTTTCTCACCTCCCCGCGGTCCTCACTGAAGCCGAGCATCTCTCCTAAAGGAGAGAAGCGGAGGTGGGGTGAATGCTCGGCTCCTCTCCCACACTCCCGGGGCAGTTTCTCCCCACCCCGGGGGCGCTGGGCACCGTCGCGGCATCACCGAGCAGGGCTGACACCGCTCAGCGCCTGTCGGTGCTCCGGGGGAAAAACGGGGGTTCGCGGTGCCCGGGCGGCCGCGGGGATGCGCGGAGGGCTGGGGGGCGATGCCAAGTCGGGGCTGGTAAAACTTCCAAAGTTCCGGATTTGCACAATTAAAAGCAAACCCGTCGCTTTCCCAATGGGCCGCCGCCAGGCCGTGTCCTTCGCGGTGTTTTAACTGCTTTTGGTTTTCGGGGAGCACCCCCCCATCTCCCCAAAGGCGGGCTGGTTTTATTTCTCCCTGTGTAGCTAGCCAGTGGTCCCAGGCAGGTCGCCGCTGAGGTTTTTGGTGTTTCAGATGGAGATTTCGGGGAGGATTTGCCTTTAGCCTTTGCAAATCCCCGTCTCTGACTCCTGTTCCCACGACCGAAATCTCCCCCCTGCTTTTTTTTTCTTACTTCCCTCTTCTGTGCGTGTGAGAAGTTTGGAAAACTCGAGAAGTCGTTTAATGCAAAGGGATTTTAAAACAAAAAAGTATGCGGTGAAAGAAAAAAAAAAACAACCCACCCCAACCGCTTAATTAGATAGTTACCGAAGGAGCCATTACAGCCTGCTGGACGTAACTCGGAGTTTATAAGTTCTCTGGCCACAAAGAAATTCAGTAATTACTTTTTTTCCTCCCTTACAATGGGATGGGTTAAGGATGGAGTGCGATAAACTTAACTCCGTTCTTGCGCTTTTTGTAGATTAGCCTTTGGCATTCGTTGGTAAATACCAAGTGAATAGAGACTGTGTGACCACAGTCCCTTGAATTAGGGACAAACATTTCCTCTGTGCATTTTAAATAATGCTACTGCCAAATATTTTGTTACCAGAGATCATTATCCTTTGAATGAAATCTCGAGGAGTAAAGGCATTGGTTTTGTCTTTGCTGGTGTGGAACAGACTATAAGATATCTAGAACAGCAACAAGCTTTCACAAATTGCTATATGATTTCTACTGCCAGGTTCTGTGATATTGGATACGACATAAAAATAAAAAAGCCAGGCAGATAGACACAGAAACTCACAGAAACCACCTGTATATTTTGTTTCAAAGGAAAATCTCAGCTATTGTCTTACTGGCTCTGGTTCTGTTAGGCCTTGGATCTGCTTAATCTTTAAAGCTATTCAAACAAATTGAATGATACGAGGCAAGTCTCCTATAATTAATCTGGATTCTTGAATTTTGATACAAACTTTTATGTAACTGAGAAGTTTCTCCCTTTTCCTTGCAAAGACACTAAATAGACACTAAGTCCTTCTGTCAAGAGTGCTACCGTGAACAAAGTTGAAAGGAACAAACCTGGAAATTTTCCCTTCGTGAGGAAGAAAGGGAGGAATATTAGAAAGAGATGCAAACATAAAGTCATGGGAGAGCTGGTACTGGTGTCTGGACAGAGACCAAGATTTAGAGTGGCCCGTACACTACAAACTGCCTGAACACAAATGCAGAAATCATGGTTTGTCCCAGGTAAAGCTTTTGCAGGATGTTATTTTGTCAGTTTACCTGAACCTCACAGGGACTCAGCACTGGCATTCAAAGGTCTCATTTAAACCTTTTGAAATGTTTGTTCTTTCATTGCTACAGTCCAAAGGAAAAAGAAATGATGCCACTGCGTATGGAAGAACTCATGACATTAACCCTGAACTGCCACTGCAGAGGATGAAGCTCTAGCTGTGGTCTGCCCCTTCTCACATTATGCAGTTTGCTCTCAGTCTTTGGCAGAGCTACTCCAGAATGAATACTTTGCAGAGCTGTGCATCCTGCAATGAGGCATCGCTGAAATCCCCCACCATGTGACTCCCTTATAGGAGTCAGTATTTTATCTGGATTATTAGGAAAGGAAGAATTTTTTTTTTTTTTTTTTTTTTTTTTTTGGTGACGTGGGCTGTCCAGGCCATGACTTTAGTGGAAAATCAATATGTAGAGAAAGGCCTGTAGGACTGGACCTGCTAAATAATGCATAGGTTGCAGATACAATTTCCAAATTGAGGCCGCTGGTAAAATCCTCACAGACCCAGCACGGACTCCGTTGGTGTAGGCAGCTCTCCAGGCCACCCCTCAGCAGAGCTATGCCTGACAGTCCCTGCTTTCTGACTCTCCAGCTTTCCTCCCCCCATGCAGATTTTTCTGTTAATCACGTAAAATGTAGTGAAAGAATGAAAACCTTTTGGTTTTTGAAGCTGATGTGCCTGGAAGTAATGCTTTATACAGTGTAGTTCTACCATCAGGAGTAAGGAAAAGCACCCTCTGCCCCCAGGGCATTACGTTACCTGCTGGGTTGGATGAGTTGGGTTTCCTTGGGTTTCTGAGCAGACGTGGGTCTGACTGTCTTTTCATGAAGACAAACAGAAGTGGTGCTGACTGTACAGACAGAGCAGGAAGCTGTGCTTGGGGCCAGCCTGGCATGCAGGCTTGTCCTGCGTCACATTGGGCGATTCCCTCTCTGGTGGATGGCTGCCCTACCCCTCCTGCCAGTCAACGGTTCTACCTTGTCCTCTTGGAGGTGCAGTTTCAAACCATGTGCCCAGGATGCCGGTGCTCTGTGTCAGCCCTTCGCCACTCACATTACCAGTTTCTCCAGAAAGGCACAGAAATGCCCAAGCCTTGTTTTCTGTTCTCTACAGAAGCATCACCTCCTCAAGGTTGTCTAAAAACCATTTGGAGTGAAGCTGTTCATTTTAGGATGGGAAAAGAGAGAAAACACAGGCTGGGCCAGTTTCCCTGGTCCCCATGGAAGAGGGGAACAACCAAAAGCTGCCCACACAATGGCCCAGGTGGGATGGTTTTAGGGTGCCAGCAGCTCCCAGGTACTGCCGCTGATGCCAATGCCACTGGGTCTTGTCACAGCTGCTCGGCGTGCCGGCCTGGAGAGGCCATTGCTGATAACACTCTCCAGGTGTTCAGCCCGAGAACAAAGGGCCTTTTCAGTGGCTGCTGAGAAGGAAGAAGCCTCCTTGCTGGTTGCAAAATGGCTTTCCTGGATGGCAATATTTAGTTACAGTAAGATCTGTTATTTCAGAAGAAGTCCCACAGAAGGGAGGGTAATTTGACTCAGGCATGTAAAAAACCAATGTGGGGACCCTTGTCTCCCTCCTTCTTCTCCCCAAAGTACTGAAACAACATTGAGTTGTAATGTTTCATCTCAGCAAAGAAAAACTGGAGTCTGGGACCAGAATGTGTCTCATCTCGTTATGCTTATTTACATCAGGGCGAGCTAGTTCACCATCCTGAAGATACAGGGCTTCCTGCAGAGCCACAGTTACTCACCTGGCTGGTTAGCACACAAACCAGTGTCTTCTGAGCCCAAAACCGAGCTGAGAAATACTGTGTGCTGGCATGAGCACAGTCCAGGGAAGGTTTTCTCTCAATCTATGGACCTGGTTTTCAGGGCTTGTGCTGGACCGTCTTAATCAAATGGTTTCACAGCAAAACCTGCACTGTTTGCGCAGGGAAAACTGAAAGGTTACTTGGTCCTGTGGATGAGCATACGGAGGTGGTTTTGCTGTATTTCCTGACTAGATAAGTCTTGATCCATGTACTTTGTTTTGGCACTGGAAGGATTTCTGAAGAGGAAGGTACTTGTGCACACGACCATTGATCGCAGCCGTCTAGAGGTGGCGCATTCTTCCTTTCCCACACAGCCAGCTGCCAAGAGAAGGAGCACCCCTTGTATTAGTACGGTCATGATGTCCATGTATTTTCAAAACCTGTGGTCCTACCACCAGGTAGGTGTTGTCCTACAACCCTCACCACGGTTATTATCTCCATGAGACAGTCCCAGCAAGTTCCTTTACTATGATTGCTCAGTTCCCCCCAGCATTTTCCCTATAGCCCATAAGCTTCTCCACAACAGTGCAGAGGTGGTGCCCTCTGATATGTAGGAGGTGACTTATTTGAAATTATTTTCCCTGCTTCCTTCAGGTAGAAGTGAGAAGGACAATCCGAGGAAACTTTCCACACTGAGGCATTTCCCACCTATGCAATTAAAAGAGAGGGATGCTGTGTTCACCCCAAAAGCACACGGTTAGTGGAAGAGCAAGGACGTGTAACTTTTTTTAATATCTGCCAGGCTTACCATAGCAATTCATACATATGTATATAAAAAACTGAACTTCTCATTTTAAGTAAGTAGAAGAGCACTAGCTCAGAAACTGTGCTCTTCAATCAAGCAGTACTATTTCCTAATAGAGACAAGGCTATCCTAATTCTTCAAATGCCCCAGCTAACATCTATACAAATAATGGGATTTGGCTGAGTACAGTTAAATATATTTGATTACTTCCCTTTTATCTAGTTCTAGGTTTACTGTACTTTTCCTTGGATGGCAAATAAGAAGCCCTTTTCTTCTAAGTGACAGCAGGGAAAAGAATCAGGTTGCTAATTTACCTGAGACCCAGGAGCGTGTAATGATAGATGTGTGCTGGAAACTACAGAGTGGGCTTTCTGATTTTGGAGGGAGGAGAGAGGGAAAGCGTGAGATTCATTAATCTTTCAAATCCATTGCACTTTTGCTGATGGACTTTCATGGTCATAATTACATGCACAGCAAGAAACAAAAGCAGTGAGAAGATCAACTGGCAAGAAGCTGGGACCTAACGAAATGTGTCGTACAGGAAGCAATTAAAAGCGAAGATCACTGTTCTCCAGACAGACAAGGACACATCATGCTCGTGGGTACTTACAGTATCTCTCTCAAAGCAAAAGTTAGACTTACCTGTAGCATTGTGAGAAGTAAGCACACACATGGTCCAGGACAAGTTTGGTTAAATAAGCAGAAACCCTTGTGTGGATGTTTAGCGTTGGTCATCATAGATGACCAGCATTGGGGTTCAGGAATCAGAGACCAGCCTGGGGAGCCACAGCCCACGAAGTGGCTCTACGTGTCTCCTGTCTGCATGTCACCAGTGCTTCCAAGGGCATATGTTATTTGGTTCTTTGCACATTAGCAGATGGAACCTCTGCATCAAAGTCTTCTTGAAGATATGTGAAGAGGCATGTGGGGAGGGAGATGGGAGGAGGGACTGAAGGGTCACATCGGTGGTTTAGGTTTGTTTCAAAATGGGTGTGTAATCTGCCCAAGGAAAAGCAAAAGGCCAGCACATGTCCACATTTCCATGATCGCCAGCTAAAATGCGCTTAAAGCACAAGCAGCTTTGGGTGAAAAGTCATTCTCTAGATAGGAAAAGGATGTAGCAGACTTGAATCTGAGCCTAAGTCAGGTTTGTAGGGTGGATGTGCTGTTAGTCTGATTTAAGAAGAGCTTATCTCCTCCTCTCCCTTCCTTTGCCCTCTTCTGGGATCATTTGTGTGCAGGCCAAATTCAAGCCAGGCTTTCAGATGGAGAGGGACACTCACACCAGCCAAGAGAAGATGAGCGGTAGAGGGTGAGATGAAGCGATTTATCCAGGTCACACAAGAGGTGAGCACTAGGGGCAGTTTGGGTGATCTGACGCAAAATTACCTATTTTTTTTAAAAGATTTTAATATTGCCTGGTAAATAATACCTTCTTTTTGTTCCTTAGAAAATTCACCATCCTAGTTCTTCTCCTGGTTCTTTTTTAGCTGTTTCAGATATAATGTTGGTTATACAGAAATGCACAAAGATGCCATAATTTCCTGTAGGCACGTTTGTGTGTATCTACACTTACAACAGACCCTGTTTCCCTAAAACATCTACAGGATCACCAAAGTGGGTAAGCAGCTTTTGTCTGTCTTTGTTGTTTTACAGAAAGAAATCTTACCGTGACTTTCAAGTAGAAAAAAAATTAGAGAAATAATAATATGACCCAACTGCGAAAATATTTTTTTTCATGAACTATAGCAATGAATTGGAAATGCAAGTAGTAAAATGAATTGCCAAAAGTATCAAATATATGTGTTTTCAATAACCTTTTTCTTTTGTTACCTAGTAAAATATTTTCCTGGAGAAGGGTTGTTAAACCCCTCTGTGCAATATAAAGGTGCAGTGATGTATTGTCTCAGAGGTGGTTTAATGGAGTTTTGGGGTCCCGTTTTTGTATATGTTTTCAAGACACGCAGTGCGTGATCAATTTGGATTTATAAAATGCTATATATTTCTTTCTAAGCAACGATCTTAACTTTTAAAGAATGTTGCTTAGTTAGGAGTGCATGTGTGTGTTTGCTTTTTGGCAAGGCAGCAAATAACATACAATATTTATGTCATTTGAGAAAAGCATTTTGTGCATTTGCCAAAAAGCAGTCCTTCCTAAGAACCTAAAGGTATTTGATCTGCTCTGAAACATAGTCCTGGGAGGAGGATTAGGTGTGCGGGAGTAGCGGGCAGAGGGAAGCTCTGTCCAGTCCTTGCAGTGTGAAAGGCCAGGATTTTAAACAAACAAGCCGGATCTCTTTTCAGCTCAACCCCTTTGAATCTGTTTCAGTGAAATGACTTCAGACTTACCTGTGGTTTTACTGCCAAAAACCTGGGCTTTTGCCATCAGATTACTAAGCCAGGTTGGGCTGCGTTAGGAAAAAGTCCGACCCCAGCTCTCCTGCCGTAGGTACTGCGAACAACCCACGGAGGTCAACCCTCCGCAGGGAGCCTCGCTATTAAATGTACAGAGCAAAGACATCAAAATGACAATGTCTTGTGTTACACCAGCATTTCCCCCTCGGTAGCTGACCCACTTCAGCCATCTTTCTGGGAAAAAGCAACCAAGAGCTTAGAGTACGGAGCTGGGGAAGATAGGGGGGGTTGCACGATCATGATTTAGCTGTATCCTGATCGCTGCTACTCCTGCTTCTCTTATCCATTGGTGTAATGAAGATCAGGTTCTGTCCTTGGCCGCTTGGTATCAGCTGCTGCTTATTCATTTCAAAAGGCGAAAGCCCCGTGCCTTGCTCACACCCCAGCTAGCCGTACAGACCCGTTGCATTGAAATCTTTGTCCCAAATCCAATGATATAATGTTTCATTCAGAGAATTTCTCCATTTTTGTCCACCCTCCTTCTCTTTTGCTTTATCTCTTCCTTCTATCTTCAGCCTGTCAGGACTTTCACATACCTGCGGCTGACAGCTAAGAGATCAGGAACTTTGATGTTGTAAGGGATATTTTATCTCAGGTAATTCTCACCAATTCCTACCTTATTGTGTAGGATATCCAAGGACTCCGAGAGTGAGCAACGCCTTTGTCTGGTAAGATCAGAGCAATTTGCAAGCTTTTCTGGGAACAAGGTCCAATAAAGAGACTTTAGAGATATAATCTGTCAACCCCATTGAGCAGCACTGTGACAGCAGCCTCATGATTATTGACAGTTTAAGCATCGCCCAGGACAGAACAAGGCTGGGGGTATGCAGTTATTTGTCGTAAGTCATTGTTTTGCCGAGAAAGCAAAGGAAACCCTTTATACCAGAATTCATCAAGTTTTTACCGAGTTTCTCTCTCACACAAACAACTGACCCTACTGGGAGCTGCTGCTTTTTGCCAGGAGTTTGAGAGGAAAAAAAACCCTCTGAGGCGCACCCTCTAATTCACAAAGGTGACCTGATTTTGTGCCACTAGTTTTGAAGGGTTAACCCAGTACAGCCAGTCCCAAGCATGCAGCCACTGGGCAGAAGGTGGACTGCCACCCCAGTGTCCCAGAGTGTCACCTGTGCTGTGTGGCTTTGGCCATAGAATCATAGAATAGTTTGGGTTGGAAGGGACCTTTCAGGGTCATCTAGTCCAATGTCCCCTGCAATGAGCAGGGACATCTCTGACCAGATGAGGTTGCTCAGAGCCCCGTCCAACCTGACCTTGAATGTTTCCACGGACGGGGCATCTACCACCTCTCTGGGCAACCTGGGCCAGTGTTTCACCACCCTCAGTGTAGAAAATGTCTTCCTTCTATCTAGTCTAAGTCTTCCCTCTTTTAGTTTAAAGCCATTACCCCTTGTGCTATCGCAACAGGCCCTGCTAAAAAGTTTGTCCCAATCTTTCTTATAAGCCCCCTTTAAGTACTGAAATGCCATGAAAACATGCCCCTGGAGCCTTCTCTTCTCCAAGCTGAACAACCTCCCTCTCTGGGGAGAGGCAGCTGAGACCATGCAAAGCCTTTTTTTCTGTTACCAGTCCTACGGTAAGTACCATGTGGGGCAGGATTAATGAGATGGCTGTGGTGCTCTGAGCCATGTGTTTGAAATCCTCTTCCTCACCCTGTACCTTGCTCTATTCCTTTAAATCTCCTCATTTCTGGTGAGTGACGCTGAGATGGCAGAGGTGTTACCTGGGATCAGCCACCCATCATGTCTTGAGGCAGCCGTGGCATGGAGCTCCCTAGAAAATGACTCACAGGAGAAGCTCAGTGGGTCTGTCCTCTATTGTCTTCACTACCCACCAGCTGGCTCACCTCACTGAGGTTTCACCATCTTCACCATATTTGATTCTTGATGAGTTTCATCATTATTCAATGTATTTCTGAATTAATTTTTCTCCTTCACTAGACAAACATTTGTTTATTTTATTTGCAAAGACATCAGTATCTTCTTTTCCAGTAAACACCCAGGCCTCACAACTTTATAAACATCTTAACAAAGACCCCAGCTCATCTTCAGTGGCCACAGTTTGGTCTCTCACAGCCGTTGTTTTTGGGATAAAACCTTTCTGCAGAGGCAAGTAAAGGGCCTGTATCCATCCACCCCTGGTGTGTATCCATGCCCTTGTTTTCTTTGTCATCAAGCTGATGTTAATATGTGCTCCTGGTAGGTGTTTAACCTTCCTGAATAATTGATCTCTGCTTACTGATGATCAGATAGGTGTGTCAGTGTCCATCTTCGTGCCAACGTACAATCAAGGCCTGGATTGTTCCCCAAGCTCCTTTCCTCTTGCTGCTCTCTCAAACCTTCAGCCATCCTCGGCACCACGTTCTCTGCCCTCATTAAGGATGTTGCTGTCCCCATCCAACATTTTGAAGCCAACACTTTGCGACCTCGGGGTAGAAATCCTCCCGTGGCTCAGTGACGGCTTTGCAGAACGAGTTGTAGCCCAAATGCCAATGATACCAGCTAGGCGGTTTTGCTGGGTTTCCAAGATAAATGCTGAACCCGCTACAAAATGGCTGGCAGCTGGCAGGTATCCCCCTTTCCAGCCCCTCCACTATACCTGCCAAAAATGCTTTTCCTGATGGCAGAAGAGACTCTCCGTGCAAAGTTGTGCCCACGTGGCAGAGGCATCAGCAGCAGAGACCGAGCAGGGCAGGCAAACATCTCACCTTCCTCTGGCCAGAGCAAAGGGGCTGTGAGCAGGTAGACCACCAGAGGATCGGATGCCATAACTGGTGACAGAGGTTGAGGCTTTGCCCCAGGATCACACGGCTGCAAATTTCATGGTTTCAGCATCTCCGCTCTAGGGTTTGTTTATTCTTATAATGGGTGTCTTGGGGAAAGCAGATGGCGGGAGGCAGGCAGAAAGCAGCTGTGGGTGGTGTAAGAGGAGAATCCTGCCAGCCCACCTTGGCCATGGATCTCGGTTCCTGCCACTGAGGGAAGAGCCCCTTGTGGCCCCGGGAGCGAGGCACTGGCCGTGCCTCTGAGCACCTACCTGACAGGAGGCTCCTGCAACAGCTCCAACAACACGTTTCCTCAGTAATGAATTCTGACTTGTTTTCCCAAATCGCCTCGTAATGACTCAGTTTGAATCTAATGATGCAATCCTGAAGGGAATCGTTAGCTCCCTAGCTAGGAGGGTCGGCCCCTCTCCAGCTCCAGCCCACGTGGCTGCAGATTGCGGTGTTGTTTTGTGCAGCCCTACATATCCGGGCTCAGCGCATGCCAGCTCCCGGGTGTACATTCTTTCTAGGGGATACCTCACCCCATCCCATGATGGCTCAGGACAGTGCTTCCCTCCTAGTCATCTAGGTGCAGGAGGGAAAAGGCCAATCTGTTTTCGATTAGGCAAGAGCAAACGTGGTGGTGTTACCACGCTACTGAGCTGGTGGGTGTTGGCAGTTCAGTCCCTCATATCAATCCCTGATATGGTCCTTCCTCGCTGCAGCTCAAGGAGCAGATGGAGAAGGGACTCGGGGAGAGTTCTGCAGAACAAACACCTCTTCTGCTACTCACGCAGATGGAAAATCTGGGCGAATACACATTAAAAAGCAAACAAGCAAACAAACAAAAGAGACTTTTCAAGCCATCACTAGCATCGTGTCTACATTGGGAGACATACAAGAGGTTCATTGCCATGCAAGATCCGGTCCCAAATTAAAATACCTCTGCCAGTGACAGCCTTTCCCACAGTAGTCTGATGCAAATTGTGGGCTGCTGAAATAACACTAATTTGCACCTTCCAATTCCTTATGCACTCCAGACTTCATGATCCTATTGAGGTAGGAGCCTGGCAGTGACAACTTTACCAAGAGTTACACACTGATGTCATTTGGTCATTTGGTCACTGGAGTTTCATTTTCCAGATTGTGCTGCAACTCCAGCACAGGGTGTCAAACGATTTACTGCAGAGAGACAGCGGCAAGGCCAAGAATAAAACCCAGGTATTGTTAGTCCCAAGACACTACGACAACCAGCTAGTGTTAGAAAACACTCCTTGCCACTGCCTCACACTTATTTATCAACAAAAGCAGGTTTATTTTGTTTTACGCTTAGCAAGACACTGTTTCACAGGAGACCACTTAAAATGAGATTTATCTTCCTTGGAATAACTACAGACTCTTGCATTTGTAATTCATTCCCCTCCCTTTTCTAATCTCATTTCTGTTGAATGTATTGTTTTTCTTTCCATTATTTCTGAAATGAGATCATTAAAAAGAATATCAGAACTTAACAGGTTTGGGGCAGGAAGAAACTTCACTGCAGATGCATCACAAATAGGATACCTTGGATTGCTGCAGAGCCTCGCTCAGCTAAACGGTGGAAAAGAGCTGGCTCTTCTGCCATTTATTCATGCTCCTGCTTTGACATTTTGGGGACAAAAGTTAAAAAAGAAATTTTGAATCCTGGAGCCTATGGCACTTTCTGCAAGAGCAGGACAGCAGTTACCTGGGCGAGTGCTTCAGAGGGTGAGGCTGCTGAGCTGGCTGTTTCTGCTCCCACCAATGCCAATAAGAGGGAACCTCCTGGCCCATGTGTCCGACCCGCTGCTCCCAGTGCTGCTCCTCGGGTGCAGAAGAACCCTGACCCCTGCAAGGGTTGCAAGGTTGGGGGCTGTAGCTCCACTGACTCAGCTAAATCCAGACAGTAATTACATTTTGCCCAAAATAAGCACACAATCACTCCCCTCCTGTCCCTCTGCTCATATTTAAGTGTTTTTCTTTTGTCTCTCCATGGGCCCAAACCTTCCATGCCCTGATAAAAATCCCACAGAGCATGAGGTGGGGTTTGGGAGGGATTTGTGGGTGTGAGCCCCTGGTTTGCTCAACGCTGCTGTGCGCTGGGGGCTCCCCGCTCCGCTCCCAACCCAAGCAGTGACAAACCTCTGTCCAGTCCTTAAAGAGCAGCCGCTTTTCATCTCGAGCGGGCTGGATATCAGGGATGGGTGAAGCAACTTCCGATGGAAAGAATCTGGGGTTCCTCAAGGGTGCTCTGTTAATGCAGGTTATTAGCTGACCCTTGGTAATACAGCAAAATGTTCCAGATGCAAAGAAGAGGTCTGGGGAGAAGGATGCTGGGGAACTTCTCTTCATTAAACTTCTATTTAAAAAAAAAAAAAAAAAAGCAAATTCTGATCTAACACAGCTTAAATCTAGGGTAAGTCCATTGCAAACTACAGCTTTACTCTGGATTAATACTGGTGTAAATTAAGCTAAGATTTGGCTGCAAATCCCAGCTCTCTCCTTATTCCTGAAAGACACAAATATTAAGGTCTAAGCATCTACAATTATGTATTGCATAAAATATTTCCTGGCTAGGAAAATCTCATGGAACAATGATCAGGAACAAGATGGTGCAAATAATTGGTTTAATTGAAAGTAAAGGAATACTACTAAAAATAAAGAGATGAAAGCAGATTTTCCTTTGCCACTTTTAATACGAGCAATATTAGGAGCAGCTGCATTTCGACCCATTTTGCAGATAACGGTGAGAGAGACATTCTGAAACCTAAACAGTTTAATTGCATGGGCTACCCTTTAATTTAGGGTGGTGAGAATGATATGAAGGACTCATTAAATTGGGGCATTAACCATGGCAGAAAATAAAGTAGTTTCTTTGTTGCGGAAGACCTCACTACCCTACAATCACTACAGTAAATTGTTCATGGGAACAGCGGCAGGGTAGGATGGGTAGATAGAGACACGTTGAGATAGAGGGAAGCAAATGAAAAATAATTGGTACAGTGCTCTGCAGATTGTATGTCACTGCAGACAGTTATTTAATAACTCTCCAATTATTGCTGCCAGCTGGGGCATATTAAGACACTGCAAGAAGTCAGGCCAAAATCCTCAGGGCACGGCTGCTACCCTGGCCCCGCGCTTCCTCCCCTGGGACGAGGAGGGGGCATGCCAGGGGCAGGCTGCGGCACACCGGGCAGCCAGGGAGGGAGTACTCTGCTTTTCCCAAGGGATTACAGTGCTTCCCCCACTCCTCCTGCCCGTAGCTTAAAATATGAGGTGGTATAAAGGCATTTTAGGTTCTCCTTCCCCTGGGACACAGGACAACTCTTGGCAAGGGTTTCCTTCAGCGTAAATGTAATTAAGTGCAGCGTGATGGGCAGTTCGTTCACTGGCAGCACTGGTTTAAGCAAACAGCATCTTCCTGCTGCCCTTGGAGCTGACTCAGCTCTCACAGCTCCAGGCTTATATTTACGAAGTCCGCGCGAGGTGCATCCACGATGCCAGGGAGATTGGAGCTCTCTAAACCATCTCACCTTGCTTCTCCTCCCAGCAGTTGACTTGGTGCTTTGGATATTTTGCTTTCTTGGATTTCACTGTCCCCTCCTCTGACCTGCTGCAAGAGCTCCTCGTCACCCAATTCATCAGTTTATTGGGGGATGTGGAGTCCAGAAGGTTGTGCACAAACCATGGGTGAGCAGCAGACCAGAGTCCACGGCTGGTGGCCAGCGGCTGCTAATACCAGAATGGACCAAGCGAAAGGGCTAGGTGCACTTGAAGCTTGGAGCACGAGTCCACTGGTCACCGTTGTGCATTGCACCAGCTGGAAGGACACCAGCGCACTCCAAAGAGCTGCCAGACATTTCTGCAGCGAGCCTCGCAACCTTAGGGGCTGTCATTGAAGCTCTGGAGACCAGAGTCCTGTGGTTACACAGCCTTCCTGGCTTTTTAAGCACAACCTCAAATCACATAACAACCACCATTTCTCTCAGAACTGCAGGAGAAAGCTAGACATCGGGAATGCCAAGGGCTCAAAAGGCCGGCTGGAAACCGAGAGCCCAAAATACATCATCTGAGACTGGCTGTGGACCACGGCTCCACGCAAAGCGGGTAGCACCAGCCTGATGGGATCATCCCCCAGGTCCGTTGGTCCCAGTCCCAAGGTAGATGTGAAGACAGAGAAACCTTGCCCTTATTCCCCAGCAAAACAAAGCCTTTTTAACAACTCCTTCCCCAAGCTCAGGATTGGGTCCATAAAGCAGAAACCGTACTTAGATACCAAATGAAAAACATTACTCACAGACTGTAATTCCTTTCTGCAAATACCGGAGGAGAATATTTCATTTGGCAAACAATTGAGCCTTACAGTTTAGAGCTCTTAATGTGATTAGGGACAGGTTCTGCAACACATTTGTAACTCCAGGTGATTTTGCTATATCTTTTTGGACTGTGACCAGACATAAAAATGCCCTTTTGCTAGATTTGGATCCAACTACAATTGAGGAGAATCAGATGTCGGCAAGTCCTTTCCAGTTTGATCTTTACCCAGGGGTATCACAACACGCTCCAGCTATGGGCCGCGCCGAGCAGCTTTGCAATCTTGGGCTCTTTTTTGCATTAAGCGCATATCTCCTCTGATGAGTGGTAATTCTTCTGTAGGACATATTCTGGAAATGAGCACGCGCTACTCCTCTGAATTACCGTGAGGTACTTGCAGGGCTGGGAGAGAGCGCAAGTACTTCCATTGGCTCTGTGGACATAACTTCACTTCCTTTCAGTCTTCCTAAATTGCTTCAGAAAATGCCACTCTTGCTTAAGACAAGCTGAGACCAGGTGCCCTCTTTGTTTAGAAGAGCCCAATATTCAATCCTGAAAGCAAAGCCCCAGGTGTTTCGCAGGATCAGACCCCTCTGGGAAATTTGCTGGTCTCACACGCTGTCCTGCCAGTGTTTCTGCCTTGGCTACCAAAGGTGGGGCTGCAATCAGCTTAAATTAAGACCAAAATCTACAGGGGAAGGAGGTAGAAGGACAGCACCACAGTGAAAAGCTGAACTGTTCCGTACATGAGGCTAAGAAACAAAACCTTTAAACTACCAATGAGAAGACAGTTCCTAGTTTCTTATTCATGAGGACTTGCATGCTGGCTTCGCCGGCACCAGTGGTCAGGCTGTCCATTGCCTTCCCTGCGCCTCACTGGGAACTTCTTGTGGAAGTAACGTCCATTGCTCAACCAGAAACTGGATCGACTCCTTAGCCACAGCCAGCATTGTCGTAAGAGGATACTGTGGAATATTTATGGCAAGCTATAAAGCAATAAATAAAAAAAAAAAAAACGGGGGGGAGGGGGCAGGGAGGGAAAATTCACATTCTAACAGATTTATCACTTTTTAAGAGGAGGCAAATTGAACTAAGGACAAAACCACATCATTGTACAAAGCAGGTAGGTCAAAGGAGAATCAGCAATGGGAAAACCAGACCAGGACTGTGCACATTAAAGCCTTGCTTCCACCGGATGGCCATCACAGCCAAGACACAATGCAAAGGAATACACTTGAAGTGTTTTACGATGTCGTTGATCTTTCTGACCCCGATGGCTCTGCTTTAGTAACACCAAGGGAAAGAAAGCTGGTTTAGGACACCTGAGGTGCCTGCTCCATTGGGTGGTAGTGGCAGCTGGGATATCTGATAACCTGGGGCTCTTCACCTCTCTCAGGAGCAAGCAGAACAAGGTCTAATGGCAGGAATTCGAAGTCAGCAGCATTCAAATCGGAGAGGAGACATCTGGTTTTGAACAAGGGAAGCCAAGCGCTGGAACACGTCAGGAAGGAATGTGGTGGATGCCTCAGCCCTTGCTGTCTTCAAAGCAAAGAGTGAATTTCTTTTCTGGAAAGATGTGATCCAGTGCAGCTATGGGTTACCAAGGCCGGTGGGGGAAGTGGCTTGGTCAGCTGCTCCGAGCCCACGGGAGTAGTGGTGGTCAGAGCGAATGATCAAGATCTGTAAGTGTCCAGCTCATGCTATGTGTGTACTGGATGCTGTCAAGTTTCACTGAGCAGGTTATATATGTGACTAATTACACACACGTGTGTATATGCATGTACAGAGGGTTACAGAAATGCTGGCACCGGCAGCAGGCTGAGACAAGCCCAGCAGCACTTCAGTAAATCTAAATAAACTAAATATGTCAGGACTTTGTCCTTGTGGGCTTTTCCAGATTTTTTTTAATTATTTTTTTTTATTTTTAAGTGCTGTGGGACAAACATTAAGGCCAAAACAATGTCTCTGCCCTTTACCACGCTTTCACAATCCAGGCATGAGGCCAGACTGCAAAGCGGGACTGTCCAGGGGTGCGGTTTGGTGTGGTGGCTGTGCCAAGGCGATGGCCACCATGACCCCAAGGGCCAGGCTGGATCCTCCGCCAGCACCATCCTGAGGCAGCACCATCAGCTCGGCTCACCAAGAGCTGCTTTGTCCGGCTAAACCAGCGGAAACCCCTTCCCTTCCTTGCACAGGGCTGGATTTCTGGTCATTTAAGTCCCTGAGCCATCTCACTCTAGGTCAGATGGGTGATGGACCCTTCAGCAGAGTCACTGCTCCACTGGATTTTATGGATCAGCGAACCTCACCTATGGTCACTGCGATGGCGGCCACGAGCACGGCTAGGCACGAGCTGTCGCTGCAGGGCTCTCCCAGCCCCCTCCCTCGATCCTCATTCCTGCCACCTTCCTCCTGCCGGCATCAAGACTTGCCCAACCATACAATAAGCTGAAAAACCACCTGGCTTTGGTGTGCAAGATCATCTCTCAGCTGGATCTGAAGCTTCCCAAGATGGTTTGCCACCTGGGCATCAGGAGCTATCGCATGCAGAGGGTTTTCTAGCACACAGGTACAGGATCAGTTTCCGATAAAATGCTGCCTTCTTTTTTTTTTTATTTTCATTCGTATTTCCCCTCTCCTTTTCTTTCTTTTTTTTTCTTTTTGTGTTACCCTTCTGTACCATTCATAGGCATCAGGGCGCTCAGCTGGGATGCGAGAGATGTAGGTCCAATTCCTCCCTCTGCCCCAGGGGGTTTCTTTCAGCTTCTGTCAAAACTATATCCAAGTGCAACAGGCACGAGGAAAAATAAATTAAAATAAATTAAAATAAATTAAAATAAATTAAAAAAAAGA
>VFFE01007031.1:307743-335478 GCA_008921705.1 Burhinus oedicnemus | reverse complement strand
TGATGATGGTGATGTTGGTGGGCACAGTGACTGCGTGATGGATGGTGGTGATGGTGGTGATGATGATGGTGATGTTGGTGGGCACAGTGACTGCGTGATGGATGGTGGTGATGGTGGTGATGATGTTGGTGATGTTGGTGGGCACAGTGACTGCGTGATGGATGATGGTGATGATGATGGTGGTGATGATGATGGTGATGTTGGTGGGCACAGTGACTGCCTGATGAATGATGGTGATGGTGGTGATGATGATGATGGTGGACACGGTGACCGTGCAATGAATGCCCAAGTGCATGGGGAGGGCCAGGGCAGAGCACCAGGGGCAGTGGGTGACACAAGGTGGGCTTTGGAGCAAGGAGGGACTGTAGCCTGCATCACGGAAACAGGGTCCTGTTTGTGTCCCTCAGTACTAGATCCTGCACAGACCAAGGAGATGCACTACACGCTGCACAGCAAATCAGTGTGCTGGGTGGCACATCAGATCTCCTGTTCTTGGAAGGACTTGATCTGGAAAGGAGCAGTAATTGGCCCCAGCTTTGGTGGAAAGTGTGACAGACAGGTGTGGACAGGCCCAGATCCACTGGGGCAGGACGGTGTCAGAGGAAGAATTTATAAGGATGGTGCCTTCAGGGCCTGGAGACTGCCTTAATTACATGGGAGTTCTTGCAGGTGGCCACAGAACTCCAGAAATAACACATGACGGTGAGGACTCGGCAACACTTAAAAGACAGCACACATCGGGCAGTCTGGTAGTAAAGGCAGGAGGGAGTGGTCCTTCAAGAGGGTCTGAGCAGTTCCTGAGCAGTCCAAGCCCCTATTCAGCTTCATTCAGGTCTTCAGCCGTGTCCCTCTCTAGAGTTAGTGGAAAGAGGTGGGTTCTTCTGCACATCCCTCATTCTTACATGGGCTGGATCTCTTCCAGAGATGCCTCTTTCTTGCCCTGGCTGCAGGGGACACTTAGGTGGCTTCATCCCCAACTCATTGCAGCACAGCGGGGAAGTCATGTGGATCTGGGCGAGAGCTGTTCTGGCACCCCTGGAGGTGGCTGGTGCCTTCTCTTGGTTTTTCTTCTTCATCAAGGCTCATTTCTCCTAGTGATGGCAATCCCCTGGGACCGGGCACCGTGTCCTGCAGGGTGCAAGCAAGATTCAGGCTGAGCTCTCAGCAGTGGGGACATGTATAGAGTCTGCAGAGGACCCAGCCAGCTTTCTGGGAAGCAGATGCAGTGGGAGTTGCTTACACGAAACCCTCCTGGGAACGCTGCGGCCAGTGCTGTGGTTTGGATGAAAGCAGTTCTGCATTCATAGCTTGCGTGAAGGGAGAGTCACCAGCAGCTTTGATCTGGACTGAAATCCCGGGAATAAACAGGAAAGCTCAGGGAGGGTGGTTGTTGTTGTTAGAGATGTTAGGGTTGTTGATGGTTTGGGGTTTCTTTTAGACTCCCCAGCAGTCAGACCAGCTAGAGGAGCAACCTGGGACAGTCAGTGGATGAAACCTTGCCTCTTCCTGAGCCAGTGGTGAAAGCTTGGCTGATTCTGCGCGTCCAAGCTTACACCATATGTTTTTTGTATCATTTGATAGCAATCTCAGTATATGGAAGCAGCCACAGGCAGATTCTCAACAGAGATTATGAACTGATTGGGGTCAGGGCCTTTCCTCTGTGATCAGTGAGGTCCCACCGAAGATTCCCAGGCCAGATGTGACCTGTGGAATGACTCCAGTCTGCTTTCCCTGCTGTGGCCTCAGGGAGGTGGGAGAACGGCTGTGTTAGTGGATCTGGAGATCTGGAGATCCTTTGTCTCTGCTGCTGAGGCAGCCTCAGCTGCAGGCAGGGCTACCAGGGGAGCTGGAAGACCTAACAGGATGGAGGTCCCTGGGCTCTCATTTATAGCCAGGATGAAGGAAGATACAAGGGGCAGAAGTCTGGATCAGGAAGAAGAGCTCGAGCTATGCAGGATTTAGTATAAAACATTGGATGTGTCTTTGGGGCAATCTCTCAGCTCCCCCAGAAGTGCTGGTATTCCTGTCTGCTCTCTGGGGTGGAGCTGTCTTCCTAAGGGCTGAGCAGCCAAGACCAGCTGTCTGAGGTGTGAATCACCCGCTCTGGAGGCACATTTTGAGTTGCAGAACCAGATCCCGCTTTTGATGCCGGTTCTTTGTGCAAAATGGCACTGAGAATAGGCCATGTGAGAGCAAGCGCAAGGGAATAGAGGAGGCTGGAGACTGGAATGGCCCTGTGAATCATCCAGTAACAGATGTTCAGCAGATGGTCACCAAATTAAGTTTATAGCCCCTCAAGTGTTTTCCCTTTGTTGAGAGATCCAGTCTACCAAGAGATAAAGAGGAGCACCTCTGTCGAGCTGAACTGAGCACATTTTCTGCTTTTGCCATTCTCACTGCCACCGGGGCGGTCTGCTGCAGCTCTTGTTTTATGGAAGCAGCACCCCAGGACAGGAGAAGAGGATATGAAGGTGAGACAGCGCTGAACATTTCTTAGGTGTGTCATTGGCCTTTTTGGCAAAGAAGGGAGGAAACCAATATCTTAAGAAGAGCAATATACTGCGATGAAAAACAGTTCTGCTTCCCTCTTCTCTGTGTGTGGAGTCTTCTTGACCAAGGACTTCCAAAGAGAGGGGTCTGAAGTTGTAGTTCAAAGGCGTGAAAATCAACTGCGTGATTTAGCAATGCATATTCATGGGACCTAAATATGAAGGAAGCATTTAGGAGTCCATTGTGTGATGCTGGATAGTTGTTTCTACTACCGGATAGTTGTTTCCCATTCCATATTGGATTCCTCCTCCTGAAGTGCAGCATTTCACACATAACTTACTTCTCATTCATCTTGGACAGCTCTTCAAGTGCGCTGTTTCTTATGGTAGTCCTGCCCTCCAAAGGATTAGAAGTTTAAGGGATTCTTGCATTTTCTTGTTCCCTATAGCACTGATGATTTGTCTTGTCCTGGTTTTATAAGACCCTGTCCTGGTTTGAGCGACACAGGACTGATTTCTCTTCTAATGCTTGGGAAAACCATGCTTTTAGAAGACTCTAGTGTCTGAATTTGTGAAAATATTTACTTTACAGCCAGCTATGGTGGGTGGGTTTCAAGGTCTCAGTGTTTTCGAGCTCGCCAGGAGCAGGGATGAGGAGGAGCGAGACCCGGGCACTTGACCCAAGCTGCCAACAGGGTTATTTCACACCATCAACGGCACATCCAATAGAAATTGGAAAGTTTGCTGAGGAGTTCTTTCCCTTCTGTGATGGATGTGATCCAGAGAACTTCTTGCCCCGGTGCCAGAGCCCTGAGCCCTTCCCTTCCTCCCGAAGCCGTAGCGCTTGCAGTATCTGACATCGGCTGTCCCCTGCTGGGAGTGCACAGCTTCCTATGGATAGAATGGGCTGAGTATAATCCTGGTGTATTTTACATTGGTATCGGGATCACTATTGGTTCTTTAGTGTTATTACTGTTAATTATCTAGTCTTACTCTGTTAAATCTGTTTATATTTCAACCCTCGAGTTTCCCTGTTTTTCCCAATTCCCCTTGCCCGGGTGTGGAGGTGACATCAGCTGAGAGAATAATTGTCTAAACAACAATAAATTGTTGTGAGTTTCTCAAACCATAACAGACCTCCTAGGAGAGAGGTTCTCGCTGTTGCTGGGTTTAGTAGCACCTAAAATCACAGAACAGCAGGATCTTTGTGTTCCTCTTTCACCTTTCTTCCCATCCAGCAGCTCAACAGTGACCACAGGGCTGAACAGTCTGTTGCTGAGTTTGTCAACTCCTGAAAGTGCTGCTCGTTCCGTAATTAATAATACGGTGCAGATTGGGATGGGAGAGTGATCATCCTGTACAAGGTGTTCCTCAGGCCAGATGGGGCTCCTTTGGAGCACTTTTGGTACATAATGCCCCAAGGTAATATCCAAATACTAAAACTGATATTTGAGGGACCTTAGAGCAGCCTTGCAATTCAATTTTAGCAAGACATCAAAGCCCTATTTCCATGTTATTATTTTTCAGAGTTGGGCAAGACACAAGATTGCGTGGTAACAGATGATGAGAACCAGCTATACTGGATGAGAGGTGTGAAATAAATCCAGGGGCAGGCTTTTAATTTGAGATGTTACTTCAGAGCCTGGAGAATGACACAAACCATTTCTGCCCTGGTGGAGTGTTTTGGCAACTCCTGACTGTCTGAGTGGAATTGCAGACCCTTCGCACCGTGCTGCCGCTTGCTTTTTCTGCACGGGAGTTTGACACAAGGCAGAACAGCGGCAAACTCCTCATGTGAGCTGCAAAGCAGAACCTGAGATGAGGGTTGCAGAAAATGGTCCGGTGGGATGCCGAGGACATAGGCACAAGGGATAGGAACACATGCGAAGGTCACCTCTGCCCTCACCCTTGTCTGTGGAGATGCCTTGCCCATGCCTGGCAGGCACGTTTCTAACCTGTGATTAAAAAAAACCCTTCCACAGCTTCTCTGCCAAAAAGACTCGGCTGTGCTGGGTTCTCAGTAGCTTGTTTTAATATTTGGTCAAACCTCCTCGCCTGGGAATGGGTTGTTGCTTGCCCTTGCCCAGCTGGCAACAGAGAGTGATCTCACTGTCGCCTCCAGAGCAGACTTTACATGTTATTAGATTTTATTGTTTCTTTCTTCCAGGCAATTTCCAATCAAAAGAAACACAGTTCTTTGGGTTTTTCCTCAGGCGGCACGTCTTCCAAACTTCTCCAGATTCTCTCTCATCTGCCTAAGCTTTTCCAAAAACCAAAATGTTTCCCAGCCTGACTTGCTGGACTCTGCAGAGGTCTCACCAGGACAGAAGAGCATCATTTTCCTGCCATGTCTTGCAGACGCTGTTGAGAGTTCATCCCAGAATGAGCTTCGCCCTTTTGTGCAGCGCTGATGATATCTGTGCGTCCTGAATGCTGCTGCTGTTACACTTTGCCCTTCAAATTCCTTTCTGCCCCTCTGGGCTTGGGATCATCTGCAGATTGAATGTGTGCGTTTTATTCCATCAGCCAGGCCTTTAATGAAAATAGTGATCAGAATCAAACCCAGGACAGAGAGAGAAGAAAGCTTGGCTGTTTTGATCTGCCGTACTCTTGAGAAATCCTCATCACCTGCCCTGACCCTGGTTTCTGAAGGACGCTTTGCGATGGTCTGCCTCCATGTGTGTACTTGTCTCTAGGTTTCATCCCATCTTTTCCATGTAACTCTTGAATCCCATTCAAACAAATTTAGGGAAGGCATGAAGATTTCTGAGATACGGCATTCCTGCAGTGGGCATGGACGACGCATGGCCTGAGGACTGTACACAGCTCTGCTGTCCTTGGTCAAGCCTGCAAGTAGGTAGGAGGCAGGTTAGGCGAGGCTGGCAACCAAGGTGTGGTGGCTAGTGAAGCTGGTGCTGGTTCACCTGCCAGCTGGTCAGCACAGGCTTAGCCCTGGACCAGCAGCAGTGTGTGCTGGTCATCGCCCAACCTGCAGATGAAAGAAAGGCTGAGAAGGACATGCTGGAGCTTCAGGCACTGTGTCTTGGGCTCATGGAGAGCATGCAGGGAACCAACCTTCATTTGTTTCACTGCTTATGAATCCTTTGAGTTTATCGCTTTGGTGAGACCCATAAAAAGCTTTTTTACTACCAGGAACCAAAGTTGGACTGACTGCTCTGTAATTCCCACGCGCTCTTCCTTTCCCTCTCCCTTACCTGTGAGACCCCAGGCTCTTTCTTAAGGTCCTAAAGGTACCTGCTAGTGGCTTGGAGATGAGCAGCTTGCATAGGTAGGATAGGGTGAATGCCATCAGACTGCCAGCCTCTATTACATGTCATGTTTATGTGACCTTCAACTGCTCCTTGTGTATTGGGCTCCATGCTTTAGGTAGAACAGACACTTTTCAATACTGGGCACCTTAACAAATGAAGAAGCCTTGAATGCATCAGCCTCCTCCATGCCAAGCTTTATCTTCCCTCTTTCCTGTAAGTGAGGGCCTGCATCATTTCTTTGCCTTGGCCTTATTCCTAAGGTATTTCCAGTACCTTTCCTTATTGCCTTTTATGCTCCTGGACTGTTGCCTCAGGGTTTCATGGTGTTCCTTTGAGTAACCAGCCAGATGTGAATGCCTCTGGGGATCGCCTTCTGAGAAGTGCAACCTATCACTTCCCTGAGTTTATTCTCTCCGTGCTCTGTTGTTTGGATCAATCCACGCCTGCTGGGGTACTTAATACATTCGCGGGCTGGAAATAGTTACTATTATGCTCAAAAGTGTAAGGCATATCCATGAATGATTTCAAGAGGGAGATAGCCTGTACTCAAGGGGATTGTGTATTTGGGGCTGGATTTTGACATCCTGCCCACACAAAGCAGCATTTGACTCCAGGAACGGTCCAGCAACTTCTCAGCGGTAGCCCACCTGGACTCGCTCCACGTGCATGCAGTGTGTTAGGATCCAGCCTCGTAGGATGCACGCCAAAGCCAATAGGAGTTCTGGCACTGTTAATACAAATGTATGTGATAATACCCAAAGAAGCTCACAAAAAGCTCTCTTTTTCAACCATTTCTTTTTTTTTTTATTTCATACTATTGATACATATTTGTTTCCCACTCCAGGAACTCGTGGGGTTTTGCTCTCTCGGGTAAACTGCTGGGACTGGCCTGGCGTTTGCACAAAGGAGAATGTCACTCAGTTTCCTACCATCAAGATTTACGAAAAGGGAGAGCGATCAGTGATGTACGATGGCATGTGGGGAACCGAAGAACTGACCAGCTTCATCATGCTGTAAGTGTCTGTTGATGAGTCCCCACACAGTAAGATTGGCACATCTGCTAGATGATGTTCTGGATGCTTCACAGCCTATGTAATAGAAATCCTTTTTGGAAAAATAATGTCAGATCTGATTGTAGACCTGGTTTGGAAATTAGCTTAATAGCTTTCTGTGCTTTTCAATGTCAGGGAACGTCTGTTCTTGGACAGTGCATCCATCTGTTGTCACTGTCCCTCTCTCTTTGCTGGAAATCCTTCTCTGTTATTTTTAATGGGTATCCCAAGGATCTCAGAGAAACCAGTTTGACTCAGGGCTGTTCTCTCTTCCCCATAACAAGCTCCAGTGCCAACTGGGTGTTGCCCGTCGTTCCCAGGCGACTGATTTTTGTCTCTAATGAGGCATAACAGTTGTCGTATTGGGTTGGGGCATTGTTATTATAGTAAGGATTGAGGTTGCCCTTTTGTCTCTTCATCCCAAAAGTGAAGGAGAAGGCAGCCCATGTTGTTTCTCTACCTTTCCATAGCAGCCGAGTTTCCTGCCCCCTGAAGCTGGCCACTATTGAGGAAGCAGAAGGATATTTAAGAGGAGAGTTTCCATCTGAGCTGTCATCCTATCACCACACTTCGGTTCTAGGAGTATTTAGCACAGCCACGAGTGAAGGTTAGTGTGGTTTTTGTGGATTAAACACTCAGTTTCTTTCCTGATCATAGAATCCTAGGATTACAGGATGTTTTGGGTTGGAAGGGACCTTAAAGATCATCTAGTTCCACACCCCCTGCCATGGCCAGGGACGCCTTCCACTAGACCAGGTTGCTCAAAGCCCCATCCAACCTGGCCTTGAACACCTCCAGGGATGGGGCATGGAAGAGGAATGATTCCAGGTGCTTAGAATTTCCTCTGTATTTCATTTTCTCTAAGTGACTAACCATCTTTGCTCACATCACAGCCTGCCTGGCACCACCCTTCTTATTTTTGCAAGCAGAAGACCGCAAGTGATTCCAGATGTGGGACCTAATGTCCATATCCTGGCTCAGAGGACATTCAGCTGCCAGGCGTGTTTGCTACACCCAATGTGGTAGCATCTGACAACCCCAACAGAGATTGAGACATCATGCTTGGCAAAACAACAGTGCCCTGGGTGACCTGTCTCTGCAAAGACATTTTTGCAGATGTCCAGTCTGAATTTACCAAGCCACAATTTGTACCTCTTGTCCCTGTTGTATCTCCTGCCCCTTCCCGTGAGGAGTTTGGCTCTGCCCTCTTTATGAGTCCCCTTCAAAGTAGTTGTAGGCTGCCATTAAATCCCCTCTTAGCCTCCAACTGCACAAGCCCAGATCCATCAGCCTCTTCTTGTAGTCCATGTACAACAAACATGTCACAGCATGTCCTTTCTTAAAGAAAGCCCTTTCCACTATTGCACTGATAGTTCTCTTGCTGACTTCTCCTCCTGCAAATGTGGTAGTCCCACTCCTTGCAACCAACACACAATCCAAAACCTTTTTTTAAAAAAAAAAAAAGTAAAGCAGCGATAAGGTAAAATCCAAATTTCTTACCTCAAAAGGAATGAAACGCGAACAACCCGATGAAATCCACTTGTGGACTTCGAAATAGGTGGGCATAGCCCCCAGAGTGGTGGACATCAGCTAGAAATGCTAAGCAAAGTTGCTGGAAGGAGTGTCGTGAGCTTGTCTGAATTCGTCTCACTGTGTAGTCTCGGTCAGTATAGTCCTGGCCAGTGGCTGAAACTCGGAGGAGTCACGCTCTGCCTCCCCTGCCTGCTGCCCAGGGTGCTGTCAGTCACTCAGATGCTGCTCCAGTATCATTCGTTGCCTGCTATAGCTGTGGTCCAGGATCTGCTGGGTTTCCACAACCTTTCTGAAAGATGGGAAAATGGACCTGAGAGCTACGGTGATTTTTCACATGACAATCATACATGTTAACAAGGGAGAGGGAGTGAAGTCAGTCTGGAAAGGGAACCGTGCTTCAGCCAAATCCACAGTGGACGACTAGGATCTTCCAACCCCACAGTCTCTCAGTTACCGGTTACCCCTGGGAATTACTGCATTAAAAAAAGGAGCACTTTCTGATCTGTCTGAAGATCAAAATTTCAGGCTATTTTTCATTTTGAAGCGCCGTTGTGCCTGTAAACTTTGGTTAAATGCAAACCAAGCTACTTTCTCACGAGGAGGTCCAGAGGGAATCCACCGTGCTCAGAGGTAAGAACAAAATAAAGTGTCTGGAACCAACCAGAAAACACTTGGGCTGTGTTCACAGAGCCGGCTGACAGGTAATACGCCTGCCTTCTTCTGGAGGGTCTGTCGTTAAATATAGCAGATAATCTTAGTGATCTCAAAGAACCTTTAGCCCATTTCTGCCTGGTTTTCATCAGCTGAGCTCCGAAAGCTCCCCTCTGTTCCGCATATTCCACTCTCTGCAGTAGCGGAGCCTGGATTAGCCCCATGATAGGACCTTGGACAACACAGGGACAGAGACATGGAAGGAACCTGCCTGCATCCAGCTGGACGCGTGAGCTCAGACTCTTTCCTATATAGAAGTTGTTTGTTTCCTTCCGTGCAAACAAGAATCTGGGAGGTTTCCAGACGGCTGTTGTGTGGAGCCCGCAAGATTGCCTCTTCCCTCGGGGCACGCTCAGTTTGCAATCTGGAACGGCATCCGCAGTCTGGGGTAACTCAGCCACAGATGCCAAGAGAGATGAAATACGGGATGCTTTCGCCGCCGGTAACCTGAGGGGTGTTTGAGCGTCATGCAGAACAACCTGAGGGAGCAAGAAAACTGGAGCCAGCTGTTCTGGCACCAAACCCAGCCCAGAGTCAGGGAAACCACATTGCCGCTCTTATCGGCCTGCAAACTTATCTGGAATTTCCAATGATTTTCTCATGGCAAGAATTCCTGCTCTGACTTGAACCAGCAACGCACCGTGTCATTGCCATTTCTAATTAACTGAAACAGCAATAAGATGCCCAGTTAAATAAAGCCCTGGATTTTTTCCCAACATTTAGCATCAGAACTATGTTAAGAAGCCCTTCAGTGGGTCTGAGCTAAAAGAGGCTTGTTGGAAAATTCATAATTAAAATTTATTACAAAGGAGTGAATGGTATTACTAGGGCAATGAACGAGCATTTTCCTGGAAACTTGGAGAACTGATAGGAGAGAAATTTGTCTGCTGTACAGAAACTGGAAGCATAGTTGGAAGTAAGACTCTGTCCTAAACCGTGCAGCAATGTTCTGCAAAGCTCTGGTACTATCGCAGGGCTTGCCAGCGTCGGTGTAAACCAAGTGAAGAAGGCATGCGAAGATGCTGCTGGAGAGCATGGTTTCATGAGATACCTTCTGCTCAAAGGGATAAGGGGTGATGCTCAGATCCTGCCTCCCAAAACTCTGCAGGAGCTGTAGACCCTTCCTTGTCTGGCAGTTTTGTTCCCTGCGGGGACTGGAGAACATGTCTTATGAGGAGCGGCTGAGGGAATTAGGATTGTTTTGTCTGGAGAAGAGAAGGTTGAGGGGAGACCTTACTGCTCTCTACAACTACCTGAAACGAGGTTGTAGTGAGATGGGAGCTGATCTCTTCTCCCAAGTAGCCAGCAATAGGAAAGGGGAAATGGGTTCAAGTTGTGCCAGGGAAGGTTTAGGCTGGACGTTAGGAAAATTTTTTCACTGCAAGAGTTATCAAACATTGGAACAGGCTGCCCAGGGAGGTGGTGGAGTCACCATCCCTAGATGTATTTAAAAGTCATGTAGATGTGGTGCTTAGAGACATGGTTTAGTGGCAGACCTGGTAGAGTAGGGTCAATGGTTGGACTGGATGATCTTAAAGGTCTTTTCCAACCTAAGCGATTCTATGATTCTTGTTCCCAAATCCTGCGGTGAAGCTGGGCTTGTGCAATTCACAGCAGCTGTCGTGGAAGGCAGCTGGGATTCCGGCTCGAGGCATGTGCTGCAGCGCGTGATCAGGCCCCGCAGGGAATTAACACAGTGCTCTCAGAGGGGACTAATTTTCTAGGAAATATTTAAATAGCTTCTTTAAAAGTGCTTCGCATCTGTAGTAGGAGCTGTGTGAATTTGGGGGGGGGTTTCTTGTACAGAGCTAAGAGGCTGTCGCAGTGAGCTGATGAGAAATGAAGGCTGGTGCATGGCTCTGGGTCGGGCACGGTTCCCAAAATACGGAAAAATTTGGAAGAGTGACAGGGAGGGAAGATCTCATCAGGAATGACCCTAATGAAAGGAGTAAGCCTGGACTCTGCTGAAGTTTGTCCTGATTTAGGAGAGAATTCCTGCAGCCAGGGATGCTGCAGGGCAGCACTTCAACACGGGCCTACGTCTCAAGTGGGTTTTTAAAGTTAAATGCCTGTAGAAATGCTCTCCTGAGGAAGTTTGGATGTGAGCCTGCTCTTTCCATGTCAGGCTGTGTCCTTCAGTGCCTTATGGCTCACGGTCTGCCCCATGGCCTTTTCTCCGGTAGCTGGGACACAGGCAATTTCACAAGGGGTTTGTCGGTGAAGTTCTCGGTGATCCTTATCAGCTGGTCCTATGGGTTGCTTTTCCTTCGGCACTGATAAAATCAAGTGACTGAAGACCAAAGAGCTGGAAACCAACGCCAAAGCCATCCAATGATGGGTTGCTCTATATCACAAGATGAACCAGCCAAGCTGTGTCACCAGCTTTCTTATATGTGTGTTGTTTCCTACAATGTCTGAACCCTCAATGAGCCAGTCCTTTAAGGATCTAAGCTTCCATTTGGAAGGGAAAATAGCTTGAAGGAAAGTCTGTGGTCCCTGTGGTTCCGGGAAAACACAATGGAAAATATGGCTTTGAGCATAGCTTGAAAGCAGGAGGCAAAGAACCAAAAAGTGACCAGTTGTGTGTGAGCCAGCCTCGGGCTATTGAGGTCTGAGTCACCGGTCCCAAGAGCTTGGGCTGGCCAGTTGTGATATGACGGTGAATGCTGTGAGGAACACTAAATAGTATCTGAATGAGGTCTTATTTAAGTTATAAAGCAACATACGTCATGGCTGTATCGGAGATGTAACCTTAACTCTTGGGAAAACCTGACTTCTCCAAAGAGCGTGATTTCTCACACTCCTGAAGTCGGAAGAGCCTTTTTTGTTGCTTTCAATTGCTCAATCCAAGGGGGGAGGGGGTGGTGGTGTTGAAATCCGCCCCATTTTCACCCTACCTTTGGCAGCAGCGGTTTTGATCTCTGATCTATAACTGTATTTTACAAGCTCGCACCCTATGGCTTGCATGTTCTCACAAAGCGTGCCTCTGCCGTGGATCCAGCTGCCTAAAACTGAGGCTGTTTTACAAGGGCGTAAACCAGCTCTGGAGTCAGCTTCATTTCGGGGCTCTGCTCTCAGTCTCTCAGCACGCATAGATTCGGCTGTGACGGATCAGGAGAGTCCCAACCTAGTCCTTTCCTCCCCATCCTTTCCCTGACCTGGGTCCGGCGAGTGGTGGACCCCGACAGCCGCTGCACGTGGGTTTATGCTGAGCGGCGACGGCGGAGCTGCTGCCCTCTCTTTGCCGCTGCACAAAGCGGTGGAGCGTGCCGTGTCTGCCAGGCATTTAGCTTTTTGACCTTTTCTATCCTAGCTGGATGCCCGTTCCTGCCCTGAGGAACTGGATCAAACCAAAAGACACTTGGGGGAGATGTGGGTTTATCTGCTGGGCACTTAGCACTACTCCAGTTAAGTCATCATCAGTCATTTCCAAGAGGTCACTGGCATTTATAACATTCCTATTTAGACTTGTAATTTGTCTCCTGTTTCTAAGAACACTTACGGACTTTAAGTCCTTAAAGACATCTAATTTTTCATCAGTGGCCTCTGTCGTGCAGATCCCGGAAACTCAGTGCTGGTGGCTAAAGAGCAAATACTGTTCTCATAATAGGAACTTTCCTTCTCATCCTTTTCGGCCGCTGCCAACTCCTCCTCCCATAGCCCGCAGCCACGAGACGCATCCATTTCTCATGAGCCTCTAATCGTAGTAGTTTTGTTCCCAGCTGACAGTTTGCTGTGGGAGGGTGCTAAGTATGCAGACAGCGATTTGGTTTGCAGGAGGAAGCTGACACTTCTCTTCCTATTGTTTATTTTTGCGTCTTTGTCTTTTTTACAGCCAGGGAAGCTTTCGAAGAGGCGGGAAACATCTTAAGTGGCCACGTAACGATGGGGATGTATTTTGAAGATGATGCCTTGGCTTTGTAAGTTGTTTCTCTTTTTCTTTGGGGAGAATTCTAACTTATTAATGTCGTGAAAGCCAATGCCTAGAGCAAGTGTCACTGGCCACGCTGAGTGCCCAGCAGCAGCCCCAAACGAGTGACATAGTCCTGTAGGGAGGTTGGTCGGGACTCAGCCAGAGAGAGCTGTAGCCCTGGCTCTGCCACTCATTTACAACTTGTCCATGGTCAACTCATTTAGCCCTGGTGTAATAAAATGTCATCTCCCTTCCCGCTGTTCGTGTTCACTCTGGGTATTTTCAGTCCTCTGGCTGCGCCAGCCCCGCCGTGCGTCTGTTGGGTTCCTCATACAAACAGGACCAAAGTTTACTGGAGGGAAAAAACAGGCTGGAAAAATGATACCTTCTAGCTAGGATCAGCGCGTGAGGAAGAAAAACAGTCCTGCCCTTCTCTTCCCATCAGGAAGATGTGACAAATTGTTACTGTTCTTCCTCTTTCTGCGGTCCCTTCACCTTCTCGTCTCCTCGTTCCCGCCCTGATGCTGCGAAAGTGCCTGCTGAGGTGGGGATGGGGAAGGGGAGCGGAAGGGGATTGCCGCAAAGCCAGGGGTGTAAATGTGAGTCTTGCTCTGATGGTTGCCCCCACTTGCCAAGAGCAGCCAAAAGAGAGGCTGCTTGTGACTACTTGCAGGCTTTCTTGGCTAGCGGTGGAGTGGGGATTATGTCTGGGTGCTGGCAAATGGTTTGAAAGCCCTGAAATAAATGGTGTCTTTCCACGGAGCTGCCTTGGTGTGGAGCAGACGGCGTTTCTACGGCACTGTGGAAGGTGTTAAACCCCCTTTGGTCTCATCCAGCTTCCCGATGGACGCTTGCATCTGGCTGTGAGATGTTTGCAGCTGCCAAGGATGGGGAAGAACTGTCTATCTTTTCAACAATTAATCTAACCGTGGATCTTTTTTGCTTGAAAGACGTACCCACCTGTTTCCCTCCCCTTGGCAAGAGCAAGACGCTGCCACCAGTTCCAGGCAGAGCTTTGGGGAGGTGCATCCACTTTCTGGAGGAAGAGTGCTGGAAGAATACAGCAGCCTTCCTCCTACAAATACGGTAAAGGCGAAGTCAAGGCTTTCTTGGTCAGTTCCTGACTGAATAAGAGCATCAATTGCGGTCCTAACTTTAAGCCAAATTGGAGCTGATGGGATCTGAGTATGTATCAGTCCGTGCTCTTAACTGTGTCATTAAGACTCACTCCAGCAAGGGGCAAAGTGGTTTGGATTAGATTCTGTGAGAGATCCTTCCGTGCCTATAAATGCAGCTGAATCCAGGGGGAATCTTCAGCTTGTCCTGGCATTTCGTTTCCATCAGGAATTAGCTAAAGCAGAGTTAAAAATCGCAGAAGGTCTTTGGCTTGTTTTCCAGGTGTGGGTTTAACAGCCAGTAATGCAACAGTGAATTATTTTCATTAGTTTCTTACAGATGGGCTGCTTCCCTAGCATGTCTGGTGAGACATGGACATTTTTTGTGGAGAATAAAAATGAAAATACCTTGGTAGCGCATCTCTATTAACCAAACTGTGCTCAAAGCACCAGCCGTGGTTGGGTCTTGGAGGCGAGGCAGGGCCAGGCTTCATTGTTGGTGGGGTGGGAGACCAGCGGGCGATGGCAGGGACAGGAGTCACAACCGGCAGCATCAGGGTGAAAAACCTGAGCCTCGGAGCTGAAAGACTTTTCTCCCCTGAGGATCTCAGCCCAGCTGATAGAAGGAAAAAAAGCCAAGGAAGGCAGGGTGATCTTAGAAAACAAGATACCAATAGCAAAAGCCTGCGTTCTCTCAGCTGTGACACATGCGGGAATACACCTCCATCCTCCTGCTCCAGCCGCGGTCTGCAGCGTGCTCCAGTTTAGTTGGAATAGCTAATACAGTTTATATAGATATTCATTCTGCCAAGTTTGGATTTTGGCTGTGATTTGTGGGTGAAGCTACTGTAGATGGTGATCTTCTCAACTGTAAGTAGAAAGTAAACACTTACAGGAATTCCTTATGCAAGAGCCAGGCTCACTTCCCTTCTTCAGAAAAGAAAAGCTATTCTTCTGCTAAACGCTCAAGGAGGAAATGTTTGTGGCTCCCAGGTCACGGAAAGCTGAGTCCCCTCTTCCCAGAGAAAAAGGTATACAAAATACACAATGTTGTTAGCAAACCTGTTTGCTCAGCAAGCACCTGCTCGGTTGGTAACTAATGAAAAAAAAAAAAAAAAAAAAGAAGCGTTAAGGAAGAAATGCTTTGAATGAAGTCATTATTTATTTCTCAAATACTTAGATGTCGTAGATTCCTGCCAAGTATTTGTTTGCAGATGTTTTTCATTTAAATGGAAGTCTCATATTACCCATCGAATGCCCCTGCTGTACAAATAGAAAGCTGTCATAAGCAACAATACAGGCACTCAGTACCAGTAAGACGAGAAGTGATTTCAGGGTAGACTCTAGCTATTAGGTGGGGAATTTGTTGGTTTTCTGGTGTTATTTAAGAAACTTCCTTACCAAAGGCTGCTGAATGAGTTGATGTATTTAGACGTAGGGAGCAAGAGTCCTCACCTCCTCTGAGAAGTCATCAAGCCAGAGAGTCTCTTTAAGACCTGTGGAAGTTTGAGAAGTTCAAAATCCCTGAATTTAAAAATTTTCTAGGGTTTTACCATTCTTAATTGGTTGCAAATACAGGTTAATTTGAAAAGCAACAGAGAGAAAAGTTAAAGACCTTCCTAATAGATCAAGGGCAGGTAGTGGTAGGACGAGGGGTAATGGCTTCAAACTGGAAGAGGGGAGATTTAGATGAGATCTCAGGAAGAAATTCTTGACTGTGAGGGTGGTGAGACACTGGCCCAGGGTGCCCAGAGAAGCTGTGGCTGCCCCATCCCTGGAGGTGTTCAAGGCCAGGTTGGACGGGGCTTGGAGCAACCTGGTCTAGTGGGAGGTGTCCCTGCCCATGGCAGGGGGTTGGAACTGGATGATCTTTAAGGTCCCTTCCAACCTAAACAGGGCAGAAAGAGGACAGCTTAGCTTAGGGCTGGATCTACAAACATAAAATTAAAAAAAGCAGAGGATACTGCAAAATGAAACTGAAATGGCTCCGATAAATCCAAGAAGAGCTTAGCAGCGGGACTCGCAACATTTGAAGGCCTGAGGATAGTCCAAGGTCATTCATTACTGCTGCTCTTTATCAAGACGTCAGTGCAGATCTGGGGTGCCCCACAGAAATTTGCAGTGGGTGTGTTATTTCCAGACAGATAAGTGCTGTGATGGAGGAAGTGAAAGGCCTACGTATGAGCTGAACATCATGGAACTGTGTTGTCTACAGTTCCCTCCGCTTGCTTTGTCATTGGTGACCTAAACCACCAACCACTGAGATTTTTAAGGCCAAATTGAACAAATTTCCATCCCATTCAGAACTGCTGAAATAAGTGTCCAAACTGAACTTGCCTGAGCAAATCGTGGAGGGAAGTGCAACAGGTTGTAACATGGCTTTTCTACGAGCTGCCTTTCATTAAAAATAAGTGGTTTGTTCCACAGTTGGCTGAGTCTGTGTTGCATCTTTCTCATAGGGGACAGGAAAAAAAAAAGATGGACCTGATTGCTTTTGAAAAGGAAATCAAAGGCTTTCCACCTCCCCACCCCAAAATGTCCTTACACCTCACTCATTTCCCCAGCAATTCTGGTGTCACAGCCTTTGAAAAATTGCCAGTAGCCTTTGAAAAATAAACTACAGACACCCCCAGAAAAACTGTTGAGGCAGCTGACTTCCTCCGTCGCGCCCTTCCTCTGGGCACTGACATCTGGAGCCTTCAGGACTGAAGTTCCTCAGACTTCCAGAAAATTGCTCTCCCATCTTGGTGTACCCCCTGCCCTTTCATTGCTCAGACTTCTCCTATTTTTGCTCTTTCCACCTTCTCAGCTTTTCTTTAAATACCCTTGAACCCTCTTTACCAGAAGAACATTGGGGAATAAAGGGTGAGCTGACTTCTCCACCAAGAGTACGTGTGTGCAGGCTGTGTGTGTTGCTCTGACGCGGGGCTGGACTTCAGCAAAATTGCCCATGTTCACCAAGCCAAAAATGGCATCTCCTGGAGCATATTTTGTGTAGGTCGGTGTCCCTCGGATGGAGTCGAAGACCTTCTGTTTGCCTTGGCTTGGGAAGCAGAGTAAAGCACGGAGTGGGTATTTGCAACCTTAGGTGTGCAAATGAAAGAGAAGGGCCAGCAAATAGTTTAGACCGTGATGCTTTGGATTTTCCCTATTCTTTAACTGCTGATGTCTTTTTGCAGAAGAAAGTGCTGGTTGTGTGTGTGTGTGTGTGTGTGTATTTAGCGCCGGGTGCGAGCTGGGTAAGGGCCTGTTTCAGAAGGGGACGAGGGAACACGTCAGCCCCGTCTCTCCCTGGTGGCTCAAATCAGGACTGCGCAGGGGCTGGAGAGATGGGGAACGCCATGGGCAGGGCAGGCAGCTCAGGACGCTTTCCTCCCGCAGGTGCTCTAACAGCCGCCTTTCCCTCCCCTACATCCCTGTCCCCACTTGTCCTGAGGATGCCAGCTCTGCGTCCGACAGATTTGGTGTGTGCCAAACCCCCTGGCCAGATCTTGTTACCATCCCTCTTTTTCAGATCCCGTAAATATGCGGTGTCCCCCCCAGCCCTCCTCCTTGCCAGGAGCGGAGGTCGGAGCGTGGAAGGCATCGCTTTGTCCAAACAGAGCGCGCAGGACATGGTGCGGATGATCAGATATGAATTGCTGGACGATTTTGTAAGTTTAAAAAAAAAAAAAAAGGGTCCTTTTTCCATTGCAGCTGTTTGCAGAAGCACTCACCGAAAGGTTCATCAAACGTTGGAAGAGGCTGCCCAGGGAAGTGGTGGAATCGCCATCCCTGGAGGTATTTAAAAGATGGGCAGACGTGGTGCTGAGGGACATGGTTTAGTGGTGATTTGGGCAGTGTTAGGTTAATAGTTGGACTCCATCATCTTAAAAGGTCCCTTCCAACCCAGACAATTCTATGATTCTATGATTAGAGCGTGGAGCTTTGCAAAATAGATGTTTGCTCATTATTTCTATCATGCTGAGTTAACGCTTGTTTTTAAATTTTATGGCTTGGATCAGACAGCCTGGACAGAAATCTGCCGTTTGCTGTGTGGTCTCGTGGGAGGAGACCCTGGGAGTCGGTGGCCTGGCTTGTGCTCGTAGTCACAGACCCGCTGCTGTGGTGGCTTGGCCCCTCGCGGGCTTTGCTCCCTGCCTCTTGCAGATGCCTTCCGGAGCCCGGTTATAGCCATAACACGTGGAGCTGGGCTGAGCTGGCCTGGATTCTGCCTTTTCGGCTCACCCCCCTTCATCTCAGCCTGCACAGCGGCTCGTTCAGACTTGGCTTGCGATGGGACGGGCTGGGCGTAGACATCTCCAATGTGCACCGAGATCCCAGCACCCACGCTTGGTTTTGAGGTGCTTGCATTCAGCGTGGACCCTACAGCCTTCCTGAGCCCCTGCACCCCTCGCGTGAGGACAGAAAGTCTAATTTTGTCCTATTCTCTCCTCCCTGTAAACCCCAACTTCTTGTTTTGATGTCTTGCAGCCAGAAATCACCGTGCAAAACCTACCCTGCTACTTGCAACTCAGAAAGCCCTTCCTCATCTTGTTCAGCGATGGTGACATCGGTCAAATGGAAAGCAAGGAAATGCTGAAGCTGGCAGAAGGAAGACACCAGCAAACGTTTGTGGCTTGCTGGTTGAACTTGTGAGTGTGTAAAAACCTCTTTTCTTCTTTCCGTTAGCTCGCTCTTAGCATTTCAGGGCAAGAAAAAACTGAGTCTGCAATTACTGAAAACACTGTCTGGCTGGTTAATGTGATCATTTGGTCTGAAGTCATCATCAGTTGGGAGGTCAAATCATTTAGCAGTGATTCAGTGTGTATTCTGGGCAGCTGCAAAATTGCATGACAAAGTAAAATTAGTAAATGTTTAATTGATTGCAGAAATAATTTGCAGCAGAGTAAAATGTCCTCAAAGATGTCGCATGGTAGCTTCACTCTGGCTCTGGTGGTATTTGTATTTTTTTTCACATATGAGAGAAAAAAGGAAATTTGCCCTCCTGGAGAGAGGTGATTTTTTTCACCGGCAATTAGAGGGAACCACAACAGGGCAATTACTGGTTGTTGACTGGGGGAAAGAAAGATTTCAGAAGAAGGGACAGCCAGAAGAGACCCCATAAGGCAAACTTAAAAAATATTCAAGAAACAAAATGAATCCAGGAGCTAAGAAATAGAAAGTTGTAGGAGCGGGGTTTTTTTTTTTTAATCCTCCCCTCCCTAGTTGCATTTTCAGTTTTTAGCCCCTGTTTGTTTTGCCCAAGCCCAGAGACACCTCGCTGTCTTAATCATCATGTGCTTTGAAGTCTGGGGAGCGCCTCGCAGCGTGGGCTGAAGTTTAGCTAACGGAGAAGGCACATGTTTTCAAAGAGAAGACAATTCGTTTGCCAGTAATGCACAAGAAACCAGAGCCCCTGGAACTTCCCCACCTACACATCTGCCTTTGCTCTCCCTTCCTGAGAAAGAGCGAGCTGTCCTTTGTCAGAGCAAGAGGGCATTGCCGCAAAAGAGGGCAGAATACAGCCATTGGCTCGGAAAAAGTAGCACGGTCCTAGAAAGAGGATCTCATTCCCAAGGCGAGAGCCAGCTCAGACCTCGAGCATCACTTTCAGCCTGAAAATAGTGCCGGAAAGACTCATCATCTTCATGGGCTTGCTGTCCCTCCATCTCGATGTCCTCTTTTAGCTCTTTCTGTGTGGCTTGGGGAAGTTGCCATCCCAGCTCCTCGGGCTGTGGGAACCACCCAGCAGCTGCCCAGGGGCTGGACCGCCTGAGCACAGCCCTCTGGATCGCCTCCTGCCTTTCCATCCCCTGTGGACTCGCTGCAGCCGCGGGCCGGTGGCAGCAGCTGGGCTGGAGGGACCTGGTAGCTCTCCCTGCAAACAGGGGCTAACCACGGGGGGCTGCAGGGTCTGTCCCGCTCCTATCTCACCTGTCCTTAAAAACTTATGGTGGAGAACATTTCACACCCTCCTACAGAATTTGCCCCGGCTCTTCCTCCTCGAGGATTTCTTTACACATCTAATCTGCTGTCCGCTCCTCCTCCCTTGGACCCTAATGGCTTGCTTAAGGCATTGAGCTTATAAATCACAGGGTAAGCTGCTACAGCTGTCCCATAGGCAAAACTCTGCGCTTTGCTGGATGTGGCCCAAGGGCTTTGGGGCTTGCTTGGCTCTTAGTCCTGGTGTGCCACCAAACTGCTGGTGAGCAAGTTGAATCTCCTCTTCCCAACAGGAAGAAGACTCCGGTGGGACTCGGGGTCCTGAAGGCCTACTTTGCCACCATGCCTTCGCTGCCTCTTCTCGTCTGGGTGAACCTTCATGCCGGGGGTCAGGTATTCAAGTTCCCATCAGAGGAGACCATCACTGAAATGAACATCTTGTCTTGGCTGGAGAAGCTAAAAGCAGGACTGGAGATTCCCAGCAGTAAGTGGACATGCGTTTGTAATGTTCCTAAGCAGGCACTGTTAGCTCCGGTCTGTTTATGCAAAGATGCTACGTGCAATAAATTGTCTGCCCTGGAATTTAACGATGGAAAAACTAGCTATGCTAGTTTGAGCTGGAGAAGTACAAATAGTCCGGCCAGAAGAGAATACCTGCACTCACGAGTTTGCTTTGGGACTGTTTAACGTTCAGAGCCAAGCGTGAATAGTTCCGAACCGACATCTCTTCCCCAAGATAAACCCCAAACCTGGCTGTGCTCTTCGGTTCCTGTGAACAGACCTTCTGAAACACAGCTTGCTAATAAAAAAAGTCTCCTGACTCCCGGTTGTCAGCATAAGAAATAGCTGCTCTTTAGGAACCTTCCAGCATTTTTTTGGATGGGAGAGGATGAGGAAGCCGGTGCTTTGCTGTGGTCTTTGGGACATAAAGGGTTGGCTGGTACCGTGAAGCTTTTCACTTTGTCCCTCCTGCCTTGATCAGCCCGCTGAAGCTTCGGAGGAAGGCAGCACAGACGTGCCTTCCTCCTGTGTTATGTGTAGCCATGGGATGCCACAGGGATCTTGGGAATTGCCAGCTGCAAGCCTGCTCCGGGCTCCGGAAAGGCGATGGAGTGACTCCACTTGATCTTTGTGAATTTTAAAATGAGCCTTTCAAAGCAAGTGTTTCCAAAAGGGTGGTGGGGTAGGATGTGTAGACTGTCACCAGAGCTGAAGATGCCGTTTCTGACCCAGAAGGTGGTGGGGTAGGATGTGTAGACTGTCACCAGAGCTGAAGACGCCATTTCTGACCCAGTAATTGCTGGGAGAACCCCGTGAGCCAGCCATCCTCCCACAACTCTTTCCATTGCCACTGCTAAAGGCACCTGGCTGTCGTGTATCATAGAATCACAGAACGGTTTGAGTTGGAAGGGACCTTCAAAGGCCATCTAGTCCAGCCCCCCTGCCAAGGGCAGGGACATCTTCAACTAGATGAGGAGGTCAGTAGGTCTCTAGGTAGGCACTTCAGTTTTCAGGGGTGTCAGAGGGGTGCATCGATGGCTGAGCAGCTCACTGCATGGCCAAGGGCTGTGCCAGCCATCGCAGCCTCCTTCCTCAGGCTTTTAAGTGCCGCGAACCGTGTGATCAGTCTTAAAAGCATAAATTAAAGAGCATCCTCACCTAATGGGACCGCTTCCTCCCCGTATAGACAGCAGTCTCCCCTCACTCCTAATGGTGTCTCAGTAATGCACGGTCATTAACACAGTTATCTGAGACCTGAATGGAACAGCCACCCACTGGTGGACAGACCCCGAACGTGACCTTTGCAGGGAGGACAGAGGGAACCCCGTAGCCTTCGGGGAGCGGAGCCTTGGCCAGCTCCAGTAAACACTAAGGCACCCCTGGCTGGTTTAATTTGGGTGATGGTATTAACTTTGGAGGAAAGAGGGTGATCTTTAAGAAAAGATCTTTAATTTTGCTTTCACTGGAAGGGCAAAAGAAGCCGTAATTCCTTTGAAAGGGAAATGTCCTTGGAGCGGGGCTGCGTAACTCATATTAACATGGGACTGTATTTGCTTCTCAGGTACCTTGTCTGACGAAGATTGGAAACCACCTCTCCCTGCTTATGACTTCCTCCAGATGATGGAGATGGCTGTGCCTGAGCTCCCCCTCCCCACCTCCCGCCGCCGCGGGGACACCCCGGAGCGGCACCCACCCGAAAGCCCAGGAGGGGACACCACTGTCCAGGAGGAGCCGTCCCAGGAAACCAAGGCAGAGAAAGTCGGGTCCCCTGGGAGGGACCTGCGGGGGACAGCCCTGAGGCTGGCGGCAAGGGAGAAGCAGGGCAAGAGACACAGCGAGCTCTGAGAGCTGGGCATCCCCCTGCCCGGGGCAGTGCAAGGTGTGAGACGGTGCCCAGAAAACCCTCTCACTTTCCCAAGCCTCCATGAGCCTTTACACCAAGGAGAGAAGTGCTTTTAGCTGTAAATTAATGGTGAAGGGATAAAACAGTCCCTAAGCCTTGGTGTGAGTTCCCGGCTGCAGTGCGCTGGTCGTTCTGCCATGGCTGTGATTGGTGATGCCAGAAACGTGCCCGTACGCCCCTCGCCTTGGCTCCCCCGGCTGCTGTTGGGATTGCGTTTCACAGCAAGCGGCCGGAGCAGCTCTGCAGGGAGGTGGCTGCGAGGCAGCTCAGCCCACCCCATAGCTGGGGGAGAGGTGGGGTGAGCTCCCCGCCTGCGCAACGAAAAGTCGAATCGTTGCCACCTTGCTCTATAGTTTCTGTATGTCTCACATAGGCGCTTTGGTTGCCGCCGAGCAGGAAGGGGTGAGTGATTCCGGGATAAAAAGCACATTTCTCTCCCCCTGGTCGCAGTAGGGGCTCTACTGATGGGTGTCAGCAAGCCCTGCTTTCAAAAAGTGATTAAATCTGCACTGTAACCACGCGGAGCTGGGAGGGCAAGCGTGCCACCCACTCCAGGGCTGCTTAAACTGGCACCTGCTTGTGTTTACCCCCGATTTGTGAACCAAATTTGTGAGCATGTTCATCCTCAGGGGTAAGAGGAGTGTCTGGTTAAAGCAGTTTTATTACAAAGGCCAGAGCTCAGGTCATCGCAAGAGCCATGAATAGCTGGGACAAAAATCTGCCAGTAAATCCCAAGGGCAGGCAGGTTGGAAGATGGCTTTGCTCAGCCCTGGCATTTTCTTGGTTCCAAGCCCAGGGGGTTATTTGCAGCCTCGATTTTTCTTCGCTCGCGGTGACAGCAGCGAGGTTGGTGGTTTCTGAGCTGGGGACGGTGCGGGGAGTGGGGTCTGCAGAAAGCCCAGTGCTTTGGAAACGAGGGGATGGAGACGAAGGGCAAGGCTGGCAGTGCTGGGGCTGGACCCTTCCGAGGTGGGGTGGAGCTACTTCGCATCCATATCTAGATAGGGAAACACAGGACCTGGGGAAGCGGCTTTCCAGCCTCTGCCCATCTCCTGGGGACAGGAGATCCCAGCTCTGTCATTCCTTGCTGGAGGACCTGAGCCTGCAGGCCAGCGTGGCATGTGGACTGGGGAGAGCCGCGTGCTTGGAGGGAAGCTTCATCTAATCCCATGATGATCTTCCCACCCCTTTCAATAAACATCTGCTCCCTTCCACAGCACCACTGAGATGTGCCGGGAGGGGTCGGATCCTCCTCCTCCTCCTCCTTATGGTTCTGAATTTACTGGGGAGAGGAAGAATTGATGGTAAGGAGCTGCCGAGAGCATTGTAAAGTCTGTATTTCTCATCCTGTGAGCAGCCCACGTGGTTGGGAGTATTTTGAAATGCCCAGAAATAGACCATTAGTCCTGGGCTCTCCTCGAAGCCCTTAATTGAAACAGACCATTTTTGGACTTAATGAGAGGCTTAGAGCCAAAATGTATGTATTTAAAGTAATAAACTGTAGCATGCAGATCAGGGCCTGCAATGCAGCTGAAGATTCCCAAGGGAAGGAGTAGGTCAGGGCACGAACAGATGCTCGGCGAGTTCCCGTCATTCCTCTGCTGTATAAGGTCGTTACAGTGCTGGGCTCTACGAGCTGTACGTCGGTCGTTTCCCGTCCTGTCCCTAATGACGCCACTGCTGCTGTTGCAGCATCGCTCTCCCCTTTGGTGCAGGTGAAGGGCGATATATGGGCTTGTCCTTGATGTCTCAAATAAATTCCAGCTCAAGTGCAGTCAATCTACATCTGTCTTGGGTGCGGTGCGGTGAATGGAGGGGCCGGTGTCCTGGGCTGGGGTGGCTGCATCCCTATGGGAACGCTCCTCCAGCCTGCCCAGCCCTGCAGCAGAAGGATCCCTTCCTTCAGCAGGGTTTGTGCAAGACGAGGAGCGTTCCCGCATCCCCGCTCTTCTTGACCCCGTGTCCTTTTTCAGTCGCAGCCCTTCTCGTGTGCAAGCATCGGGGCGGGAGCTTGTCACTAGGGGTCAGTGCCACATCTCGGTTATGGCTGCAAAAATTGCTGCCTTTCCCAATGCTGCTTGAATTGATGCTGGCGCATTGCCACCAAAGCAATGGGGGGACCGGAGCGGCTGTCCGGTGGCGTCCTGTGGGGATGTTGGTGGCCGAGGGGCTGTTTGCTCCCAGGGTCAGAGGCTGTAGCAAGCCTGGAGGGTTGGGGAGTCCTGGCTCTACAAGCTTCAGCCCCCACATCAACAGTGGGATCCACCAGCTCGAGCCTCCTGGCTGGGGTTGGGGGTGCCAGGAGCTCTGAGGTGCCTGCGGTGACATGAGGAAGGGACGTGCTTGTCCGCATCCCACCGCTGCCACCATCAAACCGGGTTGGCAGCGGTGTTCGCTGGAGCTGCCGACTGTGAGCACGGGTGTGGGTCGGGGTCCTGGACCACATCAGGGTGCTGATGAGTTTGTTGTGCTGGGTTTTTTTTAATACAAAATGTATTTTTGATTGCGTAGCACAAGCAGGCACTTAGGGAAATCTGTCGAGGTATATATGTGCCAGGATGTGTATGTATAGAGAGAAAATGTTAGGGATATTGGGGACAGTTTGATTGTGGTCTGCATCCCACAGCGCGCTCATTCGCTGGAAGAACCACTCCTGGTTGGGTTTAATCGCGACGGCTCTGGGGAAAAAAGGGTGCGGAAAGAAATACTCAGTGGGTGTTTGTGGCCTTGAGTGAGGAGCAAGTCGGAGGAAGGAGAGCTCTGGACAGGGGGGGCAGCTGTGAGGGACGGAGTGCGTTCCACCAGGCTTGAGGAGCGGGATGCCGTCCTGCACGCACCGCTCGGCAAAGAAGCGGAAGGCAGCCAGCGGTCGCCGGGGGACTGCGTGGGGGTCTGCCCCTTCTCTGTGTCTCCGCACAATGCTGATGCTGAAGCGAGGCAAGATCACAATGAAGACTGATGCTATCAGCTCCTTTTTCAACCATTTAACCCCAAAAGACGTGTCTGTTTGGGTAAGCCACAGATGTGGCTCCCTAGATGACACCAGTGAGGAGCACCTTGAGCTGAAGAACTGCTAGATTTCCTGACAGATATGGTATTCGCTGTTTATGGCTTCAGACCAAACTCTTCTTTTGGTAGTTCAGGGCTATGCCAAAGGTGGATATTTGGTTGTACTTCACACGCTTTGGGAGCCCTTCAGGTGGTGGTTAAATGTCAGTGGTTGATCAGAAGATAAAATGATGATGCACACACAAAACCGATTACGTGCTTGTCCTGGAGAGCAAAACAATTTAAGTTGTTGTCTGAAACAACAGAAAGTTCTCCATGTGCTGTGGTCTGACTGATCTTTGGCCATCCTTGATGAGTCCTGCTGAGCCATCATCATCGGTTAGGAGGGAGGAAGGCTTGCAGCAGCAGTGTGAGGGAACATTAAGGGTGCACGTTGTGTTTTCCATGTTTAAAGAGCTTTTAGAGGAAGAGTTATGGAGGTGGCCACTGCCTGGCTGGGCCAAGGGGTGGGGATTGAATAGCGTGAAAGTCCTGGGGACCCGACTGCAGGACGGAGGTTCCCATGCCGTCTGTCACCCTCGGGTGTTCGGCTCCCACCTGCTCCCATTGATGTCTCTGCTGGGTGCTCTCCAAACCGTGGGACATCGGGAAGCAACCATGGCATTTTTCCCAGCTTTTTGGCCCTTCGAGCAAAACGAGGCAGGTGAAAGACAAGTCCTTGCGGTGGAAGGTGAATTTTCCAAATCGGTTGTTCTCAGCCCATCCTGGACCACTGGTGGCCAGTCCCTCCCAGTAAGCCTCACTCCGTGGCCAGGCTCTAGTCTGGCTCTGCCGTAGGGATACAGCTGCAGGACAGCGGAAGAGAAGGCTGTAGGAGGGAGGAGGCAGGAGACAACATTGTCCCCAGGAGGGAGATGCTGCAAGGCAGGAGCAGGGGCACGGGAAGGACACATCTGCCTGCACGCAGGCAGCTGCTGTGACAGCAATTTCTGGCAGCGCTGCCAGGATATGAAGCAGGACATGGACCTGGTGGGCTGGCTTGTGTCTCTCGGTGCCTGGCACTGAGCAGGGACAGGGCGTCTGGCAGGGCTGGGGGACGGTGGGGACCAGTCAGTCCATCCCATCTGGTGGTTCAGCCTGGCAGAGATACTTTCCCTGCCGCCACCCAGCAGGGCAGGTTCCTCTCCAGCATGCCTTGGCCACGATCCCTGCCATGGGGCACCCTCCCCTGCCGCAGGGCCCTGCCGGCAGTGATGGAACTGTGGCCAGGGCTGTTTGCCTGGAGTTTCTGGTCTCCTGCTGAGGCTTCCTCAAATCGCCTTTGGCAGGCAGATGGCCAGACCTCAGTCCACCGTTGGGGGCATCCAGTTTTACAAGGGTGATGCAAACCATCCTGGTACCCTGAGGCTGTGATCCCTGTGCCCGTGGCATTGCCCGAGGGGATGGGAGAAGTGTCCCGTGGCTCAGCAGTGTGGGTGGTCATCATGGCCAGCGGGTCCCCCTGCCCAGACCCAAACCAGCTCCCCGAGCCCATGCGATGCCCTGGCTGTCTGCTGATTTGGGACAGGGCGGGTGGCTGGAGCATGGTGGTGGGGAATCTGGAGACAGACAGACAGACAGACGTTGGTCCGGGAAGCGGTTGGTGCCGTATTGGCACGGCTGGAGGTGGCAAAGGAGCTGCGCTGGGGAAGGGAGGGTGCAGGGGCAGGATGGAGCTGGGATGTGAGATAAGGGGTGGTGGCTGGGCAGGATGGGTTTCCTCGTTGTGTAGTGTGGCTCTTCCGCCTGGCACTTCCATTGCTAAAAATACAGCCATGCTCCTGGTGCAAGCCCAGGGCAGGTACCCACAGCACCCAACCCCATGCTACCCATGGTAGCTTGCAGGGTGGCCGTGATGGGGTCTCCATCCCTTCTGCCCCATGCTCGGCATGGGCAGAGGTTAGGTCTCAAGGGCACCACTGGCTCCATCCTCCTAGAGCCAGGGATCGGGATGGTGCTGGGATGAGCAGCCCAAACCAGCTCCTCCCAAACGCCTTCTGTATGTATTTTCCCTTCCCAGCAGAGAGGTGCTCCACCACCAGCCTCTCCTTCTGGAATTACACGCATGGCTACAGCGTTCTGCTCTGTCCCCGAGCCGGGTGATGTGGGTGTCCATGCAGGGACCTCGCTGCTCATGCCACTGGCTGGTCAGGGTGACTCTCACACCCAGTGGGAAGAGCTGGGAAGAACAGGCTGGAAGAACAGCAACCACAAAGGACCATCCCATGGCAATCCCCCCACGGTGTGTTTTCCCCTGGAGAGCTGGAGCCCCC
>VFFE01007031.1:275408-293435 GCA_008921705.1 Burhinus oedicnemus | reverse complement strand
CTGAGAAACATCCTTCAGTGCCTGTTGTGGGTCCAAGCTCCTCCTTTTGGGGTGGCATAAGGTGGTAGAGGAATGCAGCAGATCCCTGCTCCAGACACCCAGCTTGGAGCTCCAGCAGCTCCGAAAACCTCAGCAAAATCCCCCTGTCCACTCCTGCTGAGCCGGAGCAGGGCATAAACCCGAGCAGGCAGCGGTGACAGGCACCCAGGACATCTGGGTGTGATTCCTTGCTGGGGTGATGTCCCCAGAGCCTCTTCCTGAACTGTCCCCAAGCTTCCCCATTTCCCTCCTGCTGAATTCCCCTTTCCCTCCCCAAGACCCGACCCGCTCCCTGGGAAGAGCACAGCTCCCGAAAGGACATGCGGTTTCGAAACCCATCTCCCAGGTGTGGGAATGAGCTAAGATGACAGCTGGGGTGTGAACAAGTGTGGTTTGACCCGTGGTCACCATCCCCTGCTGTGGTCCCCACCCTGGTGGCACGAATCCTTCCTCCTGGTGCTGCGGGCAGCAGGTTCCACTGCCAACCCTTCGCACAGAGCTGGGTTTCTCCGAGGTTAATCAGCCATGCTCTGAGCCATCCCATGTGCAGACCCCCAGGGTCCAACCTCTTGTCCCCCTTCGGCATGGTGCCACCTCCTTCACCCACCCTTAACGAAGACCATGAAAAATATGAGCTTGCAACCCTCTAACACACAGTCCTCAGGGGCTCCAGCTCCCGAGGCACATGGAGGCCAGCTGAGGACCCCAGAGGGACAAATCCCAAAAGCTTGAGGTCCCTCTGCCTTTTCTGCAGCCTCTTGCTCTTCCTCTCGGGTCAGGGAGGAGGCAGCAGCGAGGCACCGCAGGCTCCGGGTGCAGGCAGGAACCAGCTTCATTTCTTCTTGTCTGCAGAGAGCTCCTCACCACAGCCTTCCTCACCAGGGTTGCGCTCAAAGTGCTTTTGAAGCCTTAGTTATCATAGAATCATAGAATGGGTTAGGTTGGAAGGGACCTTCAAGATCATCCAGTTCCAACCCCCTGCCATGGGCAGGGACACCTCCCACAGGGATGGGGCAGCCACAGCTTCTCTGGGCAACCTGGGCCAGTGTCTCACCACCCTCAGAGTGAAAAATTTCTTCCTGAGATCTCATCTAAATCTCCCCTCTTCCAGTTTGAAGCCATTACCCCTCGTCCTATCACTACATGCCCTTGTAAAAAGTCCCTCTCCAGATTTCCTGTAGGTGCCCTTCGGATACTGGGAAGCTGCTATAAGGTCTCCCTGGAGCCTTCTCTTCTCCAGGCTGAACAACCCCAACTCTCTCAGCCTGTCCTCATACCAGGCGTGCTCCAGCCCTCTGATTGTCTTTGTGGCCTCCTCTGGCCCCGCTCCAACAGGTCCACGTCCTTCTTATGCTGGGGGCTCCAGCGCTGGAGGCAGCACTGCAGGGGGGGTCTCCCCAGAGCGGAGCAGAGGGGCAGAATCCCCTCCCTGGCCCTGCTGGCCACGCTGCTGGGGATGCAGCCCAGGATGAGATTGGCTTTCTGGACTGTGAGCGCACATTGCCAGCTCATGTTGAGCTTCTCATCCACCAACACCCCCAAGTTCCTCTCCTCAGGGCTGCTCTCCATCCATTCTCCACCAAGTCTATATTTGTGCGTGGTGTTGCCCCGACCCACGTGCAGGACTTTGCACTTGGCCTTATTGAACTTCATGAGGTTGGCACGGGTCCACCACTCAATTATGTGCTGGCAAAAGCTTTGACTTCAGTTCAGGGCTAGCTGTGACATTCATGTGTCCCAGGGTCCCACCTAGCTCTTGGTCAGTGCTGCCCCATGTTCGCACTGATCCCTGTCCCTGAGGCCTCAGCAAAACCCAGGATCCATGAAGAAAAAGCCACCAGAAACCCAACCTGTTCATTTGTCCTCACCCCACGATTTGCAGCAGGGTTTGAGTCAGGAGCTGGAGACGTTTGTGGCCGCCAGTTTGGCCAGAATGCAGCAACTTCAGGCACTCAGGCATTGGAGCAGGGCTCAGAGACTGGTCCCAAGGGACTCAGAGGTCCCAGCACCCACACTGGGGATGGATCAGCTCCTGTGTGGCACCCTCACCAGCCCTGAGGACACTGGGATGGCCATCCTGGGTGGGACCAAAGCTGTTTCTGCAGCAGAGACCACCAGCAGCGGCATAGGGCAGGATGGGGTTGGCATCCAGCCTTGCCTCTCCCCATCCATCTGGAAGGTCACTCAGTCCTTTCTCCCAGTTTGCAACTGGTGGGTGCAGGGCTTTCTGCATCAGAGACAGATAGGTCCCTCACTCCGTATGCCTGGTTGTAGTGGGGCCGGGACACCTGGCAGGGACTGTCCCCAGTGCTTGGACTGGGCAAATGGGGATCTCCCTGGGAGTGAAGTGGGTCAGGACGAAGCTGGGCCAAGCCATGGAGAGTGAAATGGGAGGGCGGGAGTGTGATTCAGGCTGTGTCACGCCAGGGCAGCGCTGCACCGGCTGGAGGAAATCCCGCTTGATTCATGTCTTGGGAAGTCCTGTGGCTTATCGGGACCACGGTGACCTAGCGATGCCACACCACAGCAGAGAGGGCTCTCGGTGACGGGGCACGGCCAGGCACCAGCATCTCTTCCCAGCTCGCCTGCAGCCTGGCCGCAGAGGACGCAGCAAGGCAGCGAGATGCCGGGGGTGACATCCAGGTCGGCAAAATGATGCATGGGCTGAGTAAGAGAGAAAGCTGGGAATTTTCACCAGGAGGGATTTCTCTCTTCCTTTATCGCAGCCAGGAGCACAGCACAGTCCGTTTTAAGGATTCAGCTCCAGCTGGGACAAAGTCTCAGATATTTTACTTTATCTCTGCAGTCTGATTCCCAGGGAACGGGAAGGGCTTCACAACACAACCCAGCCGTCACCGGCTCCCCATGGCAAAGCTTCAACTATTCCCCTGGCAAGCCATATCCTGCGGTACCGGAGGAGCGGGGCCAGCTGGCTGCTCTTCCCAGACTTTCCCCCGTGCTGATGGCCCCAGCGGCCCAGCAGTGCTGCGGGGGTCTGGGAGGACACCCCACCACGTCCCCCTGTCCGTGCGAGGTGGGTTTCCCACCCATGGGTACATCCCTGGCTAGACCCCAAGCTTCTTGCAGCGGGGTGGTGGTCCCTTTGGAAAGGTGGTAGGTGAATTTAGAGGGGCTGGGTCGGCTCTTGGTGACTGCTGGCCATCACCAGCCGAGGTTGCCCTGACTTGCCCTGTCCTTGGACTCATTCCCTACATCCCAGCTAATGTCTGCTGATGGAGACAAGCTACAAAGAGACCTTCAGAGTGAGCCAGCAAGGCCAGCCTTACATTCCTCTCCCCAAACAGCTCCCAAAGTAGATCTATGTTTTTAAGGATATGAATTAAACCCATTTAATCACAACTCTCCTGCCGTCCATTTCCTTTGGACCTCCTTGGCTTTTCATGATTTTTTTTTTAAGCAACATCCCTCCAAGATCCCAAGGATGGTTGAAAATTGAGTCATCGGCAGCGAGGACCACTTAGCCCTGCTGTCCTCTCTCCCGCGCCACGGGTCTTCCTTGATCCACCACAGCATGACGAGGGCAAACACCTCCGTGCATTCACCCTGCCATCGTGCGTCAGGGATTTCCAGGGAAAACGAGTGCTCCAGCAGTGCCGGGAAGTATCCTGCAGTCTTCCAGGAAAACAGGGCTGGGCTTTTACCCCAGAGGGTTTTACTTACCCTTTGCCTACAGCCGGCCAACCCCGGTGACAGTCCCAGCTCCACTGGGGATGGGGTCCCTGCCACCCAGCCTCAGCAGGGAGCAGGGCCAGTCTCCAAGCGGAGAAATGTCTTATTTTACCCAGCCCCGTCCCCAAGCCTGGTGATGGTGTCCCAGTGCCATGGGCACATTAATGTCCCTGGTCCCTGCACCAACATGAGGTTACTGAGACCCAGTTGCCCCAGCTCTTCACCCAAGCCCTTCCATTTTCTGTTCAATATCGAGGACAGGAGGTATTTTTCTTGGACTGAACAGATAGGTCCCCTCTGTTTTCTTGCCCAAATAGAGAAAGGTATTTTTTTGTTCCTCCCAGCCTGCAAAATCCAGCTGGCAGCGGGCTGATGACACTGCTGTCATCATTTTACTCTCTGCAAATCTCAGCTCTTGCTAATTGCTCTTTGCTTTCCTGGCCGTTGCCTTCTCGCGGTGACCTCCGCCTGCCCTGTGCCGCTCCAATGCCCTTTGCGTCAGGCTACGTGGGTTTTTCCAAACCACAGCGCCCACTGGTCTGCGTTGGGGATGGTTGGGGGGTCCCATGAACCCAGGTGGACATGCTGCAGAGCTGCGGGCTGACGAGGAGTTTACAGCGGACTCCTTGTCCCCCTCCATCCTGGCTGTTCCCCGGTGTGCCAGGCCCTGGGAAGTGGCTCCCTGTGGGAGGCAGCCCTGCTCCCCCCCAGCCGCTGCAGTCCCCTATGGATCCCCCTAAGAGGACAGGGATGCCCCCCTGCAAGGACAGGGATGCCCCCCTGCAAGGACAGGGACCCCCTATAAGGACAAGGGCACCCTACAAGGGGCTTAGACCCTCTGCAAAGATGAAGACTCCACAATGACCCCCTATGAGGACAGGGACACCACAGGACCCCTCTGAAAGGACAGGGACACCCTATAAGGACAGTGGTACCCTACAACAGGCTTAGACTCTCTACAAGGATGAGGATGCCCCAATGACCCCCTATGAGGACAGACACCTCCCTGTGAGAACAGGGACCCGTATGCCAGGACAAGGACCCCACAGTAACCACCCTAAAAGGACAAGGACTCCACAGGGGGGCCCTGCAAGGACAGGGTCCTCCTAGCAGGGCAGGGTCTACCCTGCAAGGATGGGGACCCCAAAGGTGTCCCGTGTGGGGTCTGCTGCTCCAGCAGCTGTATGACCCCATTGCCTGCCAGCACCCTTCCACTCCCAGAAAGGCACCAGCAAGTCCAAGCAGGGGGAAAGGGCAATTAAATACAATTTAAAAAATGCACCGGGCGCTGCTGTGCAAAGGCAAGTCTCAAAGCAAACACGCCCGCAAGAAGAAATCCTTCCCGGCTTAGCACGTCCTTCTAAAAACGCAGAATGACTTCAGAAAAATGTGAGAAAACATGAGCTGCTCTTCCCCTGAGAGAGGAAAAAATAAAGCAAAGGAGCAACGTGATGGTGTTTGCTGACCAGACCTGTGTCCTTGTCCTGGCAGGGGACAGGGACTGCATTCCCAGGGCCTTTGGGTGGGCTGGATGGAGGTGCGGGGGCATTGGCAGCAGACACCCCTGAGAGCATCGCTGCACTGCTCGGGAAAAGCTGATCTCTCTTAAAAAGTTGTCAGATGCTGAATATTGACTTGAATGCTCCCAAACACCCTGCAGAAGGGATGCGCTGCCCCAGGGCCCTTCAGTTCCCTCTCGAAGAGAGATTATTGATTATAAACTTTGCAAATCTTCATGACTTATTCTAACAATTACAGTACATGAATCATAATAATAAATAATTAAGAGAATCGAGAGCCTCTTGCGTAGCTATTCGAGAAGCCTTTGGCACCGCGGCTATTTGAAGCTGAGCCCAGTCGCTCCGCGGTGCGGCTGTAGCCGGTGCTGGTGGGAAGCGCTGGCAGGAAAATGCCGTGCTTGGGAGGAAGAACTGGCCCCGGTGCCCCGGCTTGCACAAGGAGCTCTGCCAAGGAGGAAAGTACTGAGCAAGCTGCACTTGGGAAGGATGCTCAGAGGGAAGGACCTCTCGAGGGGGTAACCAACTGCTTGAACCAGCGGATATCCTGCCCTGGATTTCCTGGTATTTGTTTTTGTTCCCTGAACCCCTCTCAGACTTGTCAAGAGCTCTGCGTTTTGCTGTCCCGGGATGGCTCCAAGCCCCCCCGGCACCGGGAAGCCTTTCAGCTCCCAGAGCATCTTGCAGGGAGCGCTCGGGTTTCCAGGCTGATTTGGCTGCCAAAGCTTGGGAAGGCAAAAGGCAATGAACAGGGGGCTGATGGCAAAGTGCTGCTCGCAGAGAAACCTTCTGAGCATGGCAATTTCCGATGGCCAAACACACCAGGACAGAGCCTGGAAGCCTTTCCCCTGTCCCCTATCCCCATCCCCTCTCCCCATCCCAGTTTGCAGAGCCGCAGGAGGTTTGCAGAGGTTTCATCCTCTTTTTTACCCACATTGTGGACGCGGTCCTGCAGCAGAAATGAGGGACAGTGATGGCCTTGCTGGGAACAGCCCCAGGGGACCAGGGGATGTTGGTGACAGCGATGACTCGGGATACTGGAGGAAGCAGGACCACTCTTGCAGGATGCAAGAGGTTTCCAAACCTGATGCCTGATGCAATCACTCCAAGACTCCGAGCAGCTTCCTCCAGCAGCCCCGTGCACCACTCGGCAGAGCTCCCCAGCCAGGGCGCTGCCTTCCCCAGGCGCTGGATGTGCACCAGTTTGCCAAGAGTAAGTGCTGAGGACTCGTCCTCACGGAGCTACGGGTTGGTCCGACCTCCACGGGGTCCTCGGAGAGCCCTCACAGCTGTAAATGAGCATTTCCCAGCCCCAATTGGATGAAAAAGGTCTTTAGCAGAGGAAATAGCAGCTGCTCACGACAAATAAATGTTCTCTCGTGTATACATCCACTCGGCATGACAAACTCCATCACGCTTAATTAGCTGCGTGGCCAAAACTCTAGTAGCACGAAAGTCCGGGCATAAACACAGGCAAACCAAACAGCCCTGGAATGGCCTCTTGTAAACACAGTTACTTCTCCTTTTATGTCTGTTCAAAATGCTGTCTGCTTTGATGTTTTACATCTGTCCCAGCCAACACCATCTCCTCCTGCCCTACCCCCACTCTCAATAGATAAAACCTTGTCCCTGGCGGGCTGTGGCAGCGGTACTGGGGACATTGGGCTCCCAGTAAATGTCATCCTTCGTGGGTTTTAGCCATCCTGGTTCTACCAACCATTGCGACGCTGCTTATTCAGCATCTTCCAGGTGGTTTCTAGGGCTGAAATTCCAGTGCGGGTGATAAGCAAAGGAAGGAGGTCAGGGAGGATGCCGGTCCTGGAGGAGGTTTGGGGTGGGTGATGGGCTCAATGAGCTCTGGGGTTTTCTCCCAGCGCCATTTCGGTGCCTCAAGGAAGAGGACGAGGAGGCAGCGGGGAGCAGAGAGCTGTGCATTGATCCTGCCCCCTCCCCAGCATCCCAGCTGAGCAAAGAGCCATGCATAAAAAAAATAAAATGATAATCCAACAACCAGGAAGGGCCTGCTGGGAAAAGCCGGGCTGGAGACGTTTGCGTCTGGAAGGTGCTCTTTAGAGCAGCCGGTGGGAGAGAGAAATCTACGGATGCTCAGCATGAGGAATGGCTCCACCAGCCCTGCGGGAACCTTGCTTGGCCGGGACCGGCACGGCAGCTTGGCTGGGCTCCTCTCGGCACGGCACGGTGCTGGCAGCGTGGAGCTGGCTGTGGGAAGGGAAAGCTGAGCCAGAGCGGGAACCGTTCGCCGCTGTGAAAGCTGCCAACACGAACAGGAGCAAAGCCGGTCACGGCTGGGAGCCGGAGGGAGGGAGCCACCAGCTTCGGGCTGGCAGAGCCCTGTGCCCTGGAGCAGAGGCCATCCCCAGCCCCAGCACCCAGGCGGTTTCTCCATTGTTATTTCCCCATTTTATTCCCTTTATTAATTTTCTGGAGTTTCCCCAACTGATGCAGAGTCGCTGGGGGAATGGCCACGGGAGGGATGCGGCTCCCATGCTGGGAAGAGACGCTCCCAGAGCACAGAGGGGAAACTGAGGCAGAGAAATGCAGCGTGCCAGACTGGTAGGACTGTAGGGCTGGTGCTTTGCGCATGACAGGACCTCGCTCACAAACCGGTTGCTCAGAGAAACAAGTTTTTTTAGGTGTCTTTTGTCTTTTTTTTTTTTTTCCGAGGGTTTTTATTTCAGCCACAAACTGGCACCTTCTGCAGCTGGGGCTGCTCAGCGGGAACCGCAGCAAAACCAGAGCAGGCAGCGGCTGCTCTCGGCCCCGGCGCTGGGACCCAAAACCCTACACAGATTTATGGTCTGACTTGGTCGGAAACCCTGGGACCTTTGCTCTCCTCCTGGCATGAGCTCAGCTCACGAGGCTGCTCCGGGGTCCCGTTTTTACCTAATAAATGGGGTTTGCAGGCGAGGTCGCAGCGTTTAGCACGTGGGGCAGGGTGACGAGCCATCCGGCGTGCTCAGCGATGCCTCATAATTTTTATGGCCTTTTTAAAAGCCAGATGTTTGACATGAGTTTGACACTGATTTAGATCGCTTCGGGAACTGCACCAGCGTCGGCAGATCGGCGGCATTTCCCCACGGATTTGATGGGCGCGGATGTTTCCACATTTCAGGGAAACCCGGTTAAAAAAAGCAGCTCGGCATGAGAAACCCTCGTGACATCCAGGAGCCTCCCCAAACATGTGCCCACCTCCGGCTTTCTAGCCGGGATCCTTCCAAACCTCTCGCCATGCCTTTGCCCTCCACGGCAAAGCCCATGAGCACCGGGGAAGCACGGTCCAGCCTTCGCCGCCGGCGTCTCCCGCTCTGGGAAAGGCGACGTGTCTCCCTTCAGCATGCACCAGCGGTATAAAGAGCGGCAAGTGAGAATATATTTATTATCGCATGCCTCATCTGGATGCTCTTAAGGGAGAGGACTTTCTCCGGGGGCGAGTGCCAGCCCCGCCGAGCGTGCACATGGCCACAGCAAACAAACAAGCGGTGGCCTCGGACGGCTCGCTCCCTCGCCGAGGGAACAGCAGCAGCTGTATTTTTAGCTCCGCGTCCCAGTTAGGTTTGTAAAACTTTCCCTCCTTGTGTTTTCAATCAGTTGTAGATCATCTCCGAGCTCTGGCTGGATTTTTCCCAGCCCGTCGGTTGTCCCCTTGGTTGGTTTTCCCGCAGCAGCACGTCCCGCAGCCGGAGGGGGAGGACCTTGGAGGGGTTTGCTCCCTCCAGCCCTTCGCTTGCACGTGTCTTTTGGCTGGAGGATGGCTGAGGGGCCAGCAGGGATGCGTGGCTGTCCTCGGCATCCCAGGGCCCAGCGTCATCCCCAGCATCCTTCGGCTCACCCCCCGGGACATGCTTGGATCCAACTGTGGGGAGAAATGAGGTCGCAGGAGCCGTCAGCAGCGGGAGGGCTGCACGTCCATCCCACATTCCTCCTTTATGCATCAGCTCCCCAAAGCCGTAGCCAGGTACCGGGGAGGGACAAAGACCTGGAAGCGTGATGGGAACCAGAAAACCCTCCAAGCAGCCAAAACGGCAGCAATTCAGCCAGTTTTGGGGAAAACTCAGACAAGGCCTTCACGCCCCTGCAACGCTGAACCAAAAAGCCAGAATGAAAAAAAAGTTGTTATTATTCACACATTGCAAAAAAAAAAAAAAGCCTGAAAATGGGGCTGCAGGGAGGTAATTCTGCCACAGCCCTGCTGCTTCCCAGGTCTCGTAAACCCCTCGTAATGACAGAGGACAGGCCACTAATTACTCGTTCCGGGTCTCGGTGTTGGGCGGCAGGCTCTGATTTTATGCCTGTGATGTTCGGGGTACCCCAGCAGCCTTCCTGGAAAGGGCTGGTACCGTTCCTTACCGGGCTGTAAGGTAAAATACAGCCTGATTTACACTGCAAGACACTGTAGGACAGCGTTAGTTCCCAGTGAGCAAAAAGAGACCCAGTGAATCCAGGGAAATGGGAGATGTAGGGTGACCCGAGGGACCCAGAGGAGCTGGAAAGGTTTCACATTAATACGTGAGGATGCAGAGATCCAAAACCAGCCGCAAAAGCAGAAGGCAGCTACGGCAAAGCCAAATGCTTCTCCCCTTTTCCCCATGCTCGAGCCATGGGGAATTGCCATCAGCTCCGACATCAGATGCCAAGGTAAGCCCTGGCACTGCCGCAAAGCTGGTTTGGGAGCCCAGCTGTGCCATCTTCCTTTAAGTCACTTCCTTGCTTAATTCATTTAATCCAGTTTAATAGCTATCGCGCCGCACGCCCTCCTGGAGCCCGGGGAGATGGGCTGGCTGCCCGTCCTCTGCCCGGAAACGCAGCCGCCTCGGCAGGTCCGCTGCCTCCTGTCTGCTTCTCCCCTTCTTCCCGGGGCTCTGCTTTGCTTCCAGCCTCCCAAAGGAGCGCACCAGCAATCCCAGAGTTGTTCCGCAGGCATGCCGGGGCTCGGACACAGCACCGCACGTAGCACAATCACGGCACCCACCTTTGCAGGCTGTCCCCAAATGTTGCCTGTGTTTGCTGACCCCCATGAATGGGGTCGTGGGGCTTTCGGGGGTCCCAGCAGTGCCGTGGGGCTCAGCCAGGAGGCCAAAGCAGCCAAAAAACGGGGGCTTGCTCCTTGCTGATGGCACACAGATCATAGAATCATAGAATCACGGAGTGGTTTGGGTGGGAAGGGACCTTTAAAGGCCACCTAGTCCAACCCCCTGCCATGAGCAGGGACATCTTCAACCACAGCAGGTTGCTCAGAGCCACGTCCAACCTGACCTGGAATGTTTCCAGGGATGGGGCATCTCCCACCTCTCTGGGCAACCTGGGCCAGTGTCTCACCAGCCTCAGCGTAAAAAATTTCTTCCTTCTATCTAGTCTGAATCTCCTCTCTTTTAGTTTGAAGCCATCACCCCTTGTCCTATCGCTACAGGCCCTGCTAAAAAGGAGCGAACAAGAGGGAAGCTCTTCTCCTTTCTTCTCTACTCGCCAAAAATGCCCATTTTCCCAAAACCACTGCATTGCATGGCCATCATTTCCCATCCAAACCGTGTCGCACTCCCTGGACCCTTCATGTTTTTCTTTTTAAGGGAGACAGCCCAGGAGGAAAGGTGGACACTGGCCTCCCCACTGCCATGGGGAGCAACTCGGAGCCACCCCCAGGTTGCTCCGTCCGGCTTGGGGGGGTCCCGATCCCCTGGGTCCCCCAGCTCCCCACTCCCTTCAGCAGCTGCAAAAAGTCCCTCGCTATTTTTAAGCTGTCTGGCGGGCAGCTGATGCCATCCCTTGTCCCCAAGGGGCGGCTTCTCCCTCGCTCCTCTTCGGCAGCTTGATTTCCAGATGGAAACGCAGACGTAAAGACCTGCCTGGCGCTTCCTTGCAGCAGCAGTTTTCCGGCTCTGCTCCACAGTATGGAAATAAAAAATCATTACGGTTCGGCGCAGACAACAAAATGACACTTTGGCATCTTGCGTTTAAGCCAAGCAGACGTCGATTGAGCTGAAGAGAGTCAAATTAATTTGGCTTTCGTAATGGCTCCGGCGTGACGCTAATAAAAGCAGTGTTTTGTGCAGGCTCATGGCTCAGGCAGGATACAGAGAGATTCATGGCCCTCCTTGTCTTCGCAGAGCTCTAATTAAGTTGCTTTTCTCATCTGAAAGAAGGAGCAGGAGGGCTGATGGCTTTGTTGGGTTTTTTCCCCGGTTTCTGGGCTCAGGGGCCAGCGGTGCCCGGGGGTCACCCATGAGGTTGGACCTGGCCAGCACGCCCTGCTCAGGAGGCTGAGACCACGTCCCTGCCCGAGGAGCGGCGTGTGGAGCGGTCCCCAAGCAGAGCCGTGTCCCACAGCATCTCTGGGAGAGGTACCCATCCCTGCAGGATGCGTCACGGCAAAGGGACTGGGGTCTCGGGGGGGCTCCTCTCCTTACAGGCACTGAGCCTCTCCCTGGCTCGCAACCATTTCTTTTTTTTTAATTTTTGCATTAAATTTCAGCCAAAACATTTCCCTGACCCTACTTGCCAGGATTGCTGTCCCTTATTGGGGACAGCTCGCATGAGAGCGACTCTGCCGTAGCACTACCCTGCGAAAAGCAGATCCCAGCGGGATGGATGTTGGGACGTTGTCTCCCAGCCCCGTGTTTCCTGATGAAGAGCCATAAACCTCCCAAAAAAACAAGCAGCCGGCAATTAGTGGTCAGCAGCCGAGTTGGCAGCCAGCAGGAGTGGATCCTTGGAGCGAGAGCCACCGGGAACATCCCACCTTCAGGTTGTCCCCAGCGCTGCCATGGATGGCCCTGGGTCCCCTTCCCACTGCTGTCACACGCCTTGGCAGACTGGTCCCTGTGGGATGTGACCCCCCCTGCCATTTCCAACGTGATGGGTGTTTTTAATCTTTTCTTCCATTTTTTTGTATGCCAGGCAGCCTTTCCCTCTGGCTTAGGAGAGGGTTAGGCAACTGGTCCCAAAATTCCAGCGTGAGCAACGAGGTCAGGACCATCCAGGCACAGAAAGCGCACGGACCCATGGCTCTTCCCGAAGCTTTTGGCTCCTTTACAAGCCAAGCACCCGCTGAGGCACAACGGGGTGTGCGAGCCCCGAACCCGGAAAGTGCCTTTGCTGCTGCTCCGTGCGCGGATGGGGAAATAATCGGGGAGGGGGTGACCGTCACCTCCGAGCGGCACGTGGGACTCTGCCAAATCTGGACACCCGGAGCACAGCGACGGCGTTAATGGCTTAATTGCACGAGTTACGTGACAGTGTGGGGAGTAGCCCCGCTGCAGCCCTGTGTGCAAGGCACATCTGCCCCCTCCCAAAAAAAGTTTTCCCCCACCCCGAACGTCCCCCCCCAGCCGCAGGGTGCTGCCAGAAACCCGCCGGCAGGGCTTGAGCAATAGCAGCCCATGCCTGACCTCTGCCCACACACATTTCGGAGGCCAGTAAACTTCCTGTGGATATTGGCTGCCTGACAAAAGCGACATAAATTCTGCCTTTTTTTAGGGTGGGTATTTTATTTTTAATTTATTTTTTTTTTTTTTGATATTTTGATAACAGGTAGGAGCTCGGCCTGCCTCTCCCTGGCTTCGGGATATACAAGTTCTAGGGAAGAGCTTGGAGGCGGGGGGTGTTTCTGTAGCTGAGGGGCCAGGTTGCAGACGTAAGGCAAAAACGTCATCACACATCTACAAAACACAGTTTATTTTCACTTTTTAGGAAATCGGAGGCACCCATTTCCCCTCCCAGCCTCCCCTCCTGCCCTCTCCCCCCATCTCCGAGACTTTGTCCCCCTGATGCTCCAGGCAGGTGACACATTTCCTCCAGGAGCCAGACCTACCCTGAGGTGCGTCTTCAGCACAAACCCACGCACAATTCAGCAGGCTCCTTTGAGAGACATTTATGATTTAAATAATAATTTATTTATTTATTTTTTTTACATCACCTCAACTAATGAACCGCAGAGAAGCTCCAAATCTCGGCGCTTTGGGCTTTCTGAGCAGAACTGCAGCTCTCAAATGGACAACGAGACGCCCCGCTCGCAACAGCACAAGGACACGGCGTTTGTTGGACGCTGCACCAACGGGAGCCACGACCGCCCCCAGCAAGCCCTAACGGCAGCGATGGCCTCAGCACAAACCCAGCTGGCCCATGGGGTCGGATGCTCCTTACCCCAGTGGGGACCAGCCCGGAGCCCCGAAGGGCAACAGGCATCCCACGAAACAAAATAGCGATGCTGAAGAATGTTGCCCGACGGGGCGGGATTGATGACCTAGATGTTTCTTCACTTGGGTTTTTTGGTTTTGTTGGGTTTGGGATTTTTTTTTTTTTTTTTTTTTCAAATAAAACCTCCGGAGAAGCGATGGATGCCCCTGAGCAGGATTTTCCCAGGCTGGTGGGATGATGAGCAAAGGCTCTTGGTCAGGCAGCCCAGGAGGAGGAACCCTCCTCTGTGCCAACCCAAAACCCATCAGCAGCATCGCCCTGGACATGGGTAGAGCACATGGCTGGGACCAAAACCTCCTGTTCCTTGGTCAGGCTCTTTATTCCCCTTGTTGGCTCCTCTACAAACCAGGGGGCAAAGAAAATTGCCAAACGGGTGCTCAGGAGGGCACAGCTCCGCTGGCTGTCACAGCACAAGGGAAATGCCACCATTTTGGCTTTTTTTTTTTTTGCCCCGGTGCCCCTCAGACGTGCTGGGCTGGCACCCACCGGAGCCTAAAATCTCTGGGGGGCGGAGGACAGACAGACACATGCACACAGACCTACACCTGATAAAGTGCATTTCTTTAGGCAGCCAGCCTACCAAATAAAGGGGAATATTTGGGGATACACTGCTCCCTTCCTCTCCTACCCGATCCCTAGGGACTTGGGGGCAGAGACGGGGGCTTGCAGCACCGGTGGCCACCCAGCCCCATCTCCAGGACCCGTACCCCTGCCTGCACACTGCCTTCAGCCCGAAAGGGCACCTTTCTGGGAAGCACAGCAGCAGAGAGCTCTGCTCCCCGACATCCCCCCCCCCCGGCAGTAGTGTTATAGCAAAGCCCCTGAAGCTTCACCCCCGACCCTCCCGCAGCGTGGCCGAACGCCGCCCGCACCCTTTGCCGGGCAGGAGCAGCCCCGTCTAAGGGTGACAGCGATATCCAGGTACCCATCAGCCCTTCCGATCTTGTCCCGTTGTATTTTTTTGCCCTGTGAGAGACCGCACTGGCTTTCCAGGGGCTTCCCAGCCACACGGTGACACCTGGCCAGGCCACCCGTACCTGGCCCACCTCGCGGCAGATACGTCTCTTTATGGGTCACAAGGCAGAGCTTCATTAACATCTGCCAGGGCTGTGCTTCACCTGGCAGATGTCTCCTGGAACGGCCGATGGATCTATTGCCCACAGGGGTCCAGCCGTGCTGCCAGTTTTGTCTTTGCGGGGGACGGCGTGTGTCCGTCCTGGCTCGCGGGGGTCACCTGGCAGCACAGCACGGAGCGCATGAACCGCAGGACCGGTGGCCTCAGGATGGCGAAGACCCAAGGGTCGACAATGGAATTAATAGAGAGAAACCTCAGGGCCAGGAGGTCCCAGTGGTGGCTGTCCTCTTCCTCGCTGAACTTGTTCACGTAGGCGCGGATCTGCAAAACACGACGGGGTCGGGGAAATAAAGTCGGGTCTGGGCTTCCAGGAGCCAGTCCCCGGCCAGCTTCTTGGTGAGATTTGGGCTGTCGCAGCACATTTTCTGCCGCCACCGGTTTAAATTAATTTCTTGCTAACGATAGCCAGGCCTGTGCTCTGCTCTCTGCATGCGGCGAGGCTTCGTTTAGCCCTAACGCAATGAAGGCAGCTTAAGGAAGCGGTGAGTCTCACCTTGAAAACCACACGGGACAAATGAACGTACAAGACGGAGAGGATGCGGGGGACTGGACCGGTCCGGTCCTTCCTGCAACGTGCCGACTCATAGCAGCTTACAGGGTTTCCTGGAAGGGTGACTCAGCATTCCTTACTCATACGGGGCGAATCGCCACCCCCTCACTTCGGGGGAGAGGGGATGCTCAGACTGGGACGGGAGCTGGGGGCGCGGGAGGCACAAGCATCCCTCCTCCAGCTGGGATCTGTTGGGTACCACCCAGGGATGGTGCGTCCTGGGGCACGAGGCGGCCACGGTGCAGCCGGTACCTGAGGGCTGTTCAGGGCTTTTTTGGGAAGGATTTTGTGGTGCTGTGGCCTGATGCTCACTGGGTTCGTGTGCCTGGACTGCTCCTCGGAGGGTGGCTGCTGTGGGCAGCCCCAACCAGAAGAGAAAGTGTCACACCAAGGAGGCACCGGCAGCGTTTGGCAGCTCTCGGTTTGAGACGCTGCCAAAACGCAGCCCAGCACATGGGAGCTGGGCAATGGGAAAAGAAAAGCCGGCTGTGCTTCTGGATAAGGCTATATCGTCCACCGCAGCGCCCGTGGGATTCCCACCAGCGGCACATTCCCATCCCATCTGCCCCCAGCAGACCCACAGAGCCCTGCCCACATGTCCCCGCCAAGGGGTCATGCTTCGTAACGACCACAGCACCCAAACTTGGGCTTTTTCAGGACATGGGGAGAGCCGCCCGTCATGCGTGGGCCCATTGACGGGAGCTGAAACATCTCTCAGGATGTTGAGTCTGGCTCTCGGGATGCTCGCGAGCGCCCGGACATTACTCCTTTGTCTTTTCTCTGTCTTAAAACCCAGGCAGCCTGGCTCGGCTGCAGCCTGTGGTTATTTTCTTTTCCCTTGGGAAAAGAAAGGGAGCACGAAGGGAAGGTAGCGTCTGTTTAACTCCGTGAGCACAAAATTAGCCCTGGCTGTGCTCCCAACCTTGGCGGGGCTCGCTTCTAATGGGAACAAAATGACCTCCCACAGCAGCGGGCTCACGCACGCGGGCAGGGGACACGAGTGGCTCAAGGTGCTCCGGAGTCCGCAATGCTGCTGGTGTAATACGGCTTGGACGGATGAAACGTGGCCCTTTGGCAGGGAGAGCCTGGGGCAGAGTCAGGGGACTCGCTCTCTCCCTTTCCTCACTTGGCTGCAGTGTTTCGACTCCGTATTTCTGCTGGAAGCCTTGCGCACGGACAGGGCATGGGATGCAGGCACAACCCTTGGGATGAGGGATGCTCTGGCCCATGTGTTGGATCTCCGTTCCCAGCACTCACCCCTCTCCGTGCCTGCGCCCCGGTGTTGTTGCAGAGGAATGGAGACCTCCGTCTAACGGTGAGGTGGGTGCTGCCTGCCCATGTCTCCAGCTCCATCCTCCCCCCTCACCACAGAAATCTGGGATAACTCTGCCTGCCCAGCACAGATACCCACTGTCTCCAGCCAAGCCCAGTGGCATCTCCTTCATCCTCATCTTTGGATGTCTCATTTATTGCTCTGCCACCCCTCACACCTCCATGATGACTACCTGGCTCCTGGGAACTACAGCAACCACTGTGTGGTCCGGGGGACCCCTACTCCAGACCCTGCATGGGCCATGCTGCCTGGCCTCAGAGCCTCTGTGGGATGGGAGGGCACCTCTGCTCCTGTCACCCCACCCTCCTGCCACCTCATCCTCCTGCAGCCCAGCCCCATCCTCCTGCCACCCCATCCTCCTGCCACCTCATCCTCCTGCAGCCCAGCCCCATCCTCCTGCTGGCACTTGGGATACAGCAGGAGATTCTCCTGGTTCCCCATGGAATGCACGAATAGCCTAGTTTGTGGCAGACCTGGGGTCTCCTGAGCTTCAGGAGGAGATGAGCTTTTCACCTCAGCCTTTGACATTTGGGCAGTGGATTGGGGGGGGAGCCTTAAAAAGGGAGGGAGAGAAACTGGGGTGCTGGGGAGAGGGACCCCATGCCAGGGGAGAGGCGGTCGCACTCACCGTGAAAGGCAGGGAGCAGATGACGAAGGTGATGGTCATGATGGAGAGGAGAAGGAGATGGTCAATCTCCTCGGCCATGGAGAACATGCGCCGGCCGCAGCTGCTGGCCGCCCGGGGCTGCTCGAGTGTGGCCAGCCGGCGGGTCTTCTGCCCACGGCGGTGCATGCGGGCCAGGTTGGCAATGACACTGAGGTTGCAGAGCAGCACGGAGAGGATGAGGAAGAGGAGCAGGGTGGCGTAGAGCAGCGAGAAGGTGACATCCAATCCGGACACCTCCCTGCCACCGTTCTGCTGGACGTAGTCCAGGTGCATCTGGATGAAGCACCAAGTGCCAGGGCAATACTGCACGTACTGCCCGAAGCCCACCAGCGGCAAGGAGCAGAAGGCCGCGGAGAAGGTATAGATGGCAGGCAGGGCAACCAAGCCCGTGCGGGGGCTGAGAAAGCGCTCGTAAAAGTAAGGCCGCCCCAGGGCCAGGCATCGCTCCAGCGCCATGGCGAAGAGGATGAGCATGGTGGCGAGGCCGAAGAAGCTCATGGCGAAGCCGAAGTACAGGCAGATGTGTCCTCCTTGGGCCAGGGCGGTCAGGGTGCGGTTGCGGTGGTAGGACGCCAGGACGAAGGGACTGACGGAGCAGGTGCCCAGCAGGTCGGTGACCACCAGTGCCAGCACCAGGACGTGGAAGAGGGAAGGCGGGCGGGCGCGGGGCCCCCGGCGGCAGCGCAGCAGTAGCCCCAGGGCCAGCAGGTTGCCCAGTAGCCCGGCGGAGAACATGAGGGCGCTGACCAGCGGGCGGACCCCGGCCGGCAGCGCCCCGCCGCGCTGCTCGCACTGCCCCCGGCCCGTCCCGTTCATCCCGCCGCCGCCGCACGACTGCGCCGCCGGCACCGCCCCGCCGGCACCGCCCTCCCCGCTGCTCCCCCC
>VFFE01007031.1:197979-247449 GCA_008921705.1 Burhinus oedicnemus | reverse complement strand
CCTGTCCCCCCTTCCATCCTCCTGTCCCTCCCTGCTTCTCCATCCCTCTGACCCACCGTCCCTCTCTCCTCCTGTCTTTCCCCCTCACCTCCATCTCTCCATCCCTCCTCCCGCTCACCCCCTTCCTCCCCAGCCGTTCCCCTCGACACCCAGCTCCCCCTTACTCCTTCTCCCCACCCCTGCCCCTCCGTATGTGTCTTGGCTGCGCCACCACCCCGTGTCTTTTTGCCATCCATCCCTTTTCCCCCTCCACCCCGCTCCCGCTGTCCCCTGCCCGGTGGCTCCGGCTGCGGGGGGAACAAGAGGGCTTTCTCCTTCGCAGCTGTTTCCCCGCCAGCAGCGGCTGCAGCTGGGACGGCCCCTGAGCTGCAGCTCTCGGGGGGATGGAGAAGCCCGAGGTCTTTGTTTTCTCCCTGGCCGGTTGGGGCCACGCGGTCTCAGGGCATGGGGCGGCGGGGGGGACATGGTGGGGGGACCGATGGCAGAGGCACTTCTGCAGCTTCTGAGCACCCTGCGCCCGCTCTCCCTGCAGGTGGGGACCAACGGGGTCATCTCCACCCAGGATTTCCCCAGAGAGACCCAGTACGTGGATGACGATTTCCCCACAGACTTCCCTGTCATCGCTCCCTTCCTGGCCGACCTCGACACCTCCGGTGACAGAGGGAACATCTACTACCGGCAAGATGACTCTCCAGCCGTGCTGGACCAGGCTGCGGGCTACATCCAAGCTGGGTTCCCCCGCACCGCCGGCTCCTTTGTGCCCACCAATGCGTTCATCGCCACCTGGGAGGACGTGGGCGCCTACCAGGAGCTCTCGCAGGACACTGAGGCCTCCAAGAAGGTGAGGCCAATGGGCTGAGATTGGACGCCCATCCTATGTGTCGTGAGAGGATGAGTCTTCCTTGTGTAGCACCCAAAACGCTCAGTCTCTTCTTTCTGGGCAGCTGGATGGTGGGTCCAGCCTCAGATGAGACACGGAGCTGCTTCTCTGTGCTCAGAGCTGCGGCAGCGATGGGTCTGTTGGCGTTGCTGATGGGCAGAAGAGGTTTAGAGGTTGCCTTCAACTCCACGGTTGGAGGTGCTCAGGCTTTTCCCTGCTTTTCAGGCAAAGCCTTACAGTTCCGGTGGCTCTGGACTTACAAGGCAGAGTTGGGCCAGGGGGAGTTGGGCGAAGCCATGGCCCAGGTCATCCATCAGGCTCCAGACCTTTTGCTGGTGGCTTGAGGCTGGTTCTTCCTTCTGCCCACACACTGATTAATGCTGGCGGTGAGGAACCGGCTTCAGATTTTCCACCGTGGGTTGATTTTGTGTCTGGAAAACAAGCTCCTAGGTGGTGTGCCGGGTCGGGGAGGTGACCTGTGCTCTCCACCCATGGGCTGATAACGCTCCTGCGTGGGTAGACCTACAGTGCTGCCTTTCCCTGAAAACGCTGGATCGGCTGCTGGGGCAGGAGCTGTCACGTTAGGCGGATGACGTGCCGAGGAGATGACAGTGATGCTCTGCCAGCAAGGATGGGCTTCTCGAAACGAGCTGAATATGACGAGCTGCGAGAGGAAAACTCTGGTGATGAATACCCAGAGCTGTGCGACGGGTGACGGGCTCTCACCGCGGTGGGGTGGGCTGAACCCAAAGCCCATCAGCAGCCAGCGGGTCCCCACGGGCCACCGGGAGCCATCCCTGCCGGTTGTCCCCCCGCTCCGGGGCCCTTTGGTAGTGAGTTGCCGAGAGGGAAGCCAAGCAGGGGAAGAAACTGAGGTTTGGAAGGAAACAAGGCACATTTTTTCCTCTAATTTAAAACTTGGGAAAGCAGCTGAAGAGATGCCATCAGGGGCCTCGCAGCGACCTTGCAGCCATCAAAAACGCGGCCTCCTCTTTCTCTTCCCAACTGGGTTGTTTTGTTTTTTTTTTTTTTCCTCTCCGAAAGGCTGGATCAGGTTTTAAAATGAAACCGGTCTCGCTCGGAAACAAGCAGCTCCAGGGAAAGCTTCATTCAAGATGGACTGAGATGCAGCTTGTGCCTGTGCTTTGCTGAACTCCCCCTTAGCCAAAACTGCTAAAAAACTCCCCAAACACCACATTTTTTTATTTTTTAATTTTTTTTTTCTTACAAAATATGCCATTTATTGAAATGCTGCCCTTCTGCTGCTCAGAACCGGGATTGACCTCGAAGCCTTTCCCCCCGGCTTTGGAAAGTCGCGGCTCATCCTTTTTGAGCCTCGAAAGCAGAAAGCTGGGTTATGGCGGGGGGGTTAGTGACTCCCCGGTCCCCTGCCGGGGGGGTCCTGGCCGGCCGGGAGCTCTGGCAGCGCTGCCAGCAGCACCCTGTCCCCCTCCAGCTCCTTGGGGACACACTCCCAGTCCCTGCAGTGACGCTTCCCAGGGCTACGGAGCGGGGCGAGAGCTGACCCCGCTTCTGCGAGAGCAAAAACTGCCCTTTGGGCTGGAATTTGCCCTTTGCAGCTCTTTGCCGGGAGCAAAAGGGGAAGGGGAGGGGGGGGGGCTGCCCCCTCTTCGCTCTCTGCCCTGCGTCCTGCGATGCCAACCCGGCAGTGTCACCCACCGCGTCCCCCCTCGCCGCCCACCGCAAGGCAAAATGAGTCCTGCAGCTGCTGCCGCGATTTGGTTGCGTGGGGGGAGGAATCTGGCCCCGCGGGGGGCGGGGAGGGCGGTTTATCCATCCCCCCCCCGGCTTTTTGGCCAGGTCTCTGAATGCCCGAGTGTGCGACGCACACAACAAGGCTCTTTATATCCCGTGGGGCCGCCGGGAAACCCTGCGATGCCCCGGGGGCCCTGTACCCCAAAACTGGGTCTGGCACTGCAGGGACAGACAGGGCTGGGCTGGGGGGTGGCATAGGGGGAGCCCCCCCCTCTCCTGCCCACTGTTTCGGGGAGGAAACCTGGAATTTCATCATTTTTCCTTCACTCGGGCACCATTCCCTGCTTGCCGCTGCCGGCAGCTCCTGGGGAAGGGCTGCTTCTTGTGTGCTTATATTTATTTATTTGGGGAGCAGGACCTATGCAGGGGGGCTGGCCCAAATGCTGCGTGCGTTGGTTTCTCTTCATTCAGGGTGACCGCGGTGTGTGTGGATTCTCCGGTGGCTCGTAAGGGTTGTGCTCACCCGGCAGCCTGCCCATCCGTGGGTTATTGCTGTGGTCCCGCTCCCCGGCATGGCCCCACGGCTCGCCGGGCTGGCACGGCAGGCAGCCAGCGTGCCTATAGCGGGACATATGGGTGTGGGGAAGGCGGGAGCATGTCCATGTTTTTTCCTGAGGAAACCAAGCTAAAATTGTTCTCGGGGAGGGGGGGAAGTGGGGAGTGCAGGTTTTCCTCCGGTGCCCATGGGATGGAGGGGGGCTGCTGGTGTCAGGGTTAGGATGGGAACGAGGGGCTTCCGGGCTGCAGCGTGCCAACCCGGTGCATGGGTTACGCGGCCAGGGATGCTCCTGGGCATGGTACAGGGCTGTCACCGGCCTGCCTGGCAGCTCCAAGGGACAGCCCTGCACCGATGCAGCTGAGACGGGGTGGCCTGGCTGTGTCGTGGGCTTCCGTGGAGGATGCTGAGCATCTGCCCAGCACGTTGTACTGGGATTTGGCCATGCTCAAGCAGCCCCTGCTCCTGCTCTTGCCCAGGAGGTGTCTGCAGGCTGACGGAGGGCTCTTTTGGGGTGCTTACGCGCCCTACTGTGTGTGGGGAGGTGGCTGTCACGTCCCCAGTCCCTTTCGGTGTCTCAGTCCTCCACTGGGGTCCTGCCCCTCTGTGATGTCCATCTGTCCCACTCTCCCCTTGGCAGCTCAACACCTTCCAGGCAGTCATAGCCTATGATGACGAGGACACCTACGCCATCTTCCTCTACCCTGATGGTGGCCTCCAGTTCCTGGGGACACGACCCAAGGAGTCCTACAACGTCCAGCTGGAGCTGCCAGCCAGGGTGGGCTTCAGCTGGGGGGACGGCGACGACCCAAAGAGGGACGGGCTCTTCCACAGCCTGGCCAGCAGCGAGCAGGCTCTGAGGCACCTGGAGCGGTGCGTGGTGCTGGGGGGGCCATGCGGGGCGGGCAGGGGGAGCAAGGTCACCTTTTCCCAGCCTCCAGAGCCTTTTAAAGGCTGGAAGAAGGAGGGGAGCAAGGTCACCTTTTCCCAGCCTCCAGAGCCTTTTAAAGGCTGGAAGAAGGAGGGGAGCAAGCTGGGGGTGATGGGCTGCATTAGGGGGGGGGGCTCGGCCCCATGTACATGGGAGCTTTTTGGGATTTCTGGGTCTGTGGTTAGGGTACCGGGAGGGGGGGTGCAGAGCAGGGTGGGTACCTTTGGGGTGGGTTTCCCAGCCTGGCTCTGATGGATGTGCATGTGTGCTGCTGTCCTGCAGGGAGAGCAACGCGGGGGTACCCGGCGTGTGGGTCTTCCACGTGGGCAGCGGGGCTTCCCTGGAGCACGTGGAGCCGGGGGGCGGCGGGGGAGCCATCCCCGGTGTGCCGCAGAGCCCCGTGCATCGTGGCCCCGGCACCGCCGACTACGCCCGCACACTCTACAGCCGTGCCGACCACGTGTCCACGGAGCTGCCGGCGCAGCAGGGCTCGGAGGCCACATCATCGCATCCCAACCACGGATCCCACTCCCCGGCGCTGCTGGGCATTGTCCCCAGGGGGCTGCCTGCGTCCCCGGGACAGGAGCGGAGCCGCCGGCTGTACCCCGATGGGGACAGTGGAGCCTGGCAGAGCTATTCTGCCAACCCTTCTTCCTACAGCTCTGGGCATCACGGTGTCGGCGTGGAGGAAGACGTGCATTTTAACCCCGACGGTGAGTGACAGGGACGTCTCCTCGTGGCGGGTGGCTCCCTAAAAAAGGCCTCTTTGCTGCAAGCTCATCTCTTCCCGAGCAGCCGGGGATGGAACTAATGTGGGCTGGCATCGCTCCTGCAAAGCTGCTGCCCTTCCAGCTCCTCTCCTCCCAGCCAAATCCCGCTGCCAAGGGGCTGCCGGAGCCATATGGCCCTGCCTGCCGGCTTTGCCGCTGCTCTGCCCCGGGTTGCAAGGAGGGAAGCTCGGGGGGATGAGAAGATCAGGGGACAGGTCCCGGCACGGAGCCAGGGCTGGCCCTGCCACCCCCCCTGCCACCGAGCCAGCTGGGGAACCGCTGTGGCACATGCCTGGGGGAGCAAAGCCCCATCCCCGGCTGGCTGTCTCCCAAAAATACGCGGGAACTCGATCTCTCGCCCTCTGTCAGCTCTGCCTGAAATCAGGCAACAGGTTTGAAACCCTCAGCCTCCCCTGTGCATCCCAGGTGGCTTTCTTGGGAACCGCCGCTGCTGGCTGTCCCGTTTCCTGAAAGTGTTTTGGGGACCGGAGGGGGGGCAGGATGCCCACCCCCCGGGAGGGGTGGCTTTGTCACCGTGTCCCCAACCCTTTCCCCTCGGCCCCAGTGTTCACCTACAGCGCAGCCAGCAAGGAGACGTGCGCCCGGCACCACGGGAGCTGCTCCCCGCATGCCTTCTGCACCGACTACGCCACCGGCTTTTGCTGCCACTGCCGGGCCACCTACTACGGCAATGGGCGGCAGTGCCTGCCCGAAGGTACGTGGGGTGGGTGGCGGGGACGGGCACCCCGTGCCTGGGTGGCCGCTGCCAGGGGTGCCCATCTCCCTGCCCAGGGGCCGTGCATCGCCTCAACGGGAAGGTGAGCGGGAGCCTGACGGTGGGACGGGCATCCGTCCGCTTCCAGGACGTCGATCTGCACACCTACATCGTGGGCAGCGATGGCCGAGCCTACACGGCCATCAGCGGGGTGCCCCAGCCGGCTGCCCGCGCCCTCCTGCCCCTCCTGCCCATCGGCGGGCTCTTCGCCTGGCTCTTCGCCCTGGAGGAGCCCGGCTCCGAGAACGGCTTCAGCATCACTGGTGAGCGGGGATGCGGGATGTGCCACTGAGTCTCATTGCTCCCAGGGATACGGCTCCTGGTGGGGTGGCCTGGCGCAGATGCAGGGTGACGTGTGGCTTGGGGCAGGCGATGAGGGGTGCGGCTGGTGGCTCAGGGCAGCCCCACAGCTCCTCCGATCACCTCCTTGGGTCCAGCTGGCTGTCACCTCCCTTGCGGGTGTGCCGGAGGAGCAGGGAAGGATGCTTTGGGGATGTATCCCTAAAAATCCTACAACCAAATGCTGCCTGTTCCCTTTTCCTGCCCAGGTGCCGAATTCACCCAGAACCTGGAGGTGACCTTCTACCCCGGGGAGGAGAAGGTCCACGTCACTCAGACGGCCGAGGGCCTGGGGCTGGACAATTACTTAAGCCTTAAGACACACATCCAGGGCCAGGTGCCGTTTCTCCCGGAGAACGTCACTGTCCACATTGCTCCCTACAAGGAGTTCTACCACTACTCCAGCTCAGGTAGGAGCCCGTGCTCAGCCCCGGGTTCGGTTTCTTGCACGCCATCCCTGCGTGCCCCGCTTGGAGCAGCCCAAAACCACTGTGTCCCCACCACGGTTCCCAATATCCGAGAGACATCGATGCTGAATCCGGTTTTCCCCCATCCCGGGGGGTTTTTCTCGCCGTCCGGCAGCCGTGATGTCCTCTGCTCACCGGGAGTACGTCCTGGCCGCTGGGACCGCCAACCAGACCTTGTCCTACCGCCTGCGCCAAAACATCACCTTCGCCGGCTGCCCGCACGCCCGGCTGCCCGCCCGGCAGCAGCTGAGCGTGGCACGCGCCTTCGCCCTCTACGATGGCCAGGAGCACGTCCTGCGCTACGCCCTCGCCGCCCGCGTCGGCTTGGCACGAGGTGAGCTCCAGCACCCACCCTGGGGTGCCCACCCCGGGGTGTCAGCCCCCGCCAGGGGATGCTGCTGTCTCCTGCCCGCTCCCAAAGCTGCGGCATGCTCGCTTTGCCTGAAAACAGCCAAAAGAGAGGTGGGTTTGGGTTTTTTTTTTTCAAGCAGCTCGAGACAAAGTGCTCCTGGCATGGGGGGGCTGCAGCAGGGGTGGCACTGGGTACACGGCCAGGGGTCCCTGCGTGGGATGAGGGTGCTGCGGCGCAGCGGTGATGCCTATGTTGGGCTTCTAAGAAAGATGGGGGGGGGACTTTTTAGCAGGGCCTGTAGCGATAGGACGAGGGATGATGGCTTTAAACTAAAAGAGGGAAGATTTAGACTAGATAGAAGGAAGAAATTTTTTACACTGAGGGTGGTGAGACACTGGCCCAGGTTGCCCAGAGAGGTGGGAGATGCCCCATCCCGGGAAACATTCCAGGTCGGGTTGGACGGGGCTCTGAGCAACCTGCTCTGGTTGAAGATGTCCCTGCTCATGGCAGGGGGGTTGGACCAGATGGCCTTTACAGGTCCCTTCCCACCCAAACCATTCTGTAAGTGGGAACAGTCATTCCCTGCTCCCTACGTCTCCCCCCTAATGGCCCTCCCTTGCTCGTAGACGATGCCGAGAATCCCCCGGTGAACCCGTGCCACGACAGCACGCATGCGTGCGAGGCGACAGCGCGCTGCCAGCCTGGCGCGGGGATGGAGTACACGTGCGAGTGTGCGGCTGGGTACCGAGGAGACGGACGGGGCTGCCGAGGTGAGCGGTGGGTGCAGGGGGGGGCTCATGCACACCATCCCCTGCGGGGCACCGTGGTGGCCACAGCTGTTTGGGGCGCCACAGCATCGCAGCACCCGCTGTCTCAAGAGCTCCTGGAGTTGCACCAAGGATTTGGGTGAATCATGGGGGGAAACTGAGGCAGGGTGCTGGGGAGCTGCTGGGGACACTGGAGGAAGCAATCCAGGATGGAGGAAGCGGCAGACATGGGACAGGCAGCTTGGGGCAGGATGTCCCCCCCAGGCCAGGAGCAGTTGGACCCCAAAAATGGGGTGTCCCACCACCGCTGGGATGCCCAGTGTCTCCCCCTTCCTCTAGACGTGGACGAGTGCGCGGAGGGCCTGAGCCAGTGCGGCCCCTTCACCCTCTGCGTGAACATGCCGGGCAGCTACCGGTGTGAGTGCCGCAGCGGGTACCGGCCGGCAGAGGACGGGCAGGCGTGTGTGCGTAAGTGACAGCCCCACAGTCTGGGGGCCCCCTCCACCCCTCTGCCCCATGGGGCTCACCCCGGCCACCCCCTCACCCCCCTGTTCCCGCAGCGCTGGCACCGGCGACCGACCCCTGCGAGGACGGGAGGCACCCCTGCGCGCCGGGGGACCGAGCACGCTGCCTGCCCCGTGCCGGCGGCCGCCCTGCCTGCGAGTGCCTCCCCGGGTACACCGGTGACGGCATCGAATGCTCCGGTACGGGGGCACGGGAGGGACCACAGGGTGCCTGCTGGGGTGGCGCCGTGCCAGGGTGCCTTGCCTGGCTGATGCCTATCTTCCCCATGCACAGACGTGGATGAGTGTGCCGAAAACCCGTGTCACCCGGCTGCCACCTGCTACAACACGCCGGGCTCCTTCTCTTGCCAGTGCCAGCCCGGCTACGAGGGCGATGGCTTCCAGTGCACGCACGGTAAGGCTGCCGAGCTCGCCACCGCACCGGCTCTGCCCGGGGTGGCTTCCACCTTCCTCATTCTGCCGTTGTTTTGGCTCTCCCAACGGTGGAAGGGAGCACCCAGCGGCTGACACCCTGCCAGCATGAGCAGCTGTACCCACGGGCGGTGCCACCGGGACTCTCACCCGTGGGTGACGGGCATGTGCCCCAGTGCGACGAGGAGGGACGGTACCGGCCCCTGCAGTGCCACGGTAGCACTGGGCACTGCTGGTGCGTGGACGCTGCGGGGCAGGAGATCGCCGGCACACGGACGGCGCCGGGCAGCACGCCGCCTCGCTGCGGGAACCCAGGTCAGTGCCACCCGGAGGTGGGGGAGGGAGGTGGGTTGGGTCCTTGGGCATCTTGTTGGTATCCCATGGGATTGGCCAGTACCGGAGATGCCCTGGCTGGCTGTGTGGGTTGTGGTAGATGGTGGAGGGTGTTGAGAGGGTGCTGGAGCAGGCAGAGCCCTGCCTGCCCCTGCCCATCCTGCACGGCTGCGGCACTTTGGCCCCAGCCACCAGCAGAGTGGGGTCAGTGGGGCTGCAGCAAGGGGAGGGGACCCTCTGCTCAACCGCCCGGCTGGGGGCATCTCTGCCATGGCCTGGGTGCAGAGTCCTGCCAAACGGGTGGTTGAGCACCTCAGGGGGCTCCTGGGTCTTTAGGGCACCCTGGCCCACGGGGTTATATTGGCAGTGGCCATTGGCGCACCTCCTGTGTCATCTTGCGATGGAGCGGACAGCCACAGGGTGCCAAGGGGGGCTGGAGAGGGGCAGCACCCACCAGCATCCTTAGCATGGAGGGGCACCCAGCAAGGAGAGGGGGACCCGAGGGCTCCGGCCCAAGGTGGGATGCCAGGTGGTGCCAGCAGAGCATCACCCAGCACCCACAGCCCTGGGTGAAGAAGGACCAAACCCAGGTGCCAAGCGGGTCCAGGGGAGCTGCGTGGCACCCCCTGAGCCCGGGCTGAGGGCATTTGCTGCCAGCAGAGGCCATCCAGCGGCTGACTCCCTGTGAACGCGATCGGCTGTACCCACGGGCGGTGCCACCGGGACCCTCACCCGTGGGCAACGGCCACGTGCCCCAGTGTGATGAGGAGGGACGGTACCGGCCCCTGCAGTGCCACGGCAGCACCGGGCACTGCTGGTGCGTGGACGCCGCAGGGCAGGAGATTGCCGGCACACGGACGGCGCCGGGCAGCACGCCGCCTCGCTGCGGGAACCCAGGTCAGTGCCACCCCGAGGGGGTGAAGGGAGCGGGGGGTGCCATCCCCTCCCCAGAGCACCCCAGCCCCGTGGTGCCCCTCCAGCATCCTTAGCATGGAGGGGCACCCAGCAAGGAGAGGGGGACCCGAGGGCTCCGGCAAAGCCCTGAGTCCCCCAAACTTGCACATGGGGTCCATCGCGGGGAGGGTGACTGTTGCCCTCCCCACATCAGAGCCCACGGAGCGGCCCCGCACCATGTGCGAACGCTGGCGGCAGAGCTTGCTGGAGCACTATGGTGGCAGCCCCCGCCACGACCAGTACGTGCCGCAGTGCGAGGCGGGGGGAGAGTTCACCCCGCTGCAGTGCCACGGGGACAGCGGGTACTGCTGGTGTGTGGACGAGAGCGGCAGGGAGATCCAGGGCACGCGTTCAGAGCCTGGCAGCACCCCACCATGTAAGAGCTCGGCACCCAAAGTGTGACACCCACCCCCCTCCCTATCCGGCACAGCACGGACTCCCGGAGCTGCGGGGAGCCGAGGGGCCGATGCTCCCTGAGCCATCTCTCTCCCTGTCCCCCCACCCCATTTATGTGCCAGGTCTCCCCAGCGTCGCGCCACCCAGCGTCCGGCCCTCGCCCCGGCCTGACGTGTCCCCACTGGCCACGGGGACCTTCTTGCTCTACGCTCAGGGACAGCAAATCGGCTACCTCCCGCTCAACGGCACGCGGCTGCAGAAGGAGGCGGCGAAGACCCTGCTCTCCCTGCATGTACAGTATCTCCAGCGCCGGGGTCGGGGTGCAGGACCACGGGAGGGACTCGGGGACAGGCTGATGCTGCAGCTCTGCGTCTCGCATCTCCCTGGACCAACTTTCGCCTGAGCTGCGATGGTTTGAGGGGGTCATCTCTTGAAGGTTGATGTTGGTTTGTGGGGATGCTGGCTGTGCCTTGGTGCCGAGATGGAGGAGGAGTGCTCTCCCCTCTTCCTCCAGCCGTCCCCAGCAGAGGGGCAGGTCACAGCCTGGAAAGGGAAGGAGCACGGGTGCTCACAGAGCTCCCTGGCCATCGGTCCTGGGCCCCGGGGCTGCCAGCTGCACGTTCTCTACTGCAAAACTTGCCTTTTCCCTTCCTTGGACTCCTCTTGGAGTGCGGCCATGCGTAGCTCCGGCCAGGCCAGACCGAGGGAGAGGAACGCTGAAAGCTGGGCCACGACCCTCCCTGCACCCCGGGGAACTGAAACACCTTGCCAAGCATTCCCTTTCCCGATCCTGAAGGTCGTTCCTCGGGCTGGCTTCGCTGTTGGAGCTGTCTCTCTTTGAGCCAAAGGGTTTCAAACCCATCTGGACGTGGGTGTGTGCCTGCAACAGCTGGCCTAAAAAACCTCTGCTGTGGGATTCAGCCAGGGATGTGCAGGAGGAACCCGTTGGGTGTTGGGTTTTGCTGGGGAAAAGGGATTTGGGCATCATTCCCCATTGTTGCATCTTGCAGAGTGCTCCCAATGCCGGCTGGTGGGATAAGGGTGCTCATTGAACCTCCTGGCTGTGGCTCAGGCAGGATTTCACCCTGTGTCCCTCTCCCAACCCTGGCAGGGTTCCATCGTGGTGGGGATCGACTATGACTGCCGGGACAAGACCATCTATTGGACTGATGTGGCTGGCCGGACCATAAGTCGGGCGAGTCTGGAGCCAGGTGCTGAGCCGGAGACCATTATCAACTCAGGTGTGCTCCCATCACCAGTGACATCTGCCCAAAGCCACATCAACGGGTCCACACCAGTCTGTGCCCATCGCAGCTCTGGGGCTGTCCTGCTTTGGGGTCCTCCATCTGCACTCACATCCCTTGGCTGTGGGTCTGGCAGGTCTGGGAACTGTGACAGGTCCAGGAGTTTCATGTCCCCAGCTACTGAGCACGTCTGTCCCTCCGGCAGGGCTCATCAGCCCCGAGGGGCTGGCAGTGGACCACTTGCGCCGAGCCATGTTCTGGACCGACAGTGGCCTAGATAAGATCGAGAGAGCCCGGCTGGACGGCTCCGAACGGCAGGTGCTCTTCGACACGGACCTCGTCAACCCCCGGGCCATCGCAGTGGACCCCGTCCGAGGGTGAGCAGCAGCGGTTCCGGAGGGATTTGCATGCAGGGCTTTGCAAGGTGCAAGAGTCGGACACAGGCGGTGGTGCCAAGACCCCATCCTGACCCCAGGAGCAGCTCTCCTACGTTGCACACCCTGTAGGAGGGATTGGCTCTGTTCCCCACCTCCTCTTTTATTTAATAATTCAGGATTTGGCTAAACCTGCTGTTTCAGTGTCAGGATGTATATTATTTTTAAAAGCTTTGAAACACGCCTGGCGTTTGAAAACACAAGCTGTGCCTCTAGGGTGCTGTTGCGATACAAAATGTGCTACTCCTAAGACTCACCCTCGTCTAGGAGCTACAGTTTGGGTTGTAAACATGTTTGACATCATTCTGGTATTCTTTTAGAGATTTTTCAAATCAAATAAAGATTTCAGGCACCCCCTTAAGGGGGAAAGCCAGGCCTCTCTCCTGACAAGAACCAGTAACAGAGAGAAAGCCGGTAAGCCGCTACCACTCCTTACTGCTGTGTGTCCCGTTTGTTCATTATATGATTATTTCCCAAGCAACCTTTACTGGACAGACTGGAATCGTGAAGCACCCAAAATCGAAACGTCTACCGTCAACGGAGCCAACAGGAGGGTCCTGGTGAACAAGGACATCGGCTTGCCCAACGGCCTGACGTTCGACCCTTTCTCCAAGCTGCTCTGTTGGGCAGACGCAGGTAACTTCACCGAGGCCGGATCAGACTACGACACGCTAAGCCTCGAGGAGAAAAAATAGCTATATATGTCTTTAGCCCATTGCTACCTGTGGGCTTCTCCGCCCCCTTCCACTGTCCTGCCCCAAAGGACTTGGTGTGACAGGGTCGGGGGGGGCTCACAGCATGACTTGCGTCTGCATCCTTAGGCTGAGAAGCTGTTTCAAAATTTACTGACTACAGAGAATGCGTTTGGTGAGGAGGTTTTTTTTTGTGGCCTGGTAACTGTCTTGTGTTTGAAAAGGAACGAAGCACCTGGAGTGCACATTCCCCGACGGCATGGGCCGGCGCGTCATACAGAATAACCTCAACTACCCCTTCAGCATCATCAGTTACGCCAATCACTTCTACCACACGGACTGGAGACGGTAAGGAAAAAAAACCCGCGCCCTCCCGCAGCCGGGAATGCTGAGCTAGCAGATCCTAGGGCTCCGCTCCCCATAGCAGCCGGGAGCCAGCCTCTGCCACTCCCTGCCGGGGAGCAGCTTGGAGGGGCTTTGAGCCAGAGGGGGAAAAAGAAACGCTGTCCCCAGCCTGCACCCTGGTCCCAAGTCCTGGCACCTCCCCAGAGCGCTCTCTTGGGTCTCCTGCCATGCCACGTTCAGCAACACCCGCTTGTAAATCTCAGTGCAGACCAGTTGTTTAGAAACAACCCCAGCTTCCTGGGAGGGACAGAAACAGTGATGTTTGTTTTGGTTTGGTTTTTTTTTTAAAATAAAACTTGGCACAAATTTCCGTATCTAGATTAAGTCAAAAGATTCTGTCCTCAGCCGTTCCCTCTCCCCCGCCACCCAAGGCCCTCAGCATCAGGAACTCACCTCTATTCCCGCTCCAGCTGGAAGCTCTCAAAACTTCAATCAAATCTTAGCAGATTACAACAAACACTTAAATGCTCGCCGCGCTCGGCGGAGACTCTGAGGGAGATAATCTCTCCTTGGAAGGCTGTCTCTGCGACTCTGCATCACCAAAGAGAAATGCACTGAATGAGCTAGATTTTATGGGGCAAATTTCTTTCCACTTGTTCTGCAGGTGTTCAGACCAACCTTTTTAGCTCTCTCTGTTCTTAAGTGCATGTAGATGGGGGTAAACACACACACACACACACCCCCCCCCAGGGTTCATAAATGAGTAAAGCACTTCCCCTTTTATCACCAGGGATGGTGTGATAGCCATCGATAAAGAAACTGGCTCCTTTACGGATGAGTATCTTCCAGAGCAGCGATCACATCTCTATGGAATAACTGCAGTTTATCCCTACTGCCCTGGAGGTAAAGCACGAGAAAACCTGCCCTCTCTTTATTGTCTGACAGCAGTTTTATGCTTGACACACTAAAGATGTCCATTTCTCTCTCCAGCGAGGAAATAGTAACTGCGATTTCGAGAAACAACAATCTTTGCACCCAAAAGAACATCAGACCCAGAAAACTGTCACTGCATACAACTAAGGGGGAAAAGCCCTTAACCAAAGCCAATGAAGCGACCTACTTTCCTGCAAAAGATTATCAAGTATTTTGTGAAGCTATACCTCAAGTCTTTACTACTGTATTTTTTTTAAAAGTGAAAAACATTGATATATTACAAAAAAAAAGAATGGTCCTGTGAATCCTAGGCCATTACTCTAACTCTTGCTTATGCAAGCAAATTTAAAATGTATCTTTCTTATTCAAATGTTTTATTTCATTGGAAGAAGAATGGTTTAATTTTTAATAGTTTTGACAATCTGACCAACAGGTCATTTTATGCAAAAATAAGCGCCTATGGGGAGCTTTGGATGCAGTATCTTGCTGGGTCTAAATAATCTACAGCGCCAAAGACAGAGACTGCGTGTGCTCCAGAAGTGTGCAGAACAGTTACGTGATATGGCAAAGGCATTGAAGTTTTTCTAGAAGACAATTGTGTCTTTTCACCACTGCCTCAATGCATGTCTTTTAGTATTTATATTAGAAGAATATGCTAGAATTGATCTGTTCATGCTTGTTGGTTCTTCTAAGTGCCTTCATAGCCCTACCCAGTGTAGACCAATACATGTTCAGAAATACCATTTACGTTGTAATGCTTCACTTTTTCTACGTTACTTCAATAATTGAATAAAATGGTTGGTTTAAGTTTCCCTTTGGATTTAGTTTTTAAATATTTCAGCTGGAGAGTAGACTGTGGAGAAGCAGCAAGCAAGCCAGGAGCGAGCCATCCCTATGGCAGGACCTCAGCAAGAGAGGAATCTGCAGAGCCTTTATGTAACAATCCCTTCTCAACACAAAGCCAAACACAATGAAAAAGTGGTATTTGCCAACTCGGAGCTAATCAGAACAATTTGTCTATTTTCCCCAGCTTCATTTATTTAAAGAAAAATGATAATTCATTAGAAGTCAGGATTCCATTTCCTGTTTTCTTTCAAAACAGTAAAATAATACCATTTCAAACTGCATGCCAGAGTTGTACATAGTTCCTAATTCTACTAAGTACACAAGAGACTAAAAGCTTTTATCTGTTCATCTCCCGACTTTCCCCAGTCTGTGGTCCGTCTTGGGATCAGCAATAATCGCCTGAACTGCTACGATCGCTTCGTTAATTTTTGTTTGCAGCTCTCGGAGCTCCTCTATATGCAGCAGTCGGAGAATTTGGGCAGCTTCATTGAGGACAGCATCTGGGTGAGTTGCAGAAAGAGAAGTCACATCAAGCATTTTCGTCTGACATGAAGGGCTTAAGAAAAGCTTAATCTAAGTTAATGCTCGGCACTTCATTCATGCTTGTGGTTTTCATATGTGAAATAGGAAACAACTTCCCCTGCTGCTAGAGAGGGACAGGGTGCTCTGCAAAACCTCGCTCGGCTTCCTGCAGTCCCCCTGGTAATCCACAGCCAAGTTGGGTCAGTATGAAGCATTCCGAGTAGTTATTTAGGTGTACGTGGGGCAAAAGTGAAGCCAGACTAGTGGAGTACCAGGTCATCTGGCTATTGCTTACAAAATAATCTATCGGGTCATGCCAATTTGTGCTGCCTCCGATTAGATTTTAGGTAAATTATGCAGCTAAAACACACGGAAGCAGCACAGAGGTCCTCTGCTGGTAGAAGCAAGATTTACAAGACAGCAGTAACGAGATACATTCCTTCCGCTTGCAAACGCGGCTGCCATTAAAAGCTGTTATTTAAACACTACTCTGAAACAACATATTCCACAGCCCAGATTTATGCTTTTCTGTTCCAAAACAAAATGCTCAGGAGTGCTCGTAAATAACAAGCTGGGAGGGAGCAATTTTTTCCGCTACAGGCTTCTAGATGAATTGTGCTTTTTTACTGTACACATTATCTACATATTTGACAGTAATATACTTGTCAAAGGCAAACATCACTATTTAAAAGTAACATTAAGAGAACTGCTTACCTCCCGTGTCAAAACCAAGAATGTGCTTTTCTAAAGCAACAGGCAAACCCTTTAAAAAGAAAAAGCATGTTCAAGTGTAATTAGAAATGTCATTTTGCAGGTTTGGAAAATCAAACCAAGTACTACAGCAGGTAACTGGAGGAGAGGACACTTGAGTTTTGCTTAGAAAGACACATGTGACAATTTCAAAAAGTCATCATGCTTGATTAAACGAGTGCCTTTGTGTTCTGAAACATCAAACCCAGAGTATTACTAAAGAAAAATCATGCTTAATAATCCCCCTACTTGTCAAGCGAACCCCATTGGATACACACTGCCCACATTCAATCCTTAAAAGGCTAACAACAGTACTGCAAGAGAACACCCAATCCAGCAACATCGCTACCCAGACAAACAAAAAGCATGCACAAACTAGGGTTTCTTAGGAACTATTGCCTTTAGACAGCTGCCAGTTTTCAAAGTGCTGGCAGATTTGAGAGTTGTAAAAATGCTCTGTAATCAAATGAGTTCTTCAAGCACTGAACTTGCAACCTCCATCAACATCCCCAGAAGCATTTTCTCCAAGTGTTAAGCTTAGGAATAAAGCTAAACATTCAATTTTCTAAACACTTGCTCTGTTAAGACAGTACTAGGAAAATTTTTATTAGTGGTCATTTATAAGCATTGCTCTCTCTCCTGTACCCTCTCCAGCTGCGGAAGAGCAGTCATGCTAAACAATCACTTGCCATGTTTCAACAGGCACATAAAATTAGACTTAAACAATGCAAATCTTAGAATTTGCTTTTACTACGTCTGTAACTTTTTTTTCAACATTTACCTTGCACAACAATTCAAGTTCAATACCATTAGTTTCTACAATGATGGGGTTGTAAACCTACACGGTGAGGATTTCTTTGAAAGGCTTTTATATACATGTAAAAAAATTCCAAGTTGATCAAAACAAAAAAAACTAAATACAAACAGCTGACTGAAACTAATTCTAATACCCCATTTTCAAAAAGTGGTTCTTTTCCATGGCCTGTGCAGCAAAATGCATGTTCAACTGCAATCTTAAAAATACATCTGCATTGTTAAAATTTAAACAGCATGTTGTTAAGAATGCCACTTCAAACAGATTCTAGCAGTATCAGACTTCGTACATATACTTTTTAAGAAATCAGGTTTATACTTAAGGCTGCAAAGAACTCACTGCCACCCTAGCGTGTTCTCAGAGCCACACGAGCAGCAAAACGTTGATTCAGTGGGTTTTCCCCAAGGCCATTGCAGACACCTCCAACACCGGGTGACCACAGTGGCACTTTCAGAGGTGGTCCTTTGAGACACCCCGATAATATAGCATTACTTTCCCTGCCTTCCTCCCACCACCCTGCCGGTTAGCTCCCTTCTGGCTGGTGGAAGCTGTCTTTGACAGAGCAGCAGACTTTCCCAAGCCCCGTGGTCTCACAGCAGGCACCGGGCTGTACAGGCACCCACTGCTGCTACAACCACAACGGGCACATGCTCATTTATTCGCACAGCAGCTTCAAACCAGGAGAGAAGTGAAAAGCACCTCTAAATCTGTTACCATACAGACCACTTCATTCCTCAGCCTCATTCCCCCCAAAATCAATTTAAAACTGCTGCACAAAACACTTGCAACGGGCCTGACCACTGCAGCCATCTGCCCTGTAACTGGAAGTGTCGACAGTAAAACTAGATTACCTGGGAGTGAGAGGAAGAAAGGTTTCCAGATTTCAGAGTAGGGGGAAAGTGTACCCACTTTGTTGTGCTTTTAAACAAGCCCCAGGTACAGCCTTCCAGGGCATCCTTAAAGTGATCCCAAAGGGCATTTGTTGTACTTGATCCTACCTAGGATACACTCATCAGGCAAGAAAGCCCAGGACAGGCTATGCGTCTGTCAGTATCAATCTGAATCCTGTCTAGACACTGAGTACATCGAATTGCCAGCCATTCAAAACATAATCTAAAAAAAAAAATGTGTCATGTCTTATCTTGAAAACTGTACCATGACAACCCAACAAGATAAATCTCTTTTTTTTTTTTTTTTTGGTACATTTTAAACCACAAGCACAACAGTGTAAATTTCCTCAGCACAGTCCTCATATATATCCTTCAGTCAGAGAACATTTCTCTACCTATTTTATGTTTTCCCCACTCTATCTTGATATTGCCAAATATGCAACTCATGACATTCAGTGTATTAAGTCATTTGCCGTGCAGCGGTCAGACATATAACCTGTTCACGGGGACAAGACTTAATATACAAAGTGTCACTGCCTAGTATTTTGGCCATTAACAAGCCAGCCAAAAATCAGAAGCAGCGGTTTATTTTTCCTGTCCTTCTATCCTGCGACCCACCTACTCCCTCTGCTTTTAAGACATTTTCCTTCATTCATCTGGTACATTACGATGTTTGATGATCGCAGCCGGCACAGATAAAGCTGTCTTCCTGCCTCTTCTCCACCCCACTTGAAATTTAGCATTCCTGATGAGAATACGCTCCCAATGACATATATCACAATCAGTGACACAACGGTATTTCAACCTAAGACCTGACGATGCTTTGAGGACCTATCGAATCTGAACAATTCTTTGTCATGAAAAAATTCAGTTCCTTAAAGCAGCTAGTTCTGCCAAACTCACAGAAAATCCCATTTTGATCCCTGCATGTCAGCTGTGCAGCTATGTAAACAACAGCTAAAAGCAGCTTTTTATTAACATTAGATATAGAACCTAAAATGACTACAGCAGTCTCAGCTGCTTTCATATTTTCCTGCTCTTTTAACAGTTTTATGGATATACAAGACCAAAGCTTTGATTTACTGTTCCAATGCTTCTGGCAATTACTGCACTGCAACTCAGAGCACCTGTGATTGCCACTTAGTAAACACCATAAGCAGTGTTATGATAATAAATAAAGCATGGACTGCTTTGAGCAGCTGCCAGAAAAGATAAAGGGACTTGCGCTCTTTGTCCAGATCCAGTCACTTTAGCAGGGACACTTCTGAACATACACCTGCAAAGCAAGGGAGGCTGCCTTCTCTGCCTGTGCCCAAGACCCAGTGCCAGCAGCTGCTGTGCCAAATGGCAGAAGGAAGAGTCGGAGAACTGGGATGTTTAAGAATGACAATCTGAAGAACCACAGTCATCCCCTGGAACATCCTACAAACGGACAGCTTGTGGTTAGAAAATAATTCTGCAAAATCTGAGGTTTAAGTGCAGAAGTTTCCTTCATTGTTTCTGCTTTCATAGAATCATAGAATTGTTTAGGTTGGAAAAGACCTTTAAGATCATCCAGTCCAACCATTGAACCTACTCTACCAGGTCCGCCATTAAACCATGTCTCTAAGCACCACATTTACACGACTTTTAAATACATCTAGGGATGGTGACTCGACCACCTCCCTGGGCAGCCTGTTCCAATGTTTGAGAACTCTTGCAGTGAAAAATTTTTCCTAATGTCCAGCCTAAACCTCCCCTGGCGCAACTTGAACCCGTTTCCTCTTGTCCTATCGCTAGTTACTTGGGAGAAGAGATCAGCTCCCATCTCACTACAACCTCCTTTCAGGTAGTTGTAGAGAGCGAGAAGGTCTCCCCTCAACCTTCTCTTCTCCAGACAAAACAATCCTAATTCCCTCAGCCGCTCCTCATAAGACATGTTCTCCAGACCCCCTCACCAGCTTTGTTGCCCTTCTCTGCACACGCTCCAGCACCTCAATGTCCCTCCTATACTGTGGCGCCCAAAACTGAACACAGTACTCAAGCTGTGGCCTCACCAGCGCTGAGTACAGGGGCACGATCACTGCCCTACTCCTGCTGGCCACACTATTCTTGATACAGGCCAAGATGCCATTGGCCTTCTTGGCTACCTGGGCGCACTGCTGGCTCATGTTCAGCCGGCTATCCACCAGGACCCCCAGATCCTTTTCTGCCAGGCAGCTTTCCAGCCACTCCTCCCCAAGCCTGTAGCACCACATGGGGCTGTTGTGATCAAAGTGCAGGACCCGGCACTCGGCCTAAGGGGAAGGCGGGGAGGGAGGAGTTTGATGTCCAACATCCCATTCCTTAAACACATATGAGGTGTACATACAAAGCAAAACACTCCATACAAGGCATGTTTCAACCTGTTCACACAGCCAACACTGCCGATTCCAAGGAAAAGCCAGGTCATACATTTCTTCTCATACTATAGGCCTGCTGCACTGAACAGTAAGGGTAATCCTCTAGCGAATATGAAGACAGGAGAACAGCTATTTACATGATATATCCTGCAGGTACATATATTTGTATTCACCCAAAATGAGAAGAGCTTTGTATACTCTCCATAATCCTCTGCATCTTTTATAATCAGGATGGCAAAGATAAAGCAAGTTTCTACCACTCTCCTAAACGAAGTGTTTAAACAGAACCTGTTTTGACTGAGATGGCAGACATTTATGCCTACACTTCTTTACTCAGTATGGAATAATTAACACTACACTCTTGCACTGTGTATACGAACCTCCTTGGACTGACTGGCCTTCGCTATGGCGTCCTGCGTCAAGCGCTCTTGAACCAAAATGCGAATTGCCTAGGAAAAACATTTAGAGACAAAAGTGGTTAATCTATGTCTTGATGCATTTCTCAGCAATTCCAAGGGAAAGGGAGCCAAGATTATAACTTCAAATCTCCAGTTTTGCGAAAGACTTTTTGTAAAACTCTTTCAGACCTTAAACCTTTTCAAATAGCACTGTTCTTTGCAAGTAGTGTCTTACACAGGTGTAGTCTCTTGGGCTGTGGGAAGGCAGCTTAACCAGAAGAGACAAGGTCATTACACTACTAAATTCAGCCACCACCTGGCCAGAAACTGCCAGGTACTAGGAAAAGTCAAAAAAGCTTGCAATTCCCTGAACAAGCTGATCGCAATCCCAAAGCAGCAGCACCATTTTTATTTTTCTGAGACCACATGTCTTTAATGCTGCAGCAATACAGCTTCTTCAGGAAGGAATTCCTGCTATCGGCATTTTTAGTAGGTGCTGAACCACCTTCCACATGGAGAGAAACCTGGAGCAAGGCTACCCGCCCAGGTTTTAAAAAGACCGAGAGCAGAAAGGAATTATTTTTAGACAAAGGAACAAGAACACCCTTGATTTTAACAATCCTGCTGCTCATCTGTTTTTACTGGCTACCGCACACAGCATGAAATCGTATCAGAGCTATCAGTTACCAATACCTACAGCTGTAAATGCCTCTAAAAATAACTGAAGGAATACCATGCAGGCAGACTTCCATCAGAAAGAACTGGGTCTGTCAAACACATTCCTCAGACTTTCCCTGATAAGTAGCCAAATGTGACAGAAGCAGTCTTACTGCTTCATGTTTCTCCCCCAAGATTTCTCCCAGTTTTGGTCATGATTAAAGTTGAGATCATACTAGAAACTTGCCACTGAATACTTCTAGAAATTTTTCTAACTGAAGGGAGTAGCCTGGACAAAAGAATGATTTGATGAGGAGTTTAACTTTAAATGCCAGCAGTGAAACCAGACCCTGTATAAGAGAAATTTGAGTGCCTTTTGCATTAGAAAAAGGATATCCAACTGTGTTACACAGATGTTTTCTAATCAACGTGCCAGATTTAAATTAATAAAATGGGACTCCAAATATCTCGCTGCTCACTCTGGCCAAGGTCTAGCCAGATGTCTGTGGCATGCTTGTACCCTCTGGCCTTCCCTAAGCATCCATTCCAGAGTGTCCAAGCCTGAACAGGGATCATAACTTCTCTGCATGTGCACTGCAAACCTGCTTATTGCAGTATAGAATTAAGAGTTTCACTGACACATTATAATACCATAAAACGCTGAAAACTAGCATTGCTGCTGTTCATGTAACATGAATTGCCGTTGCAGGAATCTGTTCTCACAGTAATTAAAAAGCAAGAAAATTCAGGCTGGTGGTCCAACCACTTCTGTCTAAAAAAAGTGAGACTAGAAATGTGGAAATATGACAAATGTAAACATATTTATGCAGAAAACACATTCTTAGTTCTCTTTGAGTTGCTAGTACAAATCAGATGAACCCAGATAAAGTTTGCTAGCCTTGAGACAATCCTGTAAGAAGACCTGAATGAACTCTGTCAAATAAGGGCTGAGCTCATGCTGCAGATCCTCAACACTGCCATTCACAGGGTCTCTTCTCTCTCTACCTTATATCCCTTTTCATTGTTTTTTATGGGGTTTGAGGGGTGGGTTTTTTGGGTTTTTTTAGGGGTTGGATATACGAGATCTCCACCACTCTTTCAAGATTAGCGAAGGGTTCAAAGGCTATTTTAGGAAGGCAAAGGAGGATACCGTATTGGGGAGAATGAGAAAGTGGTTGATGGGTAACTGCAGGCCATCATTTCCTTAAGAAACCAGGCTAACATGATAATACTGTTTAAATATACGTGTCATAGACTTACACTATATAAACTTCAATACCCATGGCATTCAGTTTCTCCAAAATAAGTTTAACAAATATCACAGCTACTGTAATGAATGGACCTCATTGTTTTTTCAGTGAAATGAGTTTATTTTGGTGCCAAGCAAAATTAAGCTTATTTCCATATCATGACATGATCAGGTAGGAACTCAGGATTGCTACAGTACTTCAAAAATATAGTAAAGGTTCAACTCAAAATTTACAGATAACTATGGAGTTCCACCACTAAGTCACAAATTTTCTCAAAGTCGTAAAAAAGATGCTTTAGAAAATTAATTAGCCTACCCACTGTATTTAAAAGCCACAATTAGTTGTCAAGACTGAATTAAACTGAATTCAGTAATGACAAGAAGTATACAGTTCATAGGACCAAAACGAGGAGGAGGAAGCTTTTAACTGTGGCTTCTCCCTAGGATGTTTGTTTTAAAACATCCTTTGCATCACTTAGCACCTATGTTTTCAAGTTTCTCTTCATTTCTAGAACTGGAATACAATCTTCTCCTTTGAGCGTGTTCCTCAGTATTTCTGAGGTTCATCAAAAGCACATAAAGCAGTACTTCAGCTAACCTGAGCTGAAGCACTTCAAATTCTGAACAACAATTCTCGGTGTTGGAATTCCAGGAACTCAGCTACAATTGAACTGTTTACCAAGATAATTATCCCTGCATTAATTTCCATTATTTACATTCTGTGCTCTTATCTGCTCAAAAAGGCACATAAAGGATGAGTTTTACTTTCTATTTGTGCCTAAAAAGTCAGTTATGAGTAACTGTGCACCACAAGCTATAACACACATACAAGCCACTGGGGAAAAGAAAGAAAGGAGGTCTGAAAACTGTGAAACTCACCTTAAGCATTACCAAGTAGTCATCGTGTCGCTGAATTTGAAGCAGATTAGCTAAAGCCATCACTCCAGCCTTGAAATCAGGATTATTCACTGTGAAAATAATCATCATCATTAAAAATATACGCTAGTTTAACTGGCTCCAAAAGACAGAATTGGCTTCCTGGCTCCGTGGTATCGGATTGCTCCCAAGGATGGGCAAGGCCACAGATACACAGCAATGAGCAACCATTTGGTGTGGCTACAAAGCAATCAAAGTGTGCAGGAGGCTTTGTAACCAGATTGCAGAACACCATCCACGCACAAACACCATTGTTTTCAATGCCAAACGGATTGCATATGTCCTACCACACAGGAAACCTGTGTTAAGTCTTTAAAAATAAAGCAAATTACATGGAAGTATTCTCTTTTATAAGTCTTTCTATTGCTGCAGAGCAGAACTGTGCCTGCTGGGCGAGGGCAAAACCAATTCCTAGCTGTCTTTTTGTAGAAGGAGCAATGAGAGAAGACTTGGGGGATTTAGGGCTAATTTTAGTAGCTATTTTCCACCACTTCCATTTATTGTGAATGTGCCCAGCAGTCAAAAAAATTAAAATTATTATGAGAGCAGTACAGCTGGGGAAGACTGAGCCAACATGTAATATGTGAAAGTACTGAAGTAAACAGTCTGCCATCATGTTTCCTTAGCTATTTTTTAAGGGTATCTTAGAGTCTATAGTCAAAAAGGTATCTTGCTGTTTCATCCTAACCCACGGTATGTACTCATGTTTTATAGAACTCTCTGCAAAGCTGTTAAGGTAAACACCCTTCAGCTGCTTCCTCATTACCTGATAAGAGCCCTCCCAACTTATTCATATCTGATCAATTGTCTGGGCACCTTGTTCTGCCGGGAAAGATTCTCCCCTCTGCCCTTCCCCTTTTTCCCCAACAGGAAAAGCTCTGGATCAGCATACATGAAGACACCTGGGATTCACATGGAGCAGTTCCTCTTTCTTTTAGTAGGAACGCAGACAAGCACAAACAACTCTAACTCTCAAAACACTGTTCACAGAGAGGCAGTTTGAGCCAGCAGTAAAAAATACATGAATTCTGCATTCCGAAAGCTTTAAATGGGGCTTTATAAAGTTATATGTATCACAGTACTGTAACAAAGAACATCACAGAGGTCACGGAACACACTCACATATGATGCATCCGTACAGTAGGTTGCTGCACACTTACCATCCAAGTTAATCAGCGGTTCTGCATTTTTTGCTGTATTGTCAGTATTTTTAGCACCATCAGGGGTAGAATCCTTATACTTATCAGCTGTTAAATTAAGAAACAAACATGAACACCATTAAAACTAATGGCAAAAATAACAAGTTAGAAGTTTAGAACCAAGCTGTAGTTCGTAATAGCTGTATTTCTGGGGTGTGGTAATTGCTCAAGAGCCTTTTGGGCTTACAAGCTGATGTTTTGGAGCTCCCTACTAAGGTCCCCAAAGGCTGCTATTCTAGTAAGCTACCCTGACAGCTCCCATTTGCAGAGAGCTTATGTGCCATTCCAGAGCAGCATCAGAGCATGCTCCACACTTATGTAGGGCATTATGCTCTTGATTAAGGCTCTTCCGACAGTCTTCATCCCAGAAGGCTGAACAAGCTGCACCTTACAGTTCTACTACTTTTAAAATCCGTCAGTTCAACTAGCATTGGCCCTTTGCCTCAATCTGCAGCATATGTAGGGCTCAAGAACTACAGATTGACATTTGTTCTGATCAGCAAGTAAAACATTTCCAGTGCAGACTTTGCTGCAGCATTCATCTACACACACAGGGTTTTCTGGGGGTTTTGTTTTGGTTTGGTTTTTTTTTTTTTTTTTCCCTCCTGGTTTTTTTTGAGCATGGGACCTCCTGGCTCCTCCATCTTCATGTACCCAAGTCACAGGCAGCTCATTTTCTCCATCATGAGGGACCAAGAACCAGCTCTACACATTCCAAGTATTTATATCCCATCCTTATCTTGGGCAGAGCTCAGCCCTGCAGGAATTAAAGGTAATGGAAAACAGTACTTTGACTATTATTATGTTTGCCACCAGTAATTACTTTTGTATCTGTGCTCTCACTATAAGGAAATGAAATTGCTGCTGACTGTTGAGATTTAACTCAACTTTTTTCATAACCTTGCCCTAGTTCCCAAGGGTTCAGGATCTACTCCCTGCGAAGCAAGGGTCTAAGAATAACTTATTTGACTAAATGTAGTACTAAAGAAAATGCATTTAATACACTTTAGAGTAAGTTCTCATAAAGGCAATCCCAGAGGAAGAAGGGTTTAAATATATACAATGGGGTTTGCTATATCCAGAAATAAAGTAATAAATGCAAGTATGCTACTGTACTGTCCCACAGGAGCTGAGCTGAAGAGAAACAGTTCACATCTGAATACACTGTAAAATCAAACAGATGAAATGGTATTTAAGAAAACAATATATACTTCTGACATTGTCTAAATTGGATGAATGCTTCATAAAATTACATAGAAAACCATGTTTCCCTACCATTTTGAAATATTAAATATATTCACCCTTACCATTATCTCCGTACTCGAGCCTAACCGCTAAGCCAAGAAGCCAGTCCACTGTTTCTTGTCGTTCTTGTATTTTGAAAGGACAGTTTACATCTTTCATATACTGTGGAGTAGAAAGAGGAGAAAACAAGTATGTTACTGACCTGCATGAATTAGCTGGGAGCACAGAACTGTTTTGTAAACAGTTACTTTCCCACAGACCTCACAGCTGTTAGAAGATGGTTATTAACTAGAAGCATCATTGTGAAGTGTCCTGCTGTGGCATCTGATCCATTTTAGAGCACTCCAATCCACCACTAACTCGAGTCTGACATTTTGTAATGGCACCTACTTTTTAATGAATGTTATTCACTGCCAGATTGCAACCAGAGAAACCACAGATACCCCTTTCTTTGCTCTCTGTTCACTTTACGCAGTAAGCAGATGCGAGGGAAGGGGAAAGGACAGAGAACAAAAATTACAGCAAAAACTTCCCATCCAAAGCAGGGAGGCAAAAGGATGCTATACCTAAAGCTTTCACAATGCTGACATCAGGGTACAACCCTGCCTTTAAACCACCTGGACAAAAATCAGAGGATTCTGAGAAATAATTTTCCCTTTCTTAGGGACTGTGTCCAACAGGAGAGGACAAAATGTGGCTGGGACACCGTCTCTGCTCTTCTGAAGCCAGAACACAGGACCCAGCGCAGCCTGTTGCCAAGACTCCCAAAGCCCAGGACATACTGACATTCTGCTGTGCCCCTTTGCTGGAGGGAGAGGAGAGAAGTTGCCGCGCAGCCTCTACTCCAGCAGCACAAGCACTGGAGGGAAAGGGCATCAGGGGCTGGAGAGCACTAGCAGGCAGGGCTCCCCAGCAGGCAGGCACAGAAGGACTGTCTGGCCAAGTCAAGAAAGATAGCACTGATACCACGACAGTACCAGCTGCCAGTAATTCTAATATCACTTATATTTATGTATGAGATATTAGAATGCTCTGGGCTCCTGCCTGCAAAGCATGGTCACTGCAACTCCAATCCTCCTGGGCAGTGAGCAAAGAAAGCAGTTCCAGGGGAAAAAAAGCCAAGATTAATGGGCACTGAGCATTACAGAGCAGCATTTTCAGCTCCTTGCAGGGCTGTCTGGAGAGAAAGGGAGTGGGAGCCAAGAGGGAAAGCTCAACAGCCCTGTGGTGACTCAAAATGCTCATGAGCACCCAGGAGATCACTCACAAAATGGTGGCTGCTTGCCATGCTTTGCGCTAGCAGGGGAAAAATCATTTATCTGGAATAATAAGAGGTGCAGAGATGAGCTGCAGTAGCTTTCTTCCCCACGCTTGCAAAGCCTACGAGTACATTAGCCTAATCCATTTTCCTTTTGGTACATAAGAATCATTAATGCAGAAAAAGCTGTTTATTTGTAGTCAAGCTTCCTTCTACTTCAAGAGCTGAATCAAATCAGACAAAAAACAGATTAGGATGGATACCACCTATTGCAAAAACAAAGCTGAGTGAAAATTATGTACAAAAAGTTCTACCATCTTAAATCCTACAGTTTGGCTTCAATAATACATTTACATTCCTAGGAATGTAAAAGTTCAGAGACAGGACAAATATTCAGAGTCACTGACATTCAACAACTACAGCAGCTGTTAATCATCATGTACATTGTCATCTAAAATTGTGTTTGAAACAACAAAATACCTTTTCAAATGATTTGGGCCAGTCATCACTGTGTATGTTTCTTAAATTGCCCCGGTCTTCAATCTTGTAATGTCTGATTTTCTGGTCCTCAAGCCAGACAATAAAATTTCTGAATTCTGTTTCATCTGTTGAGAGAAGTAAACAAAGTAAGAATTAACCAATATCTTAAGGGCAAATTTCAGTTCATACAAACAAATACTGGTGCACCCAAGCACTTTCATATTTTACCATAAAGAAAGATCTAACACTAAAATCATGTACTGCAGGACAACCTCTGACCACAGCTCAACACTGAGTGTTTTCCATTTTTCAAGTCACTTCAGACTGGCTATGGTGGACAGACTACACTAAAAGGCATCAGCCAACAGACTGTTTTTATTGGGAATATAGTTATAACTTACTAAGCAAAGAAGGAAAAGTGAAACAATGATAGAGAAATTCAGTTCCTAACCCTGTTACCTGGACAAACATGTTACACATAGCAGTAACCTCCCGTCTCTTCCAAAGAGCAACACATACAACTCGTGACTGTGCAAAGACATTTTCTTCCTTCACTGTTGACTCAACTTTTCTTGGTTGTTGACCCAACATCTCATTATTTGGGAGCTAGAATTCCACAATACAAAGACTGTGGTCCCAACAAAGCAATTAGCCTGCACCTATGCTTCAGTGACAGAATTCATTTCTGGACACAACAGATCACAGCTCTGGGGTATCACCGGCCCCTCAAAAACCAGCTATGGTATTTTGGCTTTGGATGAGCTTTAACGGCCCGCATTAAAAATCCTCCTGCATCTCAGAGTAGGGTAAGTACACCATTTCCCACATCAGCGATAAGAATGATACTTCTGCTTCTACAAAAAGTGTCTCCTAAGCAATAAGTGCCCTACTTTAATCCTTCATGTTCTAAGAACGAGAGACACGGTAATAACACGTGCAAAGGAAAGCTTTCCGTAAGACCTTTTAAAACTTCTACATTGACAAAATGAACTTTAAGGGGGGGAGGGGGGGGGAAGGAGCGATAACCATAAGGAACTTAAGATCCACAAGAAAAGAATATGCCAGTAGACAACTTTTGAAAGAGAAGCCAGTCTGCCAGAAGCACTGGAAGAATGACAACCTATTAAATAGATGACCTTATAATTGATCACACTGGATAAACACATCAAGCAAACCACTGCAATGCCTGGGGGTCCCGTTTTCCCGGGCCTAAACTCGGGATTTTCCCTAAATACTGTGCTGCAGCTCAGTTTGAGCCCAAAGAGCTCCACTAACGCTCAGAGCTCAGCAGACCCTCCCGGCCTCAACCTTCCTTCCTCGGCCCCCCCGTCCAGGAGACACGGGGACACGGCGGGAGGGTTCCGAAGCGCTAAGGCGAGGGGATGGCAACTGAAGGGCGAGCCGCCCCGGCAGCCCCCGGCCTCGGAGAGGGGCCCTGGCGTGGAGGGGGAGGAAAGGGGTGGGCAAGGCCGTCGGTGCGTGAGGAGAGCGGCGGGAAGATGGGGAAGTGGGGAAGTGGCGATGCCGCGGTGCCGCGGCCCCGCGGAGCCCCACCGCAGCCCCTCACCCCTGCAGTTGAAGCCGGCCGGGTTGTGGTAGTCGAGTGCCGAGAGCTTGCGGCGGAACATGGCGCCGGTGCCGCCACTGACGGCCGGGCCCAGCCGCTCGCCCCTCCGGACAGGAAGGAACACCCCCTGCAGCCCACTCTGCCCACCCATTGGCCAGCGCACGGCGAGCGGCGGCCTTCGCTACCAATCAGAGGGCGGAGGAGACTGCCGGGAGGGGAAGCGGCCCTTCATCCAGCTTTATTGACACGCCGGCGGACGGACAGCGACAGGGGCGGGGCCTAGAGCAGGGGGCGGGGCCTGGGGCAGGCTGGGGGCGGTGTGTAGGCCGTGTGTAGGCCGCAGTGGGGAGCTGTGGGGAGTGCACTGGGCAGGACTAGGCTGTACTGGGGCATACTGGCCTGTACTGGGGAGTACTGGGCAGCACTGAAGAGCTCTGAGGAGCACTGGGCTGTACTGGGGAGCACTGAGCTGTACTGGGGAGCACTGGGAAGCATTGAGCTGTACTGGGGAGCATTGAGCTGTACTGGGGACCACTGGGTAGCACTAGGCTGTACTAGGCTGCACTGGAGAACACTGGGCTGTACTGGGGCATACTGGGCTGCACTGGGGAGTACTGGGCAGCACTGAAGAGCTCTGAGGAGCACTGGGCTGTACTGGGGGGCACTGGACTGTACCGGGGAGCACTGGGCTGTAGTGGGCAGCACTAGGCTATACTGGGGACCACTGGGTGGTACTGGGGAGCATTGGGCTGTACTTGGGAGCACTGGGCAGCACTGGACTGTACTGGGGAGCACTGAGCTGTACTGGGGGCACTGGACTGTACCGGGGAGCACTGGGCTGTAGTGGACAGCACTAGGCTGTACTGGGGAGCACTGGGCTGTAGTGGGGACCACTGGGCAGTACTGGGGAGCAGTGGGCAGCACTAGGCTGTACTGGGGAGCACTGGGCTGTAGTGGGGACCACTGGGCAGTACTGGGGAGCAGTGGGCAGCACTAGGCTGTACCAGGGAGCACTGGGCTGTAGTGGGGACCACTGGGCAGTACTGGGGAGCAGTGGGGAGCATTGAGCTGTACTGGGGAGCACTGGGCTGTAGTAGGGAGCACTGGAGCAGCGCCACAGCGTTGCCCAGAGCTATCTGTGGGGCTGGGGGTGCTGGCACCCCTGACCCTTTGCCACCCCATACCTGCCCCATGTCAGCCCTGGCACCGCCTGAGGGGCAGGACAGCCTTGAGGGGCCCAGCCCAGTGTCCCCCCCACCGGGATGGGACAGGCACCCCCAGGTCCTGGGCATGCTCCAGGGGCTCTTGGGGCCAGCCCCCAGGCCCACTGTGTCCCCCATGAACAGCTGTGGGGCCCGATGTCCCCAAGGGTGTTTCTTGGGGCGGGTTGTCCCCAGCCGCCATGCTGGGCCGTGCCCTGGGGCCACAGAGAGGGCTGTGGGGGATCACAGAGCGGTTTGGGTGGGAAGGGACCTGTAAAGGCCACCTAGTCCAACCCACCTGCCATGAGCAGGGACATCTTCAACCACAGCAGGTTGCTCAGAGCCCCATCCAGCCTGACCTGGAATGTTTCCAGGGATGGGGCATCTCCCACCTCTCTGGGCAACCTGGGCCAGTGTCTCACCAGCCTCAGCGTAAAAGATGTCTCCCTTCTATCTAGTCTAAATTTCCCCTCTTTAAGTTTGAAGCCATCACCCCTCATCCTGTGGCTCCACTGCCTGATCCAGAGTCCCTCCCCAGCTTTCCTGGAATCCCTTTGGGGACTGGAAGGGGCTCTAAGGTCTCCCCGGAGCCTTCTCGAGGCTGAACAACTCCAACTCTCTCAGCCTGTCCTCACAGCAGAGGGGCTCCAGCCCTCGGATCATCTTTGTGGCCTCCTCTGGACCCGCTCCAACAGGTCCATGTCTTTTCTGTGAAGGAGGGATCACAGCCTGGCAGGCAAAGGGGGAGCTTTGCTGTCACCTTTGGGGAGGTTGTGATTCCATGCCTATTTGCTCTATTTTTAATACCATGCTCACGCCGCGCCGGTGTGGTGGTGCAGATGCCAAGAAGTCCCTCATGAAATTAGGCAAGAGCAGAACTCAGCTTTCTAGAGGGGAAAAAGCCATCTCACCACACAAGGGGCAGTTGTTTTCCCTTCTGGGTGCGCCTGTGACGTTTGCTGCCCAGAGTTTAGAGTTTTTATAGTCTTCAAACCACTTGTGAATCATCCCAATTTCGCACAGATCTGCCCCAGCCCGGAGCTGGCTCAGCAGCACTCCGTCGTCCTCCTGGGAAGTGGTGAAGGGGGTTTCTGGGCAGGGACAGGCAGGGGACAGGGCTGCCTGCTGAGCCTGAGCCCCCTCCTCTTTCTGTGCCACGTCCAGCTCATAGTTAAACCGTTTTCCTTGCAAACGCTGCTGACATTCGTCATCGGGTTCCTGCTCCCAGATACATTATGGTCATCTCTGAGGCGTTTATGACTGGGAAAAGTTTCGGCTCCAGTGACATCTTGCCAAAGGGCTCTGCCCAGTGCCAGCGGCAGGTGAAGGATGCCCCTTTAAGGGTTTTTTTTGGGTGGTTTTGCCTGGAGAAGGCAATGAGCCCAGGTTGGGAGCGAGACCACCCCCATCCCCCCCCACCCCTCCCCAGCTTGGGTGGCACTTTGCAGACGTGGTGCTGACAGCGCGACGAGCCGATGCAATATTCATCCTGACATTTCTCTCCGTGCCAGCCCTTCCCGGCGCTCCAGCTGGCAGCCGGCGCAGCCACCGACTGCGGCACTGCCATGGCGGGGTGGCACGGGGCTGAGCCAAACCCCTCCATGGCCATCCCAAGCTCCGGGGGGAACCAGGGGGAGGATTTTGCCTCCCTTCCCCTTTAGGACCATTCCTCTCCCATTCACCGTATCTCCTCCGGCTTGTTCCTGGAGCGGTTTGACCCAGGGCAGGGAGATGCCCTCCCACAGCCCTGCCTGCGGCAGGCGGAGAGCCAGCTCTGCCTCCTTTGGCTTTCGGAGCCGGAGCCCACGAGCGCTTCAGCATGCCAGCGGCACATGTGCGAGCGGTGCCATGCAAGCGAGTGGTAAAGACACAAAGATTCCGGCATGGTTAAAAGGAGCTCAGGACCTTCCCCGGGGTGTGCGGCTGTCTGAGGGTGCGTGCCCTCAGCCACACGATGTGTGACACCGTCACGCGTTGTCCACCCCGGCAAGGGTGACCAGCGATGGAGGTAGTGAAACCTCGGCGTAGGTGTGGGTGGACAAATACACAGCTGGTGGCTGGCATGGTCCTGTGCCAGCAGCAGGATGGGGCTGTGCATCCTTCCTCCGCCTCTCCTGCCTTCCTCACCCTCAGGACAGCCCTTGCCCTGCCTAACCCATCCCGTTTCACCCTGGGTTTGGAGATCTTCCCCTTCCCTGGTGGGTCTGACCCCTCCTGCAGCAACACGCTACACGTCCCTGTCATGGTTTCAGCTGGGATGGAGTTGACTTTCTTGTTAGCGGCTGGTGTAGTGCCGTGTTTCGGATTTGGGAGGAGAAATGGTGTTGAGAGGGCACTGGTGGGTTTGGTTGTTGCTGAGCTCTCAAGGCCTTTGCTGCTCCTCACACCGACCCACCAGTGAGCAGGCTGGGGGACCACAAGGAGCTGGGAGGGGACACAGCCGGGAGAGCTGACCCCAACTGACCAAAGCGCTATTCCATACCATATGACGTCATGCTCAGCGTATAAAGCCAGGGAAGAAGAAGGAAGGGAGACATGTTCGCAGTGATGGCGTTTGTCTTCCCAAGTCACTGTTACGCATGATGGAGCCCTGCTTTCCTGGAGATGGCTGACCACCTGCCCGCTGATGGGAAGCAGGGAATGAATTCCTTCTTTTGCTTTGCTTGCATGCGTAGCTTTTGCTCTACCTCTTCAACTGGCTTTATCTCAACCCACGAGTTTTTCCTCACTTTTACTATTCCGATTCTTCCCCCATCGCCACTTGGGCAGGGGGGAGGGCGAGCAAGCGGCTGCCTGGTCCTAGCTGCTGGCTGGGGTTGAACCATGATGGTCCCTCAGGGCAAAGCCATCCGCAGGGTTGTGCTTCTCCCCTCCTCTTCCCGCTGCATGCTGCGAATCTAATGTGCTTGCATCTAACGAATGCAATTAGTGCCAAATGGGTTTATTCTCATTAGCGAGCCGTACAGGGCCAGTGTCGGGGTGCGAGGGGGCGGGCAGCAGCGTGGCGTGCGGGGAGCAACATCTCACCTCCGCTTTCCTCGGAGCGCTCCACACCTCCTCCGGCTCGGCAGATGCTGTTGGCTTGACGGTGGTGCCGCCGTTCCGGAGCTGAAGCTTTGGGAAGTGAGAATGAAACAGAGCAAGCCTTGGAAATGGAGGAGAGCCAGCGAGGTATGGCAACAGCCGAGCGTCACCTGGCTTGGCACGCCGAGCAGGCGAGACATCCCGGGAGCGACAGTTGGCTCACTCCTTCGCAGTGACACCGGTGTTTTTTTTCTTTTAAGCTGGCCGGATGGACGCAGCAAGGGACGGGGAGATGAGAGTTGAGCCAGCCGGTGCAGAAAAGTTGGGACGCGCTTCTGCCGTCTTCCCCAGGATCGGCCAACATTTGCTGCTCGCTGAGATGCTCTTAACGTGTGCGGAAAATGGAAATAGCTACACGGCACCCGCAGGGGGCTCGGCGGCGATGGGTTGCGTTGCAAAACCCTCGCTGTCGCCTTGCTCCTGGCCCCAGAGACCACCTGAGGCTAAGCAGCCTCAAAGCGTGGTGGGCTGCTCAGCCGGGAAATCATTCGCCCGCGAGGGCCCTCCGAAAGCAGAGCGAAAATTCAGGCCGTGGTAAATTTGGTAGGAGCAGAGCATCTTTCGGGAAAGCACCGGGGAAGGGAGGTGGATGCGAGAGGAAGCACGGGAGATGCTTTGCAGCCCAGGCGCAAGCTGGGCATGGGGCTGGGCTGCTGTCCTGCTCTCCAGCACCCTTTCCCTGGCCTCCCACCGCAGCAAGGATGGGGCTCAGACCCTCAGAGCCTCCCCAAAACAGCCCCAAATGAGGCCATTCCTGCTCTGGGCTATGGGCTGGACCACAGTGGGCTGGATCCTGTGCTGGGTGCGCTGGAGGTGGTGCTGGGGAGGGTGTACACACTACCGGGGATGGGAGAAGAAGGAAAGCTGGGGGAGAAGGAACAGACATTGATGTCTCGCAATTTTTGAGCAATAGTGATTCTGCGCAAGGAGCGATGTCCCACCCTGAACAAGCCGGATCTCCCCTGGGGTTGGCTCATCCTATGGGAACAGACGGCTGCGGGCTCGGCGAGGGCTGAAACCCCAAGAGGCTTCGCTTTCCCTCGCCGATGGGCACGAAAGCTCCTGCCAAACCCCACGCCCCATCCGGGAGACGCCCCCCCCCCTCCCCGACCCCGCTGGGAATGGGACCCAGCCGCAATCAGGATGGGAACCCACCTCCCGAGGAGCCGGCACGCACAGAACATCGTCTCCAAAGGCTTGAAACAAATCCAAAATTTTATTTCCAACGAGTACACAGAGCACGTGGGATGGGGATGCGCTACATCACAACGCCGACCTCCCCGCGCTGGCTGTCGCTTACAGCCGCCCCCTCCCCAAAAGCCTGGCAGCGGCAGGCTGGCACCGGAGGGACGGACTCGCCCCCGCCACCGGCAACCTTGGCAGGAAAAAAAAAAAAAAAAAAAGAAAGAAAAAGTCCTTTTCCAGTACTCCAGATATTTTTCTTTAAAAGCCTGGGGGTAGAGTTGAATGTCATTTGATACCACGCTGGAAATACAGCATTGGGATGGAGAGGTGACTGGTATTTTTGTTGTGGGGGGGGAAACGGTCTTGGCAGGCAATCTCTACTTGGCTAACAAAGGCGTATCTGTGTAAATATAAATACTGGGGTGAAATACCTGGCAACACACCAATGTCAACACCACTACCGACATAAAATAAAGACCAGCAACGTAAAACACCTTCAATGAGTAGTTTAAGCTAATTCAAAATTCACCCCCCCCCGCCCACTCTTCATGCAGCTTTATTTCTTCATTTGTTTATTAAGAATTCAAGTTGTAAAATACGCAAAGTCGTTAAAAAAATTATTACAAACCACTTCATGACAGCATTTGAGAAGGGTTGGGGTGCGAGCCCCGGGTCAGACCGGCTGCGCTTCACTCTCCGTGACGGTAAATCAGTGTTAAAAAGAAAAGACAAACCCGGGACGGGGTATTTACACGTCTGCCTTGTAACACCACGAATGAAACCAGCTGGAGAGCAAACCACTTCATCCGTCCTTCATCCTAAAGCTACGTGAGCTGTAGTAAAAAGATCGAAACAGGGAGGTTAGGGGAGGGCGAAAGCCACCACGGGAGGGCTGGGACCATCTAGGCTATTCATGTCATATAAACTTTCCCAGATGCCAAAAGTTTTGAGTCCAGTGTAAGAACAAACTGGTCTTCTCTGTAGAAGACTAGAAAAAGAGTATGAAAAGGTAGAAAAACCAAAATGCACTTGTTACGGGCTAGAAAGATTTGCCAAAAGGTACCTAAAGACTATTGCCCTCTTGAATCCACAGGGATTTCTAAGCTGATACCTGATTCAGAACTACAGTTTAGCAGGGTCACTGCAGACCCCCCCAAAACCCTATGTGACACCCACCTAATTTTGTACACAAATCCCCAAGTTATGATTCTCAAAGTTTCCCAGGAGTGTAGATGAGTGCGGAAAGCCGGGAGGTGTTTTAGCAGTGGAAAGGAGAGGCAAGCCACGTCCGCAAAAGTATTAACCGGAGGCGGAGCCAAAAAAAAGTGGCGTGTATCCCCCGAAACGCTGACGGTGGATGAACCGGACCTGGGAACAATTCCCCAGCCTGACGCAGAGCTCAGGCTGTGTGTAAACAAGGTATCAGGCACCTCCGGGAAGGGGTGACCCCTCGGCTCCCCAGGCTGCTCCCCTGCCCCTGCCCATTGCCATGGGGTGGCAGCAGGAACAGGAGAACCGGTGGGTGTGGGAAGGGGCAGAAGCATCCCACTACGGGGCAGCATCCCACTACAGGGCAGCATCCCACCATGGGGTACCATCCCACCATGGGGTACCATCCCACCACGAGGCAGAAGCATCCTGCCGTGGGGCAGCATCCCACCGTGGGGTACCATCCCACCACGAGGCAGAAGCATCCTGCTGTGGGGCAGCATCCCACCACAGGGCAGCATCCCACCATGGGGTACCATCCCACCGTGGGGTACCATCCTACCACAAGGCAGAAGCATCCTGCCGTGGGGCAGCATCCCACCGTGGGGTACCATCACACCACGGGGCAGAAGCATCCTGCTGTGGGGCAGCATCCCACCATGGGGTACCACCCCACCATGGGGCAGAAGCATCCTGCCATGGGGCAGCATCCCACCATGGGGTACCATCCCACCGTGGGGTACCATCCCACCACGGGGCAGAAGCATCCTGCCATGGGGCAGCATCCCACCATGGGGTACCATCCCACCGTGGGGTACCATCCCACCACGAGGCAGAAGCATCCCACCACAGGGCAACATCCCACCGTGGAGTAGAAGCATCCCACTGTGGGGCAGCATCCCAACATGGGGCAGAAGCATCCCACCGCGGGGCAGCATCCCAGCCCAGCCCTGAGGGGAGGAGATGCTGCCGGGAAGCTGAAAAGAGCAGGACCAAGTGAGGAGGGCAGAGGCACAGAGGTGTAGGAGAAGAGGAAAGACCCGGAAAGAAGTGGTCAACTTTGATTTTCGGATTTCTAGCTACCCCATGACGCCCGAGGCGGGGGCACCTACCCTAACGCAGGAGGTATTTCAGGCACGTCTAAGGCATCGCAGGAGCTGTCTTTGCTTTCAGGATCGCCTCGGTTTCCTCCCTACAGCTTCTCCCACCAGCACGTGGTGTCAAACGATAGAAACGAAAAGTCTGGAGCGGATGAAGAGAGAGAAATTCTCATGCACTACCACCGAACGTCGTCACAGGAGTATGAAGCACCAACCACGACACATGATTCACTTTTACTTGCAGAGCCGAAGCTAACCACATACAAAATGTTAGAAAGTGGGGTTCGCTAGAAACACGGAGCTGCCGGCACGTGGGGTGCGGGCAGGAGATGCCGGCGTCCTCGCTAACCCGCCGCGGGGCCGCTCAACCCCTGTGCTACGCTACCGCCAGAAATTAAAAAGCACAAGACCAAACATTGAGTAACAACATAGTCATCGAGCCTGTCGCTATATATCTGACAACTTAAATAAAAAATAATATTTTGGAAAGAAACCAACAATATCATTCCAAGAAGGTTATACACATCCTTAGCAGTTACTTTGCTCAGCACAGCTCTGGTGCTTTAAATATGGAACAATCAAACAATTTTGTGAGCAGAAAAGTGACACGAATTTATTCTTTACATATTTTTTTTTTTTTTTCTTTCTAGGAAACTCTACAGACTTCAGATCTTTTGCCTTGCAATGCAGATCATCTTATTCCCACAAAGGTGGCCAGGTTCTTTAAACATGCACATCCCTGTAGCTTCCAGGCCGTGTATTTTACTTATTTTTGTTTAAATTCTGCGGACTAGCAGGTCGTCCCCGTTCCTAAAAACTCTACATCAGTGTTCAGGGTGGCCTGAGTGCCGGTCAGGCTCCTCGAGGGTTTACAGGATCACACAGAAGAACTTCTTCTCTCTAAAGGGGTTTTCTGAGGCCGGGACGGGGGTCAATAGAGGGTCTTCCTTGGCGTGGGCTTCACAGTACGCCATCAGGTCTGCTGCCGCTTTTGACACCTGGAATAGAAGGAGCCCCGCGTTAGGGACGGGCTGCGCTGGGGACATCCCACCCCGAGAGATCCCGCCGGTGGGACTGGGCTCGCGGCATCCCCAACCCGGCGTATGCCACACCGTTCCCTGGCTGAAGACCTGACCCCTGAACCGACAGCACATCCCGCCGGTGGGACTGGGCTCGCGGCGTCCCCAACCCGGCGTATGCCACACCGTTCCCTGGCTGAAGACCTGCCCCATGAACCGACAGCACATCCCCCCGGTGGGGCTGGTTTTTCACCTCTGGGCTCTAAGCTTGCCTGTCACGCGCGCTCCCGTGAGCATCCTTCACATCCTTCACCCCTTCGCATCCTTCACCCGACTCGACTGTAGCAAGGACCGACTTTAGCAGGCACGGCATTCCTGCCGTCTCTCCCCTCCATCCCTCGGCAGGGATATCCACAGCTGCTATAGCAACGTTTGCTGCCCGCAGCCATGGACTTGACTATTTATTCAGGACACGGCGGCAGCTCCCGAGCCACCGGAGCTCAGCCCGGCCCCGAGAGGCGAGGTTTTGCTTGCAAGGACCCAGACGTGCCTGCAGCCAGCGACCGGCCCCGAAGCACCTCTCTCCCCGGGACTGGCTGTCATCCAAAACCACCTCGGTGGAGAAGACAAATCCCCTGGGATCTCAGGCTTGAAGCCGATGAGCTCTCGCGTGCCCAGAAGCGGCAATTCCACCGGGGCGGAGCAGATGCGGTCGGAGCAGAGGAAACGCCTTCCAGAAAGGATTGGGCTTTCCGTAGGAAAGAGGTTTCAGGATGGCGTTGCTTTCAGAGTTTCCCTGCTAACCTCCAGGCTGAGCACCGAGCACTGCCCAAAGGACAGTTCTAACAGCAACTGCGACAAACGGTGTGGCTTTAACCTGTTCCCAAAAAGGTGCGATGCCTCGGGGAGAGTCACTCCTTCCCACCCCCTCCGGCAGGGCTCCAGGCGATGCTTCCAGCTGCCTCCCGCGGGCGAGCATCTCCCGCTGCCTTCAGCCACCGCCATGGGGATCATCAGAGGAGCATCCTCCCTAAACACCGCCCGCCACCGCGTCCCGGCTCCTACGGCGTGGCAGCAGTTTCGGCAGCCGCTCAGCGGCGGACGCCACCACGCTACCTTTATCCTGTCGATGTTGGCCTCCATCTTCAGCTGCTCCACCAGCTTGCGGGCTTGGGCTATGCTAGCAGTGTTGTTGCTAGCCATGGGCGGGCCAGGCGCGCTCTCCGGATGGGCTGCGGGCACAAAACACACGTGGGTGAACTCTTGGGTTGGACAGAGAGCTGCTCCCTGCCCCGAAATCTCCAAAATGATGGACTGGGCTTACGTGCTGTTAGAGCCCAGCCCTGTGAATGAGGGTGTGGGGATGGGAGATGCAGACCCAGGCGTTTCAGCCAGCGTTTAATCCTGTGTTTATACAAGGGCGGCGAGCCGCCAGCCTTTGTGGGTATGCGAGTAGTCCCGTGCTGCCAGCAATACCCTCCTGTGCCCTCCCCGTCGTCCCCAGAGTATGGGATGCCCTGTGAGCCATGCTTAGGGGACACCGGGACCTTCTAGCACACAGCCTGCGGCAGCAGGACCCCAGCCGAGCTGTACTTTGCCTTTTGCTGTTATAGCAAAGGCGGCGCTGGCAACAAGGCAAAAGGAAATCAGAGGAAGGGCTCCCCCCCACCCCCGAACAGCCCCACGCTGCCCGGAGCTGCCGTGCCAGGCTGGCTGCCCTGCCCTGAGCCAGGCACATCATGCAGCCCCGCGCCGGTGCCCAGCCTGCGTCCGGTGTCCCTCGGCCTCCCTTGCTTTGTCCCTGCTGCCAACTTGAACATTAAGATGCTAAACAGGATGCTGGAGTTTCCTGTTTCTCGAGGTTTCTACCCCAGGCAGGCGGGGGACGCTCATTAAGTCCACGCCATCTCGATCACGGATATTTTTTTTGTTACCCATAGAACAGCCGCGAGCTCCGGCAGCCACAAACCCAGCGCTCAGCTCCTCCGGCAGCCGAGGCTTTTACAAGCAGCGAGTATTTTACGTCGGAGGCACAGCCGTGCCGTGCTGGCCCCTGCAAAAATGTTGGGTTTTTTTTTTTTTCAGGGATGTCCTGCAATAGCAGGGCTCAGCGAGCCCCCCCGCCAGCCCCTCGGGTGATGGGGCAAGGGTAGCACAACCCTAAAATAAGGGGCTGGTGGTGTTTTAGGAAGGACACTGAAAAGCTGTGGGCACGTTCAGCTCAAGCCCATCCCCTGGGGATATACGGGTGTTTGGACAGAGGCTCAGCCTGGGACCTATGGGAAAAAAACCAGCCTGGATCTGAGTGAGGTGCCTGTGCTCGGAGGTGACGGGACAGCGAACCGTGCCGGGGCCAGCCGGGGTTTCAGGATGAGACCCCTCCCCAGCCACCCCCCTGCCTATTGGGGAGCATGAGGAGTTATTTTTTACCAGAAGCAGGTCTCTCCGGTGATTTGTGCCTCTAGGGGAAGATCGGCTCCTCTTGGCCGTTCGTTACCTTTAAATGAAGAGAATATAAAAAAAAAATAAAAATAAATAAACCAGCAGCCAGGCTAGGTTGCTGTGATGCCAGTCAACGCAACGAGAACATTATTTATGGCACCAGGAAACCCAGAGCCCTCGCAGACGCCGAGTCCCGTACCCTGCCGGGGAGGCAGAAAAGCTGTGGGTTTCCTTCCGTATCCCCCCCCCTCCCGCCCCCCTCCAAGCACGGCCCCCAGTGACATTATTTGTTTGCATTCAGCGAGGTTTTCGGCACAGGAAGAGGTTTCAAGTCAACGGGCAACTATCCGAGGGCTGTTGGCAGCCGGGCTTTAAGCTGTTCCCCAGCTTGCGAGGAGCCTCGCGGCACATCCGAGCCCCGGCACATCCAAGCCCCGGCACATCCGAGCCCCCGCCGTAGGACGCAGGGCGAGAGGGGATGCAATTTAACCGTCTGGTGCACGGAGCGCGTGGCGGGGCGGAAAGAGCATCCCCTGGGGAAAAGCTGCCAAAATCCTCCCCGCTTTGCCGCAGCCCCGCTCCCACCGAGCATCCCCGACAGCCCGAGCTCCTACCCGGGTCTTCCCTCGTCGGGCAAAGCTCCGCGCCATCGCTTGAGGTTTAGCCCAAGCATTTGTGCTGTTCCCACACTGGTTTTGCTCAGCTCTCCCCCAGTTTCTTTGCCGGAGAGGCGTTGGAGCAACAGGCTACCAAGGTGTCTCTCTCCCGCTTTTGCTTTCAGTTCTCCTTGCAAAGCCACGGGAGTGGACGGCGGTGCCGGTGCCAGCCCGTTTCTGGCACGGCAGCGGCGCTGGGCTGGTGGGAAAGTTGGTGGCCGTGTAGGTTCACCAAGGTGTACATCACCCAAGACACCGTTGCAGGGTTTGGATCCCACAGAGACTTTTACTAAGTGCAGCAAATGTTATTCTGGGTGATTTTGTGGCATTTCATACAGAGGACCATGGTGCTGCTGCGCTGGTGGCAGGGAGTCACTTCGGGACTGAAGTTTAATGCCGTGGAAGGAGGCACGGGAGCGGGGAGGACTGCTGAGAGCTTCTGTATGGCTGTACAGCCCTGATCTTTAAAAAAAAATATATGTATCCAACCCTGCTACCACCCTCATGCAAGGAAACCCTCCCATGCTCTTACTACCTCTAGTCCTAGAGGCGCTAAGGTGGAAAAAACAACCCCAAAAATAAAGCCTGAGAAGATGGAGACCCTGCTGGGACAGAGAAGGGGACATCTGTGTGAGCACCGGCCTGCTGGGATGATGCTGGGGACCCTGCAGCTCCCAGGAGCGGGCCACACATCCCAGCCACGCTTGGCCCCTCTACAGAACGTGGGAACTCGACCGGGTTTGGGGTTTTACAGCCTTTCCCCGGTGCGAGCGGCCGGGCGTGCTTCCTTCAACGTGAGGAACGGAACAAGAGCGGGTGACAACTTTGAATTGAGCTCATGAATATCCCCCGCCGAAAAACAACCCTTGCAACAGCCCAGGCACCGCTCGGGCAGCCGTGGTGAGACACTGGCCCAGGTTGCCCAGAGAGGTGGGAGATGCCCCATCCCTGGAAACATTCCAGGTCAGGTTGGATGGGGCTCTGAGCAACCTGCTGTGGTTGAAGATGTCCCTGCCCATGGCAGGGGGGTTGGACTAGATGGCCTTTAGAGGTCCCTTCCCGCCCAAACCGCTCCGTGATTCTATGATTTCTTTCTCTTCCCCAAATCCCAACGAGGTGCGGGGTTCTCTGCTGCCGGACCCTGTGCCAAACTAGAAAATACTTGTTAGTGGGTAGGTGCCAAGCGCATCAGACTTCAAATTCACACCACTCCGGAAAGTATATAAATCCTCAGATTGGAGGAAAAACGCCAAAATACTTGAGGATGGCTGTTAGAAGGAAATCATCTTTCCAGGCGGTTTATTTCCTAGCAGTGTCACCCCTCCGTGGGCAGGCACTGGGACGGGAGCTTTCAGAGCCGGGCTTGGAGACCCGGTGGATGCAGCGAGCCCGCCTGACCCCGTTCAGGGAATCTGGGTATTCCCAGCCCAGCGGGGCGACGGCAGCCTTTGGACACAGCGGATTTGTACGGGGACCGATGGGGCTGAGGGCTCCTTTTGCGCTCGCTCACGCAGGAGGGACACGTGCCGGCGCTGGCTGCATCACTCCGATTTACCTAGCGGTCCCCTGCGGCTGGCGGAGCCATCCAAATCCCAACCGTAGGTGCTAAAAATCACTGTGCTTCCCAATAATTCCTCATCCCCCCCCCGCCCCGTTGTCACCGGGCTCTTCTGGCGCCTGACGCCGTCGTGCTAAACTTTGCCTGCAAAGAAAAGGGTTTAATGGCGCTCACAAGGGAATACGGACGGCGTCTTATTTCACCCGCTTAACGGCACGTGCGCCTGGATAATAGGATTCCTGCCTCGGAGCCCAGAGGTTAATGAGGAAGGAGGCTATTTTATTTTCACGCTAATGATGTTTAGCGTGTACAGTACACGGATATCGTCTCTTTTGGGCTCTGCGCTGTAATTACAACCCAGGATCTCGCCAGGTTGTTTTGAGGCTCGTCTGTTGCGCAGAGGGGTCACGGGTTATTTCCCGCCTGTGGCGAGAGGTTGAATTCATTTAAAAAGGATGCAGAAGTGCTGGCAATCGGTGTGCGGACCCAGAAATTTTGCTGCTGATTTTTGCTAGCTGGTACCTATGCTCCAAAAAAAACCCGCCTAATTTGTTGTTGTCTCTGTTTAATGAAGAGCCGTTGACATATTTGAACGCTATTTTCTTCTTTCCCCGGTGGCACCCGGCCGAAGCGGGCACCAAAAACTGCCATTTAGTTGGGCAAACGGTGAAGGATGCCCCTGACGTCAGGGCACCGCTCCCGGCATTTACGGCTGTGTCTGCTCTTGGTCTGCTCGCTCCGGCTTTGCCAAAATCTGCAGCTTTTACCCGCGCCGTGGAGCGACAAAACCCAGCCCGTGAGCTGCCCACCGTCGCTGTGCCAGGGTGCACGCGGCGAGCTGATGCCCACCGGGATGATGTTCGGCTTCAATCCGCTCCGCCTTAAAAGCCACCGTTGCTTCGGGCCAAGGGACAACCAGCCATCCTCCATCCCAGTAAGCTAATCACATCTGCCTTGCTTTCCCGATGCATTTCTCCCTCCCAGCACCTTTATGGATCTTGCACCTCCCTTAGATGTTCTTCTGATCCCATCGTTCCCGTCCCCGAGCGAGCCGGCACGGAGGCGCTGACCCCCCTCCCTCCTGCCAGCACGCAGCCCCGCCGCTCGAGACTCATTTAAATCAGCGCTAAATTAATTCGCCGATTTGCCTGCTGCTCCCCATCCAGCTCCAGCCCGGTGAGCCGCCGGCGCTGCCTCCTGGCACAGCCTGGCACGAGCTGCTTTGCCACAACCTCGACCCAAGAGCGATGCAAAACGCCGGGTACGACCCAAAAAAGCCGCTGCGAAAGGAGCATTTCTTGACGCCGGAGCCATCGAGCCCTCCTGCTAAGCTGCCATCCTCCTCCTCCTCCTCCCTCCCAAACTGGGCTCTGGCATCCCGCGGCTGCCAGCCCTGCTTGCAAGAGTAATTAGCCTTCGTTTGCCAGCTCCTCGTCAGCACCGAGCTGCTTTGCGCGGTGCGGTGCCGAAAGGCTGGGCAGAACGGTCCCCAGCCTCCTCCTGCCGCGCACCAGCTCCATCACCAACCCCAAACCCACAAAATCCGAGCCCAACCTCCCCCCCCGCCCCTTTCCTTTGGGTTTTCTCTCAAGTTGCATTTGGGTGCAGACCGGATTTCTCCTAAATGATTTTTTTTTTTTAAAAACGGCATTTTAAGGGTGATGACCTTAAATAGGCAGCTACCGTGACAGAAGGGGGGATCTCAAAGCACACCCTGCACTGGGATGGGTCCGTCACCATTCAAAGGCGGCACTAACCCTGGCGGGCACAACCGGCACCTTTGCAAAGCATTTTCTTCCGTTCTTGAATGTTCAAACAAGCAGCGAGCGAGATTTCAGGTGTCACGAGACGCCTCCTGCGTCGCCAGGGGTCTGCAGCCTCTGCCCACCCACCTACGGTCCTCTGCGGTTTTTTAAAATCTGTGGATCACATCCTCTCCCCTCGCCCGATTTGCCAGAGCTTTTTTTCACTTCCCAGTGGGTTTTTGTCCGCTGGGCAGAAAAGCCTTCTTTCTCCCCACCACCTCCCCGCCGAACCGAAAGGAAAAGCGGTGGCTCTGCAGGAAAGAAACCGAAAGCGCTGACATCTGCCAGGGCAAAAACTCGCCGTTCCTCCACTTTAAAGACCGAAAGCAGCTCCGCACGGCATCGCCCGCCACCGAGAACGGCTCCTTTTCGGAGCAAAAGCAGGAGCCTCCCTCGCTTCTCGGTTTCGGTTCAAAAGTCATGCTTTCCATCACTGACGCACCAGTATTTTCCACCCAGTTAGTTGCAAAATGGGTGAACCCCGCTGGGGACAGCCAGGATTTTGGGGAGTGCAGGGCTCAGGCTTGCTCCTACCAGGCAGGCATCACCCAGGGTTGGGTTTTTTTCTCCAGAAAAGGTGCCAGGGTGGGTATTGTAACAGAGGGATTTTGTCCCAGCTTTCACTCGTGCTGGGATTGCTCCTGGCCCCTGCGCATCCCAGAGGCTGAGGCCAGCCCAACTCGTTGCATCCCAGGGGCACAGCCGGGCACGGGACCAACACGGTCCCCGCCGAGGCAAGTGGGTTCTCCTGCAAAATGCCTTTTCCCCTCAAAAAAAACCCCAAAACCCAAGCGCGAAGTGGCATCCAGAACAGATAACGGAGCGTACGGCCGTGCTGTCACCCCCTCGGCCCCCCGCAGCCGGTCATCGGCCGGCTGGAGCGTGGGAATCCCTCGCGCGGGGCTGGCTGGCTTTGGAAGCCATCCTGTTGCTTTTGCTAAAAGCCATGGCTAAAAATAGGCGGCTCGGCTGAAAGAGAATTACTAAATATATACAGAAAAATATAAAAATATTACAGACAAAAAAAAAAGAAAAAAGAAAAAAAAAGGAAAAATTAGCAAAAAGCCACGTTTCCAGGGGGTGGGAGGTGGTGTAGTCGCATTGATCTCAAAAGCAGTTGCAGACCTGGCTGGGAAAGGAGCCTTAACGCACCCAAATTACATGTGCTTCGTTATTTCCTTAAGCAAAGAAAACGTTACGAGCGAGATCTGTGCCTGTGGGCTCCCATCACGCTGCTTTGCTGGGGCAAAGGACCTTACTCCTCAGCGGTGGTTACAGCCACGGCTCCCGGTCCCCATCCACAGGGATTTGATTCCCTTTTCCAACATCCATTTTTTATGCCCGATGTCCAAGGCAGTGCTTAAATCACCGAAAAGCAGCTCGCAGGTCAGAGACGTGCCGGCAAAGAAATAAATAAATTAAAAGGCGCCAGAGTGGAAAATGAGCCTGTTTCCATGGAAATGGCTTCGTTATCACACCAGCATCCGATCCCTCCCGCCCAACAGAGGCGAGGTGGGATGGGTGCCCGTTTTGGCCCCAATGCCGGTGTTTTGCCCATACTGGCAGGTTTCGGTGCCTGGCCTCCCACTGCTTCTGTGGCAGTCCAGGGGGGGGTGTCTGCAAAATCTATTGCCCATCTTAGCCTATTCAGCCATATTTCACCCCAAAAGCAGCGCCGGGGTCAGACCCAGCCCACCGCTGCTCAGCCAGCCCTGGCTCCACTGGCAAATCCCATTATCAAGGCAATGCAAAGCGTCGGGAGCCGCTGCAAAGATTTTTCCCGTCTATGATTTTGCCGGGATATTAAATAAAGAGCTCAGGGCTGGAGCTGGCTTTGCAGAGACCCCGGCTCGGGATGTCCCCTCCAGCCACCTCGTGCTGCCGGAGCCAACCACGGCTGCAGCCCAGACCTCATGAATATCTGCGAAAGTGAGAATCTTAGCTTTTTTTTTGCTTTTTTTCTCACAGGCGTCCTAACGGTTCAAAAGGAAGGCAAACAGAAACCAACCTCGACTTCCTTTTCTTTTTTTTAGCTTGGGTTTTTTTTGTTTTTTTGGTTTTTTTGGTTTTTTTTTAAAGAGATTATTCAGGTGAAGGAACAGCCACCAGACAGCACAGCCTGGGACATCTGCTCCGGTCCCTCCTGCCAGCGTTCGGAGGGAACGGTGGCTCTCTCCAGCCGGATACCGCAAGGAGGGAGCACCGACCTGCTTCGGGATCGGCACAAGGCTCTGGCACTGCGGGAATGCCGCCGGGGTCACCAATCCCAGTGCTGAAGGTCAAGGGTTTAACAGCAGCATCGTTTCCCCGGCTGACGAAGCTGGAGATTTCCAGCCAGCCAAAAAGCCGTGCGACCCCCAACCCTGCCCCAGGGCTGTCGAGGATGTATCCCTGAAAAGGCAAAACCGCCATCTGGGGGAAAACCCTGGGAAAAAGTGTTTTTAGTGCTCGAGGGACAAGCCCAGCAGTGTGCGTGGATCAGGCACTGGGAGGGTGGGTGCCTTGGGAGCTCGGCCAAATGCTTGGGAATAAGGATGCCCAAATACGCGGTCCAGCGCTCCAAGCGAGCGAAGCTGCAGCTCAGCGTCGCCGCCTTCCCGCGGCCCGAGTTTTCATCCGGATTCAAAACACCCATCGTTTTGCCGACTCACTTCTGACCGCCCGCCGGCCCCTCCTCGTGCTCTCCGCAGCCACGCCGGCTGGCGGCGGTGCTTCCCGGGGACAAGCGGGGGCAATGCCTGACGGGGTGGGATGGGGGGCAGCCGGGCTCCTCGCTATCTGCTTCTGCTGTGCCACAGAAAGAAAAAGGCCTTGGCTGTCACGTTTCGGTGTGACACACCAGAAGGGACAGATAAGGGCACGCATCCTGTCACGCCATCCCCCTGCGCCGCCTTTCGGGCTCTCCCGCAGCGAAGGGTTTAAGCACAAGATTTAAAAAAAACCCCACGAACGCTCTCAGTTGCTTGCATTTTATTTTTATGAAAATTGCCTGAGAGGAGAACACGCAGCTTCAGCAATTCCCTAAAACCACCGGCACAGCCCGGAAAACCAGGTTTCTCGGAAATGCCCCACTAGCTGCTTCCTGCAAAGCGGTCCCCCATGCTGCCTAGGGCATCCCCGACCTCCCCGTCAGGCTGGAAGATGGAGACATCTCCGCAATCTTTGAAGTTCCCCCAGATAGACGTGGACCTGTTGGAGCAGGTCCAGAGGAGGCCACAAAGATGATGTGAGGGCTGGAGCCCCTCTGCGGTGAGGACAGGCTGAGAGAGTTGGGGTTGTTCAGCCTGGAGAAGAGAAGGCTCTGGGGAGACCTTAGAGCCCCTTCCAGGATCTGAAACGGGCCTACAGGAAAGACAGAGAGGGACTTTTTACCAGGGCATGTAGTGATAGGACGAAGGGTAATGGCTTCAAACTGGAAGAGGGGAGATTTAGATGAGATATGAGGAAGAAATTGTTGACTGCGAGGGTGGTGAGACACTGGCCCAGGTTGCCCAGAGAAGCTGTGGCTGCCCCATCCCTGGAGGTGTTCAAGGCCAGGTTGGACGGGGCTTGGAGCAACCTGGTCTAGTGGGAGGTGTCCCTGCCCATGGCAGGGGGGTTGGAACCAGATGGTCTTTAAGGTCCCTTCCAACCTAAACCATTCTATGATTCTATGATAGACCAAAGTGTCTCCAGCACACAGACGGCCCCGTAAATACAGAAAAGTGAAGGAGGAGGGAATCGGGCAGAGAGGAGAAGTGCTGAGGAGGGACGTATGGATGGGTCACGCTTCGCCCTGGGCTGATGCAGGTGGTTTTGGCCGAGCAGCTTGCAGGACCCCCCCCCAGCTGTCACTCACTGGTACAGACCTCTCTTCCCGACACCTCTGCAGTCCCCACAGCAGAGCTCTCACCTTCCCCTCGAGACATGCAGGGCTACCCTGTGGTCCCACATGCCCCCACGAGTTGGATGCCTGGATTTCTCCCCACCAGATCCATAAAACCCTTGGAAAAGCGGCCACAAAGTCTCGGGGCACCACAAGCCCACAGGTTTCTCCTGCAACAGAGGGTCTCTGCCCTGCACGGGCATCAGCCCAGGCTGGAGGTCATAGAATCACAGAGTGGTTTGGGTGGGAAGGGACCTGTAAAGGCCACCTAGTCCAACCCCCCTGCCATGAGCAGGGACATCTTCAACCACACCATGTTGCTCAGAGCCCCGTCCAACCTGACCTGGAATGTTTCCAGGGATGGGGCATCCACAACTTCTCTGGGCAACCTGGGCCAGTGCCTCACCACCCTCACAGTCAAGAATTTCTTCCTCATATCTCATCTAAATCTCCCCTCTTTCAGCTTAAAACCATCACCCCTCATCCTATCGCGACATGCCCTGTTAAAAAGTCTGTCCTCACCTTTCCTGTAGCCCCTTTAGGGACTGGAAGGGGCTCTAAGGTCTCCCCGGAGCCTTCTCTTCTCCAGGCTGAACAACCCCAACTCTCTCAGCCTGTCCTCACAGCAGAGGGGCTGCAGGTCAATGGCACGATCTGCAGCCCTGGGCAATGCACCTCTTAACATGGGTAAAAATACTCCGCAGATATCCCTGAAGATACTTGAGTATATTATTTTGCATTTCTACTGCAGCGATGGCCAACGAAAGACCCTTTCTTTAGGATTATTCTCAGCCTAGCAAAATATTCAACCGAGGGCATGACTCTTCCCAGGCTGGAGCGACCCTGATATAACCATGTCAGGAGCAGCTGGTGGTAACCAAGCTCTACCAACACCCACGCACCCATGGAGCAGCAACGATACGGTAAAAGCACAAATGAATTGACCAAATAAAAAATTCCTGTTGAAACCCCGATCGCCTCTTGACTACCAAAATCTACCCCATGAAACCCGTTTCCCACGCAGGAAGTGGCAGCAGGCCGGGTAATGCCTTATTTCATGGGGCAGAAATTTCCGCTGTAAAGGAGAGTCTAGGTCTAGGAAACACGCACCACCTCCCAGCTGGCCAGAAAAAAGCAGAAACCCTCAAAAAAGCTCTTTTTTTCTCCATGGAGAGACCTCTAGAAAACCAAAATCACCCTTTAATTAAAAGCATGATCGCACCTATGACTTCTCAATTCCTTCACTTCTCGATTCCTTCCCAAAACCAACTCAAATTGACTCTGAAATAATTCCTTTTGCTCAGAAATCCTAGTTCCCTGCTGCTTGTCCCAGG
>VFFE01007031.1:148603-163502 GCA_008921705.1 Burhinus oedicnemus | reverse complement strand
GCATGAAGTGGATAAATGTGCTCCCCCCCCCCCCGCCCAGGTATCCTTGAATCACCCCATCTCCTGCACAACAACGACAGCCGCAGGCCACATTAATCATAGAATCCTTTAGGTTGGAAAAGACCCTAAAGATCATCAAGTCCAACTGTTTAATTAATGATATACACACACGCTGCCCGGTCACATCCCTTAGGCTCACCCCCAGGCACCTGCCATCCCCTCACTGCCCAGAAACGCCCCAGCTTAAGGGTCTGGAAAAGCAGTTTAACCTCAGAAAACACGGAATGACTTTCAGAAACGGAGCTGGGGCACTTTTACGCTTGAGCCCAACCTGCTCCTGCACCAGCACAGAGCAGGTGACGGTGGGGCAGCCCACCCTGCCCGCAGCAGCATGGGTGGCACCGTCCTCGCACATGGCCACTGTCCCCCATGCACGTCTCCTTGGGGGGCTGGAAACAAGGGTTTAATTTTTTTTTACAGCCCTTTTTAACCATGTACCCCTTTGCCATGCTCAGATGCTCTCTGTACCTGCCATTCCTTGTGTTCTCCCAAAGGCAAACTTCTCCTCTTTAACTTAAGGATGCTACAAAATGGGTTGTGGAGCACCAGCTCCCAGCAAACAAATCTCTTTGCTGGGAGAAAAACCCAGCGTCCGTTTCTTAGGGAGAGGATATTAAAAAATAGGATCCCAGAAACCTCGTGGCTGCCTCCGCACACCCTGGCAAACCTTCTCTTCTTTGAAAGGCTGAGGGACTTGGGTCTTTTCAGTCTGGAGAAGAGGAGACTGAGGGGGGATCTCATCAATGCTCATAAATACTTCAAGGGAGGGTGCCAGCAGGATGGGACCAGTCTTTTCTCAGTAGTGCCCAGCAACAGGACAAGAGGTAACGGGCACAAACTTGACCATAGGAAGTTCCATCTGAACATGAGGAGGAACTTCTTTCCTTTGAGGGTGGCAGAGCACTGGCACAGGCTGCCCAGAGAGGTGGTGGAGTCTCCGACTCTGGAGACATTCCAAACCTGCCTGGACGCCGTCCTGTGCAACCTGCTGTGAGTGACCCTGCTCTGGCAGGGGGGTTGGACTAGGTGATCTCCAGAGGTCCCTGCCAACCCCTGCCATTCTGTGATTCTGTGATTCTCGCCTGTGCGTAACTTGTAGAAAATAGCAGGACTATAAAAAGCCGCATTTCTGCTCCAGCCAGCAAGTACCAATTCAAGCGCAGCTCTTCCCAAAATACCTTTGAAATGGCTCGGCAGTTGCTGCTTTCAGTAAAAAGCAGCCCCTGAATCCAACCCTGGGCTCGTGGCCGGGGCTCACCTTGTACAACCTGTAGTAGTGCACAGCCACGTCGTCCAGCCGGACGGCCTCCTTGATGTACTTGAGATGGGCTTCGGAAGCCGTCAGGGCAAACTGATCCTTGTGCATGTTGGGGACGTGCTTGAGGATGTAGTCCTTGCCCCTCTTCGCAACGACCTGTTTGGAGGAGAAGAGAAGCTGGTCCAGGGGAGCTGCTCCATACTCACTCGGGGCCGGCTGCCAGCCCCGGCGTTCCCGGGCAGTGGTGATTTCCAGGGAAAAGGGAAATCAGACAAATACACTCCATTTTAGAGCTGCAAGCAAAAATAAAATAAATACAGCAGCCAACAACTTCTTGCCCCCAGGATTTCCCACTGGGAAGTGCAAGTTTGCTCCGTGTGCCCATCTGATGGAGCTCATGCCACCGGTGATGCCCGTGCCAGGGCAAGGGAGAGCCAGGCACAGGGTACCTGCATGGCTGGGGACATGGCCCTGGAGCCATTGCTCCTCAGTGACACACACAACAAAAAGAGATGGTGGCAGATTTGGGGCAAACCCCAGAAAGCACATAAAGCAGGCAACGGTGCCTACAGCTTTTACTAATCTTCCCCTTGCCACCATCCAACCATGACAAGCGGTGTCCCTCAGGGGTCCATCCTGTTCAGTATCTTCATCAATGACATGGACAGTGGGATCGAGGGCACCCTCAGCAAGTCTGTCGAAGACACCAAGCTGAGTGGTGCGGTGACACACCTGAGGGATGGGACGCCATCCAGAGGGACCTGGACAGGCTCGAGAAGTGGACCCATGTGAATCTCATGACTTTCAACCAGGCCAAGTGCAGGGTCCTGCACCTGGGTGGGGGCAACCCCCGGTATCAATAGAGGGTGGGGGATGAAGGGATGGAGAGCAGCTCTGCTGAGAAGGGCTTGGGGGTGTTGGTGGATGAGAAGCTCAACACGACCCAGCAATGTGCGCTCACAGCCCAGAAAGCCACCCGCATCCTGGGCTGCATCCCCAGCAGTGTGGGCAGCAGGGCCAGGGAGGGGATTCTGCCCCTCTGCTCCGCTCTGGGGAGACCCCCCTGCAGTGCTGCCTCCAGCGCTGGGGACACCAACATCAGAAGGACATGGACCTGTTGGAGCGGGTCCAGAGGAGGCCACAAAGATGATCCGAGGGCTGGAGCCCCTCTGCTGTGAGGACAGGCTGAGAGAGTTGGGGTTGCTCAGCCTGGAGAAGAGAAGGCTCCGGGGAGACCTTAGAGCCCCTTCCAGTACTTAAAGGGAGCTTATAAGAAAGATGGGGACAAACTTTCAGCAGGGCCTGTAGCGATAGGACAAGGGGTGATGGCTTCAAACTACAAGAAGGGGGATTCAGACTACATAGAAGGAAGAAATTTTTTACGCTGAGGCTGGTGAGACCCTGGCCCAGGTTGCCCAGAGAAGTGGGAGATGCCCCATCCCTGGAAACATTCCAGGTCAGGTTGGACGTGGCTCTGAGCAACCTGCTCTGGTTGAAGATGTCCCTGCTCATGGCAAGGGGGTTGGACTAGATGGCCTTTAAAGGTCCCTTCCCACCCAAACCATTCCATAATTCTATGGTTCTATCCGCTGGCAGCCCCGGCTGTGAGGAACCATGGGGGAGGTTCAGCTGTTTGTGCTCCAAGGGTGCATCACACGTGGTCGTGCAGCCCCTTGCCGCTCCTCTCTAATTAGTATTTACCTGTCTGGTAACAGACTGGCTTGGGTTTGGGTATCCCGCAGAGGCTGGCACTGGCCCTTGCTGTGGGAAGGAGGGTCCCTTCCAAAGGGGATCCCAGCCGGGAGCTGCCATACGGGACCGCTCCCTACTCCGCTCCCGTGTAACGTCACTGGGACAGCATCCCCCCCAGCGCCCAGCCCTGCCTGCCGGTCGGAGGCGCCCTGAGGCTGCGTGTCACCCTGTGTCCTGCCTCAGTTTCCCTTCAGGACTATCCCAGCAGCTGCCTACACCCATGACCGCTGCCGGCATGGAGGACACCAGTCCCCAAAGGGCTGCAAAGCCCGAGGGGGTGCACCTGATGCTGGTGGGGAGATGCTGCGCTGGCACGCGGCACGCGGGGAAGCCCCCACGAGCATCCCTGCAGCGCAGAGGGAAATCCCCAGCAGCGGCATGGGCAGCCCCAGCCACCACAGCGACCCCAACCCTCCCTGCCCCCAGCTATTTGCAGCCCCACAGTTGTCAGAGGTTATTAATAACCAGGAATAAGCCGGAGACGCAGGAACGCCGGCCGCCCGGGAAGCCTCCGAGGAGCCCAGCATCAGCGGCTTCACGGGGGTTCGCAGGAGCTTAGAGCGGGGACCAGCTCGCGGGACACTTACCCAAGCGGGGAAATAGGCTTCGGGCTCGAAGTACTTCCCGTAGTGCTTGTTGCGCTTGAAGTCGCCCAGGTCGGCTTGGAGGGCGAAGGCGGTGAGGAGGAAATAGGCTTCCTCCCGCAGCACGCACTGCGAGTGCAGCACTTGCTTCCGCAGGTGCCAGTAGTAGTAGTAGCGTGCCGTCCGGTCACTGCGAGGGAGCGGAGGAGAGAGGGAAGTAGAGGGGAGCCAGAGGGACACCCACCCATGAGCGAGACCAGGAGGTGGGAGACAACTCCGGCACCTTCCTCCTGGAGCGAAGCTCTTACAGTGGGAGCAGGGCTGGGTGCCAAGTCTTTTGCTCCCCTTTTCCCCCTGGATCGTTAAAGCCGGGGCTCCCATTAGGCGGTGCAAAACCGCAGCCGCTTCGCTGTGCTGAAATCTCCAGCCAGTGCTTCCCGCAGGTGGGATAATTCCCCCAAAAGCGTGGCTGCAGGTGCCACCGTGTCCCCACGCACCCCAGACCCTGAAAATCCTTTTTTCCCTGAAACTGGACCTGAGGCTGCCGCCTGGACACAGGCACCCACGTGAATTAAAACCGGGCTGTGCCATGGGTTAAGCTGTGACAAAACCCTAAACGCCGTGTCCCCAAGCTCCCCCAGAAGTCATTGTCATCGCCGGCTGGGAGCCGCATCCCCACTTACCCCTGGCACCCAGCCGCAAACAGCCCCAAAAGAAGGGACGAGCATCCATCCCGCAGCATCCCCATGTGGCACAGCCCCAGCCAGCCCAGCACCCCCGTGGTGTTCCCCCCCACCAGCCACCTGCCCTGGGTGGGTGCCCACCGCCCTGGGGACGGGTGGGTGCACCCTACCTGATCAGCCTGCCGTTCTCCACGTAGTACTGCACTCGGAAGTGGATGATCATCGGAGGGCCAAACTGGTCGATCCCCTGGAACGGAGGAGATATTCAGGGCTCCTGCGGAGACCCCGGCATCGCAGCCCGGCCCCCAGCCCCTCGCCTTGGCCCGCCCGGGTCCAGGTCCATCACGGTCACCCTCTTGTCCCCCCACGGGGTGAAAGCCATAGGGAAGAGCTCAGTCGCTAACGCTGATTGCATTTTTTTCCTGAATTAGAGTTTGACGCTCATTTTTTTTCCCCAATATGCTGAAACATGAAGGGGATTTGGATTTAAAGAAGCAGGTGGCTGGGTTCGAGACCCCCAGGGGTCTGCAGCCCCCCACCGCCGCTGTCCCTCCCCAGCCAGGCACCCACCAGTCCCCGTCTCAGCGCCAGCACCGGAGCCTTCACACCAACCCCCCCGGCACGTTGCATTGAAATAATGAAAAGGTGCTTTGGGGGGAAACCCCCCCAAATGCTTGATTTTAGAAATTGGAAGAAAGGGACACCTTAAAAATTCTGCCGAAGTATAAGGAAATAAGGGAGGGGAAAAAAAAATCACAGCTCCAGGATGGGGAGCATGAAGGATGTGTCCCCAGCTGGGGCACACGGTGGCATGTGGGGTGACAGCCATCACGCATCATCCGGGTTCCATTCATTTTGCACTCCTGCCCCCCCGCCCCATGCTGGTCAACAGCTAAGCGCCGCCCCCCCGCCCCCGCCACCCTTCGGCTGCGTTCCCGTGTCCTGGAAGTGACCTGCGATGGGGACAGAGGTGGCCTTACTGCCGTCAGCTCTCCATGCAAGACCTCACCGCTGACCTTGCTGGCCTCCTTCTTCCACTCCTTGGGGCAGTACTTGTAGAGTTTCTGGGCCAGGTCCATGTACACGTGCTCATTGTCTGGGTGGGACAGAGGTGGCATCAGCATCCCCCGCGTGTCCCCTGCATCCCACCAAGCCCTGCCCCGGTCCCCCCTGACCCATCAGGGGAGGGTATGGGGGGTGGTTCGTAACCTCCTCGTCATCTAATAAGAGGCCACCAAAGGGTTGGGTAAATTTGCACCCACCTTTGGGCAAACACGCGCTCCCTGCCCGGTGGCATCACGCCTTGCCGAGCCGTGATGGCATCATGCTGGACCAGCCACGGGCACCGGACCCACGGCGTAAGCCCCTGACTTACTCTGGATGACGCTGAGCCCGAAGAGGTGACAGTCCTTCAGCCTCAGGAGGTCACACACCTGCACCAGTAACTCGTGGCACAAAATCTTCACCTGCGAAAAAAACACCCCACGTGTGATCCCTGCTGCATCTGCGCCGGGCAGGTGGCATCGAACCCCACGCCGGGTCCCCAAACAGGACTGAGGGGTGACAGGCTGGGCTGTGGGGCTCATTTTTCCATGGGGCCAACGTGGAAGTCCCCAAAAGCAGGGTCCCACCCTACGGTGCAGGACCAGAGCTCTCCCGGGGATGGGATGCACGGGTACCATGGTGCTCGAGAGCAGGGGGCGGTGGTGGACACCTCGCTACAACCAGCCCAGCGCTGGGGACATGGCTTTGGGGACAGAAAATGGAATGTTGGGTGGTGGGGAATTAAAAAAAAATATGAAGTGGAAGAATTCTATGTTAAATGCCACATCCGAGTCAGAGCCAAATCCCCCTCCTGCTTATTTGCCGGGATACCCGAGGCCGAATTGCCATCCACAACGGATGCGTAGAGCGAGGACCGAAGGACTGCTCGCTCCTCATCGTGCCGCCCCATGGGATGGCACACGGCAGGTGATCCGCCGAAAACCACGGCGCTGCCGGCAGCACATCGGGTCAAGAAGAAGCAGGAGAGCGTAAAACGCTGCCGCAGCCTTCAGGGGGAATAACTCGCGTGCATTTCTCCGGCAGGGCGAGAGCAGACAGGTTCAAAATTAAACCCAGAGCTCGCAAATGCAGCCGGTGTGTGATGAAAACATCGGTGCTCAGGGGCTTTCCCTGGCCGCCTTACGTTGATGATGATGTTGAGGGAGTCGTCGTTGGGGAGGAAGATGCAAACGCTGCGGCGGTCCTGCATGACTCTGTTGTTGTGGAAGGTCAGTTTGTTCATCGTGGTCCGGGCTCGGGGCTCGGGGTGGGCGACGGGCACCTCACCGGCGGGCCGGGGCGGCCTCGGTCCCCGTGGGCGCCATCCCTGTGGGCGAGACGGGGGGCTGAGCTCCGTGCATGGCACCCCCGGCTTCCCGCACCCCTATGAGGGCGTCCTTCCCACCCATCACCGTGTGCCCCCGGAAGCGGGGTGTCCCCCAAAACTCCCGAGCACACCCCACCATGGCCACCCCCGTATCCCAACCCCGGCGCCGCGGTTAGGGCAGCGCAGGATGGCAGCCGAGCCCAAAAAAACCTGAGCCAGCGGTTTTATTCTCCCGGCTCGGGTTCAGAAAAACCTCAGGAAAGGCTTTCCTGGCATAATTAAAAAAAAAAAAAAAAAAAAGTCTGTCTGCTGGGAACAAACCCGGCTCTGCCCGAGAGGAGCGGCACGGCGGCGCGGGAGGTTTTGCTGCCAGCAGCAGAAAGGCGAGGGGCCGGTGCGGGGGATCCCACGGCAGGACCCCCGCGTCCCTTCTAGCATCATTCCCCCCAGCTCCAGCTCTTTAAATAAAACCAGGCAAGCGCTAACAGGGATTTGCAAATGGGAATCGCCATCTCCGGCCATTTCCCAGCGTTCGCCTAAATCTGTACTGGGGGCGAGGGAGTGAATCCGTCCTAGCGCTAACCCCAGGCAATCCTTGTTTTCAAGGGCATCCCCAGGGAGACAAACACACACACGACACCACGAGCAAATATCTTTAACTCTAAACTAGCTCCCCCTTTTTCTAACCCATGGATTTATGCTGGCACCGAGGACAGTAGAGCGTCTCCCTCCTCACCAAATATTTGCTTTGGTCTAAATGAAAATGCCTTTGGCTTCCAAACCAGGTTAACTTGCGGATTTGTACAGCCGGGGAAAAAGTGCCCTGGGGTGACGTTGTGTTAGGCAGTTACTGGGGATTTGCAGATGTTGGGAAATCCAGAGGTGATGCTCTCTCCCCACCCCACTCTGGGTTTGCCGCACCGAGGCACTGCATGGCATCCATGCATTGTGGTGGTGCACCGCGGCCGTGCATTGCGTCTGTCATCACAGATGTGCATCATGGCCACGCATTGCATCCATGCATGGCTTCCATGCACTGTGGTGGTGCACCGCGGCCATGCATGGCATCCATGCATTGTGGTGGTACACCGCGGCTGTGCATTGCGTCTGTCATCACAGATGTGCATCATGGCCATGCATGGCATCCATGCATTGTGGTGGTGCACCATGGCCATGCATTGTGTCTGTCATCACAGATGTGCATCATGGCCATGCATGGCATCCATGCATTGTGGTGGTGCACCGCCGCCGTGCATTGCGTCTGTCATCACAGATGTGCATCATGGCCACACATTGCATCCATGCATGGCATCCATGCATTGTGGTGGCGCACCGCGGCCGTGCATTGCGTCTGTCATCACAGATGTGCACCGTGGCCCATGCATGGCATCCATGCATTGTGGTGGTGCACCGCGGCCATGCATTGTCATCTGTCATCACAGATGTGCATCATGGCCATGCATTGCATCCATGCATGGCATCCATGCATTGTGGTGGTGCACCGCGGCCGTGCATTGCGTCTGTCATCACAGATGTGCATCATGGCCACGCATTGCATCCATGCGTGGCATCCATGCATTGTGGTGGCGCACCGCGGCCGTGCATTGCGTCTGTCATCACAGATGTGCACCGCGGCCATGCATGGCATCCATGCATTGTGGTGGTGCACCGTGGCCGTGCATTGTGTCTGTCATCACAGATGTGCATCATGGCCCTGCATGGCATCCATGCATTGTGGTGGTGCACCATGGCCATGCATTGTGTCTGTCATCACAGATGTGCATCATGGCCCTGCATGGCATCCATGCATTGTGGTGGCGCGCTGCCGCCATGCATTGCGTCTGTCATCACAGATGTGCATCATGGCCACGCATTGCATCCATGCATGGCATCCATGCATTGTGGTGGTGCACCGCCGCCGTGCATTGCATCTGTCATCACAGGTGTGCATCATGGCCACACATTGCATCCATGCATGGCATCCATGCATTGTGGTGGCGCACCGCGGCCGTTCATTGCGTCTGTCATCACAGGTGTGCACCGTGGCCCTGCATGGCATCCATGCATTGTGATGGTGCACCGCAGCCGTGCATTGCGTCTGTCATCACAGATGTGCATCATGGCCATGCATTGCATCCATGCATGGCATCCATGCATTGTGGTGGTGCACCGTGGCCGTGCATTGCGTCTGTCATCACAGATGTGCATCATGGCCATGCATTGCATCTATGCATGGCATCCACGCATTGTGGTGTTGCATTGTGGCCATGCATCATGGCTGTGCATTGCATCCATGCATTGTGGTGGTGCATTGTGGCCATGCATCATGGCTGTGCATTGCATCCATGCACTGCATCCGTGCATTGTGGTGGTGCATTGTGGCCATGCATCATGGCTGTGCATTGCATCCATGCATCATGGCCATGCATTGCATCCATGCACTGCATCCGTGCATTGTGGTGGTGCATTGTGGCCATGCATCATGGCTGTGCATCGCATCTGTGCATCGTGGCCATGTATTGCACCCATGCATTGTGGTGATGCATTGTGGCTGTGCATCGCATCCACGCATGGTGGCCATGCACTGCATCTCTGCATCACATTTGTGCATTGCAGCTGTGCATCGTGGCGATGCATTGCATCTGTGCATCGCATTGGTGCATTGTGGCTGTTCATCGTGGCCATGCATTGCACCCATGCATTGTGGCCATGCATCACAGCTGTGCATTGCACCTGCGCATCGTGGCCATGCACTGCACCTGTGCATTGCATTGGTGCATGGCATCTGTGCATTGTGGCCACACATTGCATCTGTGCACTGCACCCGTGCATTGTGGCCATGCATTGCACCCATGCATTGTGCCTATACATCATGGCTGTGCATTGCATTCATGCATCATGCCCATGTATTGCACCCGTGCATCACATTCATGCACTGCAGCTGCACATTATGCATTGCATCTGTGCATTGCATTGGTGCATTGTGGCTGTTCATCGTGGCCATGCATTGCACCCACGCATTGTAGCTACGCATCATAGCTGTGCCTTGCACCCGTGCGTCATGGCTATGCATTGCACCTATGCGTCACACCCATGCATTGTGGTGGTGCCTTGTGGCCATGCATCATGGCTGTGCGTTGCACCCACGCATTGCTGCCATGCATTGCAGGTGTGCATTGCGGCCATGCATCACACATGCATTGCATCCATGCACTGCAGATGTGCACTGTGGCCATGCCTTGCACGCGTACATCGTGGCCATGCATTGCACCTATGCATTGCAGGTATGCACTGTGGCCATGCATCACACACGTGCATCGTGGCCATGCATTGCACCTATGCATTGCACGCGTACATCGTGGCCATGCATTGCACCTATGCATTGCAGGTATGCACTGTGGCCATGCATCACCACGTACATCGTGGACATGCATTGCACCTATGCATTGCAGGTATGCACTGTGGCCATGCATCACACACGTACATCGTGGCCATGCATTGCACCTATGCATCACACGTGTACATCGTGGCCATGCATTGCACCTATGCATTGCAGGTATGCACTGTGGCCATGCATCACACACGTGCATCGTGGCCATGCATTGCACCTATGCATTGCACGCGTACATCGTGGCCATGCATTGCACCTATGCATTGCAGGTATGCACTGTGGCCATGCATCACACACGTACATCGTGGCCATGCATTGCACCTATGCATTGCAGGTATGCACTGTGGCCATGCATCACACGTGTACATCGTGGCCATGCATTGCACCTATGCATTGCACGCGTACATCGTGGCCATGCATTGCACCTATGCATTGCAGGTATGCACTGTGGCCATGCATCACACGTGTACATTGTGGCCATGCATTGCACCTATGCATTGCAGGTGCGCATCGTGGCCATGCATCACACGTGTACATCGGGGCCGTGCATTGCATCCATGCATCGCACGTGTACATCGGGGCCGTGCATTGCATCCATGCATCACACGTGTACATCGTGGCCATGCATTGCGTCCGTGCATGGTGGCTGTGCATGGCAGCCATGCCCGGACACGATTGATCCCAACTGGGAGCAAACAGCGCACGGGGACGGGGCGGTTTCAAGGTTCATTAAAAAAAATCACAGCGGCGAACAAAAAGGGGCCGAAGGTTTTTGGCAAACACCCTCGCCCCGGCCGGGCGCCCGGCGGCTCTCGTGCACCGACGCGGGGCTGGGCGTGACGTGACTTGCGCCGGCCGCGGCTGGGAAAGCACCGCATCCCTGGAAAAGCAGCCGTGCCCCGCGGCACCCTCCAGCGCCCTCCGCACCCCGCTCCCACCCAAAGCTCCCCTGCAGCCCCAACGGGTGCACCGGAGCATCCTCCCCCTACAGCTCCGTAGGATACAGCCGGCTCGGAACTGCAGCCGCCGGCACAAACCATCCCTGATTTATTGGTGAACCCATCGCCGCAGCATCCCTGCCATGGGAAACGCGCCCGGAGCAGCCAGTGAGGAACGGGTCCCTCCTCGGCCACAGCCTCTGCACCAAGCCCTGCTTGCAGCGGGATCCCTGCGGAAAACACCTTCTTAAGAGCACTCGGAAAAGAAGCTGGGCATCGGGTCGCACCGTGCGGCTTCTGTGTCCCCTGGGAGAGCTTCCCTGCGGCATCCCGCCGCTCTTGGCATCCCGGGCTTCTCCATCCCCACACCAGTCAATATATTTACTCCTCGTCCCGCAGCCTGAAGCGGTCCCCGAGCATCAGGGATTAAAGCTGGCAGCAGTGGAGCACGGGCATCGTGCGGCTCGGAGCCAGAGCCAAAGAAAACATCTTTCCCAGCAGGACCCTACCTCCCAGAGCAAGCAAAACATCGGCGCGGAAAAAAACCAAACCCTCGCCCGTATATTTTGGTATTGCTATAGAAAATGCTCCGGTTCCTGCTGCTGAATGATAACTCCCCATCAGAAGCCCACGTAGGGCACCGTAGGGGTGGCCAGCGGCTTTGGGAGACCGGCTCGGCTCCAGGAGCTTCCCCCCGGGGGCTCTGCCAGCCCTCCATGAGCTGGAGCCGCGGCAGATTTAGCGAGCGGGCACAAAAAGCCCTTTCCAGGGCGATGCGCCTCCAGCAGCCTCGGCCAGACGCCGGCAAATTCTTTCCGAGCATCTGCTGCTCATTCCTACAATGTCAGCTTTGATTCCCCGGGACCCCGCGCCGCTGCCCTCACCCAGTGGCTCCTGCTCCGGCGTAAGAGCCAACGTGAGGCATGAACATGCCCGGTTCCGAGCTGGAAAGAGCCTGGATTGCAGGGAGAACCCCCCTGGAATGCTGTGCCGCAGGGAGACGGACAGGTCACCCCACAACCCAAGTGGGAACTTTCACCCCTGGCAGTTTTGCAAGGGGTTTTCCATCCAGAGAGCGAAGCCAGCTGGAAAAAACACTGGGAATAAGGACGCAGGCACAGATCAGCATCCACAGTACCGCGATATCCAGGTCTTCCAGCCGTGCTTTCCCCGCTATAGGGAAAAGTGCATTAAAACTCCATAGGAATGCCCTGCAAACCCCTTACGCGCCTTGTAACTCCAGGGCTACGCGGAGAAAATTCCTCGATCCGCTGTATTTTTCAGTCCAGGCTGCCGGAATCCCATTTCCCTCCCTGGTACCGACGCCACGGGATAAACCCCGTCGCAAAGCTCTGCTGTAAAGAAAACATCACGCAATAAACCTGCCGGCCGGCGCGGCTTGGAAAAGCAGCTCGGACCGTCGCTGCTGACTCGGCGGGGGATTTATTCGGCACGGGGGCTCGCAAACACGGCCGAGGGCAAGCGGAGGTGCCGGAGCAGCGTGCCAGGCTCTCATAGGAAATATAAATTTGGATGCCATTCCAATGTCAGGGATTTAACGTGGCTTGAACTTGCCGGCTGAGGTGGGTTTTACTTCCGAAGACGCAAGCGCGCAGCTTCTGTGCGTGCCAAGCGAAGCTGCTTTGCACGTGCAGCGTTTCTCTCCCCCCCAACACGTATTTAATTACAATTAAAAGAAGCGGCTGAGTCTCCATATCCATGGTTTTGGGCCACGGTACCCACCGGACCATCACAGTGCCGACCGCCCAACCCAGCCACGACCCCTAAATAGATCCAGCCCATTTCTCCATCACCCAAATTCATCTCCCTTTGCCAAATTATCCATTTATTAAAAAAATTCTCCCCTACCAGCCATCTAACCCATCGCCAGCTTTTCTTCCAACCACCACAGGGGCGAGGGAAGGGATTCGGCACGGGACCCACCCGGAGGCAGGGGCTGTCCCGCAGCGAGAGCCTGCCCAAAGTGCCGAGCGAGATGGGAAGATGAATTCACGGGGCAGGAATTTCTTGTTTTTTAAGAGTTTAGAGTCGGGTTTACCCCACATCACAGGGCGCAGGTATGCGCGAGCTGTTATTACAAGTTTTAAGGCCGTCGCTTAATGCAGCCTTTACCAACCCAAAAGCTAGATTAATTCCCGCTTGCGGTTGCCCCGTAATTAAAATCGTCTCCAATTCTTCACGAACTCAACGGTTTCCTCATAACGAAGAGAGGCAGATGAAAGAGACCTTCACTGGGAAAAAGGACTGGGTTATAAATATTACATTACTTCATCCACCACAAAAGCCAGTTGGCTGCTGGAAGCTCAGCCTGGGCAGCCGGGAGCCAGCCCCACCAACGCCGGCACATGCCCCCGAGCGCTGGAGATGCCCAAAAAGCCTCAGCAAGGAAGGTCGTCCCCCCGTGAGCTCGCCTGCCTCCACCTCTGCAACACTCCTCCTCTTCCTCCTCCTCCTCTTCTTCCCCTTCGGCTGCTGCAATGGGACAACACCGACGGGCTGAGCGGGTGCCGGGGTCACCCGGGGACAGCCGCAAAGGGCCAAGCCAAGCGCAGCATCCCAAAAACAGGATAATGGCCCCTCTGTCACCTCCTATTTGCGTCGCAGCCGCAATGGCAGCCAGCGCTGGGGACCAGTCCCGCGGGACATCACATCGGGGCGTGGGGAAACAGGCAGAGCCACGGCAGCTCGGGAAACCGCTCCCCTTGCCCGTCCTCCTGCCATGCACGGAGCCGAATCCGGCCTGGAAACGCTGATTTTCCATCCGCCTGCTCCCCACGGCACAGCCATCCCCAGCCTTTTCATTCCCTTACTTCGGCACACTAAAAAATAAATAAAGCTGCCCGGCCTCCGCCGAGGATGCGCACAGAAATGGATTTCACTGGCAGAGGTTCCCGCGAGGGAGGGACGGCGCCTGCTCTTTCTCTTCCCTCTTCTGCTACTGAACCAGCCCCTTCCATTTTATTTCCTTCCGGAAAACTTTGCCGCGAACCTTCGGGATCAGTGCAATATCTGCTAAGAGCATCCAGTCGCATCAAGACCGGGTTGGGGGCGGGGGGGGGGCCACCCTGCTTGGCTCCGGCACAGAGCCCCACAGGGCACCCCACGTCTCCATGGGGCATATGGCTCCGGATCCTGTCCCTCCGCGTTCCCGGGGACTTTACGAACCACCCCCCAGCATCACCAGCAACCACCCCAAACCTCCCAGCGCTCAGGTGCTGCTCCCGGGACCGCAGACATCGCTCCGGAGGATGCACGTGGATGCGAAGCATCGCCTTTGCTCCCCCCCCACCCCCCACCCTCAGTGGGCCGGCTGCAGTCCACGCTACCAGCAGCATCCGTAAATCCCTTGGGATTCAACCCTGGGCCTTGGCTGCGGGATCCCTGGACCACAAAGTAGCCATAAGGACCAGTGTCACCATCCCGCATCCCCACGCCGCAGGGAACACAGCCCCGAGTTTCCAAACCATGGACATCCCTATTTAATAACCTCCAACCCTCCGGAGATGCTCCAGCCCTGGGCAAACCCTTCCTTCCCAGGGCCAAAGCGTTTTTGGGGAGCCCCATCCCGGATGTGGGATCAGGGCCCAAATCCATCCCTGCTCCAGGAAACTCGCAGTGCTTTACGCACACGAGGAGGAAGAAAAACCAAAGATGCGCAGCGCCCTGTGGACAGCCGACAGCCGGAAAACCGGCTCCTTTTTATGCCGGAATGCACATAACCATGCCTGGACTATCCAGAGCCCCCTCCGGCCCCCGCGGCATCCTCACCTCCACCTCCAGATCCGGCAAAACGAAACCAAACCAAGTTTTGTTCTTTTTTCTTTTTTTTTTTTTTTTTTTT
>VFFE01007031.1:107784-148583 GCA_008921705.1 Burhinus oedicnemus | reverse complement strand
GAGCAGCTCCGGGGGGGGACCCGAGCATTTGGCCCGGAGAGGGGCGCGGGAAGTCGGGCGTCGCTCTTCCCCCGCCCCCCCCGCCCCGGTCCCTGTCCCGGTCCCGGTCCCGGGGGTCCCCTGTTCCCTCGGGGGAACACGAACCTGCCCTGGAAGGGACCCGAGCGTCCCCTGGGGCACCGTCCCTGGGGGACACGAGCATTTCCCGGCACCCAAGACTCCCCTGAGAATAGACCCACCCAGGGACAGGAGCCGAGCATCCTCCCGGGGGGACCCGGGCATCTCCCGGGGAGGGGACCCGCATCTTGTGGCCTTTCAGCACTTAAAGGGGGTTTATAAGAAAGCTGGGGGGGACTTTTCAGCAGGGCCTGAAGCGGTAGGACAAGGGGTGACGGCTTCAAACTACAAGAGGGGGGGATTCAGACTACATAGAAGGAAGAAATGTTTTACGCTGAGGCTGGTGAGACACTGGCCCAGGTTGCCCAGAGAGGTGGGAGATGCCCCATCCCTGGAAACATTCCAGGTCAGGTTGGACGTGGCTCTGAGCAACCTGCTGTGGTTGAAGATGTCCCTGCTCATGGCAGGGGGGTTGGACTAGGTGGCCTTTAAAAGTCCCTTCCCACCCAAACCGCTCCGTGATTCTATTCTACATCTCCCGTGGGGACCCAAGCATCCCTGGAGAGGGGAGCCCAAGCACCCCCTGCACCCAGCCCAGTATCCCCAGCCCTGGCCGTGCCGCTGGCATGCTAAGCCAGCGCTTAGGAGCCGGGTTGGGGCAGAAGCAGAATTAGGGCCAGATCCTGTCCCCATTAAAGCCTCCACCGATGGGCTGGCAGCTGGGTCAAAGGTGCATTAGGCCGCTTCGTGTGACGACTGGCCACCCTTCGGCACATGTAACAGAGCTGATGCACCCATGGGTCTCTCCATAGGTGACCCAGGACGGGAATAGCAGCAGCAGCAGCAGCAGCAGAAGTGGCGGCACCATAAATTAGCAGCAAAGCATCTCCGAGCCACTTCTTCTTCAGAAGTGCCATCTGGTGAGATTGTTTTTGGAGTAGTTATTTATTCCTCACTTTTAAGTGTCTATAGGCATTTTTTTGGGATGACCTGCGAGGCCAGCTCTGCCCCCGCAGTCTTTACAAGGCTCCGGGAAAGAACAGCCGCTTGTTCCCAGACCTAAATAAAGAGCAGCTCTGCTGCGAATACCCTGACACTCATTTCTGAAATCTGTTTGCAGCTCAACAGATCGTGCTGGGTAATTACATTAGGCGAGTGTGCGGTACCGGCAGTGGGAATCCAACGCACTGCTCTCCTCATGGAAAAAACCAGCCTGGCTTTCGGCAGAGCTGGGGCTGGAAACCCCTCGGCTTTGGGCTCGCTCTCGTGCTCTTGGCCGTGCCATGTGAAATTCGGCGAGCGTTGCCACCCAGCAGCTCCCTCCTGCTTGTGTTGTGCCGAGTCCCCGCGAAGCCACCCGTGCCGAATGCCACGGGCAGCTGAGGGCACCATCACGCCTGGGCAGGGACCACCACCCCAGCCAGAAACGCCTTTTTTCTTCCCCCAAATTCACTTGGAAAACATCACTCCCGCAGAAAACACGGGGGGATAGCCAGGCAGGGGCCAGGCGGGCGGCAGAGCTGCCGTTCGGCTCATTTGGTCCAACTCATAAAACGTTTTAGGGCTCGGGCGCAACACGGCCCCATCGCTTTGTGTGTTGCTGAGGAGGATGTCGGTCCTGCTGAGCGTGTCCTGCCCCATCGCTCGCACCACCACCCCCCCCCCCCGGCCTCCTGTAATACAGAAATACAGTAACGCAGCGCCTGCCTTGCCGCAGAGGCTAAATAAAGCAGCAGGAAGAGCTCTTGAATACCAGCAAGGCGATGTATAAACACGTACGTGGATGGCACGTACGCTAATGCTGTTACATAGCCTAAGAGAAATGCCGTGGCTCATATCGACATGAGATGCTCTGGTGGCCGGAGGAGAGTCTCCGGGAAAAGCCGCGCTCGGCATGAGCCGCCCCGGGCTCCGACGTGGAGAGAGCTCGGAAAGATGGACGTCAGCCAGTGTCCGGTCTGCCTCTCTTCTTTGTGAAAGGAAAAGCCCAAAGACTCCGGTGACATTTCTCTTTAACAATTCTGGAATGAATCTTGCTCAAAATCCCAAGAAGCGGAAACACAGATGGAAAATGTAATAAATGGAACTTTGTTGGGTGGGTTTTTGGTTTTGTTTTTTTTTTTGGAGAAGGTTTAACTGAGCTAATTGCATTGCTAGGCGGATTTCAAAAAAAAAAAAAAAAAGGTGTTGTGGTTATGACTGAAAATACCATTCACATAAAATATACAGATTTTTCTCGCACTAGATTTATTTATATTAAGAGGACGGGAAATAGCAGCTGTTCACTGCGATCCTGCATTATCACCAGCCCAGTATCTTCCATCCCAGCGTTTCAATAGCAGCATTGTTATTGGCAGGGATGGTCGCGCAAACGTGTGAGCTCTCTTATCTCCTACATAGTTTCCCTATGATTTTGCTAACGGGATAAAAATTATAAACAAAGCAAGAGAGTAACAACTAAATCCATCCGGGTCTCAGCACCCCGCTCCCTTTCCCAGGGGCTGATGCTCTTACGGGGATCATTTGCAAAATCCCCTGGGATTGTGCCGACCCGACACGTGCTCACTGTCAGTGCTCAGCATCCCCCCGGGTGATTTTTAGGATGTCCTGCTAGGAAAATTTACCCTGGACCAGCAGCACGGGGACCTCAGCATCTGCCCGCCATGCTCGGCTTTCGGGAGAGCAGCCAGCGAGGCTCGTGGGGTGCGTTTGGGGACAGGGGTGTCACCGCTGTTCGACGACGCCTGGCGCAGCATCAGGGCTCCGGCTCTGGCTGCAGCTGAGATTTAGAAATTCTTCCCTGGACCAGATAGGAAAACAAATCCCAGCTACTGTGAACGGGCCGTGCTCGGGCTGGGGCTGGTTTCTCAGCCCATAAGGGGAAGAAAATAAAGAAACCCCGGCACAGAGCCACAACAGCCGGCGCGTTGCTGTAAACTCCAGCGAGGAGCTGGACCTCGCTCCGTTTCTTGCACTTCACGGGGGATTTCCAAGGAAGCTCTTCCTCCCTCCCCATCCAGGCTGGAGCAGACGTGTGTCCCCCCCCCGCCACAGGAGCAACCGGGATGGAGGGACCCGGGCCACATCCCGGGAGCAGGGGCTTCCTCCGGCATTTTCTGGGCCCTTTAGGAGAACGCCATCTGATTTTTGGCCGGAAATATCCACTTCACAGAGACCTAATCAAGCCTCTGCTTTAATTGGGTTTATGATTAAATGCCTGGGCACACATCGGGACCCCTCCTTAGGGATTTTGCCCCGATGTTGCCCCACTTTGCTGTTTGCCTGGGTGTACCCCGCTGGGGCAGCGACCCTCCGACAGCCCCAACTCCACTCATCCCAGTCCATCCCAGTTGAATAGCCAGTGAGCTGGGAAAGCCGGTACCCAGCGTGCAGCAGCCAGCACCGGATGGTGCCAAGTATCCCCAGCTGGCCCCAGGGACAGGGGGAGCTTCCCAGGGGGTGGCCCAGGGACACCCCAGCCGCGTACCCGGCTGGTGGCCGGGAGCAGGAGCGGGATGGCTCATCGAGCGTGCCGGGGCAGCCGCGGTGGCACGCAGCCATCGGCGCCCGGAGCAGGAATGCCAGCAATGCAGAACCACCCCCGGCTCCTCGGCCGTCCCGCACACTGGGGACCCGGGGGATGCTGGCAGAGGGGGGTGCTGCCGGGGTGGGGGTGTGAGTATATTTAACCAGAACCCCAAATCTCCCTCTCTATTTACTCTGCTATCCTCTCTCTTGGCCTGGGAAGTCAGCAAGGATGAAAACAAAAAGGGGGTTTCATGAGATCTAAGTCAAACAGGGCTGGAAAGAGAGAAAATCCAGCCTGAATCCGCAAGTATTGGAAATATCAAGAAAATCTAACGGTGCACCCCGGCGGGGAGGCGTCCCCCCCTGCGTGCCGCTCCGCCATAGCGCTGATACGATATATTCTGCCCATCGACCCCGCAGTATTTACAGCTGCCTATAACCCAGGATCCGCTTTTAACATCGAGTCGCAGCAGCCGGATGCGATTAAAGCCTGTGAGATTCCTCGGGATGGCCGGATGGAAAGGCGAGATCGCCACCCCCCACCCCTCCCTGCTGGACCCCCCGTTCCTCACCCGGCCCGGGACCCCAAGCTGGGTTTTATTACCGAGTTATTGATAAACCTGGGGTGAGATGGGCAGGTCTGGCTTTGCTGCACCCCCCCCCAACCTATTGCACGGTGAAACACGGGCTGCGCTCAGCATCTCTGCACCCCCCCATAGAAAATTCCATGTGCCCCCTCCCATCCCTGCTCCTCCATCCGTTTCCTTTTCTGGGGCCCTAAAGGGGCTTTTTGGAGCTCTGGGCCTGGGGGTTATTCCCAGGATTTGCTCTCAGCCTGCCCGAGCTGCTGAAAAGCCGGGGGAAATGTGTTATAAAGCAGGAAAGGCAGCGGCCAGCGGGGAAGGGCAGACGGGGAGGAAAGATCACAGGAGCGGGGGAATATTTTTAGCCCGTCTGTGTGCCTGCTCGCCGGCATCCCTCGGCAAGCTTCAGAGCCACCCGGCTGACTTCAATCACATCTGACGGAGGGACAGACATCTCAGGGCTGCTCCCGTCTGCCGAAACGGGAGAGAAACCCCAGGAAAGGGTCCCCCGTGCCAGGGGGTGCAACAGCAGCCCCAATGCTACGAGACAGCCGAGAATCCACACCAGCCTGGTGGGGTGGGAGGAAAACTGGTCTGTGAATCTCTCTGCCGAAAAACGACGGCGATTCACCGGCGTGCACATGCTTTCCATCGCAGCCCTTGGCCAGTGGCTTTTGATTACCGGCTTGCAGAAGCCAGCTAACGTCTCCACAGGGCAAACTCCGGCGTCGGAGTTACAAAGCCGCACGTTTCGCAGCAAAACTGTTCCGGGAGCAGAGGGAAGGGGAAAGCATCGCTCCGGGGAAAAAGCCGGGATAAGGGGCTAGTGCCGAGCAGGGTCGGGGAGCGGGGCTGGGCTTGCTCTGTCCCTGTGCAAACTGCCGCGACATCAGGAATGAATTGTGCACCAGGGGTCATGGACCGGCCTCCCATTCCCACTGGGGCAACTGGAGATCCTCCAACGTGCTTCCTCTGCCCGGGGCAGCTCCAGTTGCACCCTCCTGCCCTAAGCCGGTTAGATTAGGCTCCCGCCGTAGAACCATAGAATGGTCCAGGTTGGAAGCCAGCCGCAGCTCCAGTAGGACCTCGCCATAAATATATTTAAACCAGGCACAATTCCAGCGCAGGAGGACAGGAAAGGCCCCATTGCGTGGGGCAGGGTGGGCTCGGCATCGCCTCCATCCCCGGGGCTGCCCCGGGCACGCTGGGGAGATGCTTTTCTTTGCCCAGCGTGGTCTCAAGCACGTTTTGCAAGGTGGATGATGCTGGGGTGGGCAGCCAGGGGTGCAGGCGGGCACCTCTTTGCCCCGGGAAACGGGACTCTGGCCTCGTGCTTCGTAAACACGCAAGGATCGCAGCAGGGAAAAGCCAGCCCAGGCCACCCCTGTCCCTGTCCGTTTCCTCCCGCCCCCCTCCACCAGCCCCAGGGACAAAGCACCCCAGGGTGGCCAAGGTGGTGAGGAGCTTGGCTGTGGCCCGATGTATCCGTCACCCGTCTGTCAATGATTTACCGCCGCTGTGAAGTGCTGTTTGTGCTGCCGGGGCTTCCCAGTGGCCCCAGCCAAGGTCAGCGCTCTGCTCGGCGGCGGGGACGACGACAGATGGATGCCAAGTGGGAGAGGGGTCAGTAGGGATGAGGCAGGGGCCCCTTGCACCCCACCAGCATGATGGGCTCATCCCGAGCATCCCTCATCCCGCCGTGCTTGGGGACCCCGGGGCAGCCGGGGACATCCCCTTAACTCTTACACCCCTCGGGGTTACGGGGCCGGTGCAAACAGCCCTTGCCAGGGCTCTGCGTCATGGGATGGGGGGATGAAAACCCCCTTTGGAGACAGCGGCTGCCGGAGCCGGGGGTGGGAACCGCTCCCCGCCGGGGTCACCGACACGGCGGCCGTCACAGCCTAAAACCTGCCCGGGGAGCACCGGCAGCCGCGAGGCACTGGGGTGCTGGGGCTGGACCGTACCAGGCGCCTCGCACGAAGGGTTCCAAAGGTACCGGCAGGGCAGGATTTGTGCAATTCGTCTGCTTTTTGAAGCAGCCGCGGCATCCTTTAAATGCCTGAGCAGATGGAAATTGATTTTTAAGAAATGGACTGAGTGGGCCTCCACAAGGATCCGTAGCTTGGCTAATATTTATCTAATGGGCTCCCACAAACAGCTTGTTAATCCCTTTGTATTTAATTAATGGCACACAGGACCCAGCCTGCCGCAGCCCAGCTCTCCGGGCACATTGCTGGGGTCCCCGCATCCCTTCACTCCAGCCACCTCCTTTCATCCGGTGCCTCTCCTTCCCCCTTCCCTCGCTCCATCCCACACCCCCCCGCACCCCAAGGACATCCCCCTCGGCTCCATCAACCCCCCGGGGACCGAAAAAGCCATTCGCGGGGCCGCATGGTGCACCGGCTCGGAAACAACCGTGGGCTTTGGCGGAGCTGTCTGCACCCCAAGCTGGTTCCTCGGGACATCTCACCGGAAAGGTGTCACCAGCAAGTGCACCAGCACCCATGGGGGAGGCTGGAGGGGGGTCCCGCGTCTGGCCCCCCCACCCACAAAAGGCTTGAAACCCCACGGCTTTAGGCACCGATGGCAAATATCTCACAGCTGGTGCAGCAAACGCTTTATTTCTCTATTTCTTCACGTACTTAGCTGTGAATTAGTATCGGAGGCTCCAGAGCATCCTTGCAAACCAGTGACAAGCGAGCAAACGCATTGCAGGGGCTGCAAAACTGCGCCGTGTTATTTCAGTGTATCTGCCGAGGCAGTGTTTTGGGTTGCTCCTTTTGCAGGGAACGCATGTGCCTATGCATGTGCATATACATATATATATATATGTGTGTGTGTATGTATACACGCACACGCACAAATACATATAAAGCCCAGGGAACTCAGCATTTCCCCAGTGCCTGCAGCTGCCGTCTCCCCTGCCGATGCCCGCATTGCTCCAGTTTGCCGGCAGCTCGTGCCAGCGTGCTGGGATCCCTGCCACCACCAGCCACGTTCTCCCAGCCCGCAGGCTCCCCGAGCCCCCAGCTTGGGGGTACCCTCCCTCCAGCGCAAAGGGCTGCTTTGGGGGTGCGAGGCGGGGGGTTCACCGCCCGGGAAGATGGGATTGGGGTGGCTGGAGGATGGCGGCCTCGCTCTTTCAATTCGGCTGCCAAATTCCTCGGCGTCAAGCTGCCGCCAGAGCATCGCCCGGCACGAAGGCAGAGGGTGCCTGAGATCAGAGCAGCGCTCCCAGCACCCCGCTGCCCCCCCTCCCGTCTCTGCAGCGCCAGCAGCAGAGAAACGCACTGGTTTGTTTTGGTTTTAAGGGCAATTTTCAGTGGAAACGTTTCCCAGACACGCCATTTCCCCGGGAAGCGGCAGCTGTGCAGTCTCCGTCCCGCTGCGTGCTTCCCCTGCCAGCTCGCACATGCGACGCCCAATTAATCGGATGAAGAAAAAAAACCCAAAAACAAAAAAAACCCACAACATGTTTAAATGGTGAGTCAGTCAAAATGATCAAGCCCAGCTTTCCACCCGGCACGGTTATTCTGCCCCGAAGAGCACGTTCCCCTCGGGAAGCTGGTGAAGCCCCCCCCTCCACGAGGCGTGGGAAGGCGTGGGAAGGCAGGCGCAGGCAGGGCAGGCAGGGCAGGCAGGCAGAGCACCACCAGATTTAAACTTGCTGGGAAATACGGCCTTGAAATGACATCATCTCCCCTCTTCTCTGCCATGTGCGGGGTCCCCAAGTGGGTCAGAGGGACACAGAGGCCGGGTCGGGCTCGGTGACGTGCCAGGGATCAGCCTGCTCAGGGAGGACCCCAGGTTTCCATCCCGGATTTCTCCGGCATGGGCTGACGTGGATGGGAAGCCCCGGGGTGAACGCAGTGCCCGGGCCACCCACCATTGGGTGCTGTGGGTGCCCTGGAATCCCACAGATGGAGAAGCGGACCAAATGCTGACCCCAACCCAGGGTCCTGCATCTCCAGGAGGGAATTTGCTCGGTTTTCAGACCCTTGAGAACCCCCATCCCTCCCTTCCCGGGGTCCCCCTCTCCCCTGGGCTGGAGGAAGCCAGGGTGCTCGGCGGGAGCCCAGGCTCTGGTTTTATTAAAGCAAACTGGGAGAGAAAGACTCGGCTCACCCTTCCCCCAGGCTGCGTCTGGGAGCCGGCATGGGGCAGGAGGGAGAAACCACGGCTTTGGGGACCCAGTTGGGCCACCCCAAAAATGCCGCAGCCCCTCGCCACCCCAGCAGCCACCCCTACCCCTTTTTTGGGGTCGCACCCCAACAGCGGGTGCTGCAGCCCCCACCTCCGTACCCGGCGGTGGGGGTATTCGCACCGCAGCGCCCATGCCCCTGCGCAGGGTGTTATCGGTGCAAGCCCCCCCCACCCCGATCAGCAAAACCCTGATCTGCTCTCATGTGTGCTGACGATGTCATGACACCCTAAAAATCCCCGGCAGGTTTTAGGGGTGCTGCACGCAGCCGGGTTCCCACCGTGAACACCCCGGGGCATCGGCAGGAGCCGGCACCGCAACGCTCTTCACTTTGCAAACCCAAGCTGTTTATGAGCTATATGAGCACAATAAAGCGAAAGCAGCTGTGGCTACTACCTCCTTTTATGTGATTTTTTTTTTTTTTCTTCCTTCTTCTTCCCTCCTCCTCTGAATTTTTAAGATCCAGTTATAAAGCCCTGGGAAATGCAGGTTTAAGAGCAGAACGCTGACACCCGTTAACGCAGGGGCATGTAACGCAGTGCCCTGACTCTCACCCATCCCAGGAGCTGGAGGTTGGGATGGGGGATTACAGTGGTTCCCACCGTGATCAGCGCACACAGAGCCTCCGCGCTTCAGGGCACTTATTTTGAATGAGCTTCTTTTTTAAGAAAATACTAAAAATGAAGTGCCTGGAAGCCGGTGATGGGCAGCAGGGGAGAAATCCCAGGTGTTTCTTGTTCGGCCCTGCGGTGGCTGGTGTTTGCCCAGCGCTGCCCCGTGCCAACATTTCTTTGCCCAAGGCTTTATCCAAACAAAGGCAAAGGGGTGAAGGATGCTGCGGGCACCGTGCGTGCCGCCACGGAGGAGAAAAAGACTGGGAAATAGTTGTTGCCCTCACTGAAACCCTGCTTTCAGCACCGTTGCCGGCTCCGATTGCTTTGTCAGCACTTGCTGTATTTAGGATTAGTGTATTTTTCCTCTTTTGGAGAAGTGCTCTCAGCTTCAGAGCTGCGAGCGGGAGGGGAAAGTTAATATTAGAGCATCGTCAGCCGGCGCAGGATGACCCTGCTGGGCTGGGGCAGGGGTGGCTGTTGGCTAAAGCCACATCCCTGGGGCCAGGGACACCTCGGGGAGTGACCACAGGAGAGGGTTTGCTCCCACCAAGCACCCAGCAAGTCGGGCCAGGGCAGGGCAGGGGAAAGCGTGCTGGAATATAGATATATTTTTTTCAAAGTATAACAGAAAAACAGGAGTAAGCTGATTTTTCTCCCATCTTTTTTACTCCAGGCTGTCAGCAGCGGAAAAACTGTTGTTTGCTCCCCCAGCGCTGCTTGACCCCGGGGCTGGGCTGGCCACAAGTGGCACCACGGGGACATGGGCATCCCAGCTGGGACACTGGCTCTGCCCCAGTACCTGCTCTCTTGCAGCTGTGAAGTACTGGAGTTTTTCTAACTCAGCTGAGCAGGCTCCTAAAATTGGCTGGGAGCCTGCCTGGATGGTGGGTGCGTACCCCCACGGTTCATGCACTGCCAGGATCTCGGTGCCATCCCCTCCAAAGCAGGACAGAGGGACCGGGGAGGGGGGGTCCTCCTGCTGACCCCCACACCCCATCCTGCTCCAAAGCCCAGAGCGGGTGGCACAGACACCTCCTTCGTCTCCAGGTATGCTCGTCTCTGGCGCAAGGCATCCACTTCGCACCCTTCCCCGTGGAAATGCAGCCCTTAGGCCCCCTCGCTCTGGTGGGGTTCCTTCATTTGGGTGCTTTGCAGGAGAAGGGGGTGCCCCCAAGCACAGCCATCCCAGCTAACCGAGCCCCTCACAGCGGCTCCCCCTGATTTACACCCCTCCTGCCATTGCATTTGGCCGGGCAGCGCATCCCGCTCCCCTGATTTACACAGACCTTTATGGATGGCAGAGCATCTCTTAGAGAGATGCTGCGTTGCCCTGTAGCCTAATTACAGAATCACAGGATGGCAGGGGTTGGAAGGGACCTCTGGAGATCATCTAGTCCAACCCCCCTGCCAGAGCAGGGTCACCTACAGCAGGTTGCACAGGATGGCATCCAGGTGGGTTTGGAATGTCTCCAGAGTCGGAGACTCCACCACCTCTCTGGGCAGCCTCTGCCAGTGGTCTGCCACCTTCAAAGGAAAGAAGTTCCTCCTCATGTTTAGATGGAACTTCCTACGGTCAGGTTTGCACCCGTTACCTCTTGTCCTGTCACTGGGCACCACTGAGAAAAGCCTGGTCCCATCCTCCCGGCACCCTCCCTTGAAGTATTTATAAGCATTGATGAGATCCCCCCTCAGTCTCCTCTTCTCCAGGCTAAAAAGACCCAAGTCCCTCAGCCTTTCCTCATCAGAAAGATGTTCCAGTCCCCGAATCATCTTCGTAGCCCTCTGCTGTCCCATCTCCAGCAGTTCCCTGTCCTTTTTCTTAACTAATAATGGGAACTCTGTGCTGACCCAGCACTTTGCATCCGCGGAACTGAAGTGGTGCTGCCAATGAAGGCAGCAGGCTATCTGCGATCTCCAGATCTGGTTGTCCGTGAGTGGCTTTGCATTCCTGTGGCCAGGACATCCCAGTCCCCCGGGGATCAGGCAGTGCTGGCTGGAGCCGGGTGACTTGTCCCCGTGAAGGGCTGGAGGTGGGCTGGGAGCCTGCACACACTGGAGCATCCCGCAGCCCAGACTGCAGCTTGCAGCCACGTTGATGTGAAACAACATCTCCTCTGGGCTGTGGTTTAGGCTGGCCCTTGCTAGCTTAATCGGATAGCCACTCATTCCCGGCAGCGGGATCCAGCGGGGTCCAGTTCCTCTGCACGTCATTGCTGGGACGGACCCTCCTCCCTCGGTGCAGCCCAGGGCTGTAGGACGGCTGTCCCTGCACAGCCCCGCTCCGCAGCTCTGCCTTCCCCACCCTTTTCCATAATTAACCTTAAAGAAGGGAAGGACTTGGGTGTGAGAGCGGGGCACGATGTCTCTGATCATCACCCTGGTGCTCCACCGAGCCTGGGGGTCCCTGGGGCTACCCTGACACCGGGCTCACCACCCGCAAACCAAAAAGCCCCCTCCAAAAAACCCTAAAAAAATCAGAAAGCCCTAAATTATATGCTCCATATGTAAAGAAACATCAGTAATGGCATTCCCTGGAGCAGCCGGGACCCCCTGTGCCGGGCACAGGCTGCATCCCCCCGGCTCTGCCGGTGGCTGCCAGCTCTGCCAAGGGTGGCTGTCCCTGGGACAAAGGCTGGCACTGCCTGGGGCAGGAGTGTCCTTCCCGCGGTGGGACTCCCAGCTGCTGCCCCCAGCCCAGGGGGGAGCAGCTCTCGCCCACGATGGAGATTTTCCCCTTTTTACGGCACAGCCAAGGAGCGCTGTGTCCCTCGGCTGGGGTTCTCTTAGCTCTTCAGGGGTATGGGATGCTGCTGCAGACGCGCACCGGCCCAGCCAGTGATCCTAGTAGGTATTGATAAACAAGGCAGAGAAAATAATGCTTACAGTGTATTTTTCCAAAGATAAATCCCTATTTTTCAGGTATAACCAGGCCAGTTTCCAAAGCAGGAATGGCCATTTCTATTTCTCCAGCACCGAGCTCAGCAAACAACCCTACCTGTGGAGCCGGATCGGATGCTTTATCACATTCCCCTGTTTGTGTTTATGACAGGGCTGGATCTTAAGCTCTTGCATGAAAAATACCGGGCCTGCCCTCATTTGCATCGGGCTTCACACCCAGCCTAAGCCGATACCGCGCCTCCTCCTGCCCCTGTCCATCAGACACCCCAATTACCCTCCGCGGGGATTGCTCAAACCTCTTCTACCAGCACACGGGCTGCTCCTTCCTGACCCACACCGGCTCGCTCGCCGCACGCGATGGAGACGCATCCATCCCTGGCCATCCCAACGACATCGGGAAAGGATAACGCAGCTGTGGGATCAGCAGCATCCCGTCCCGGCGCTGCCCCATCCTGTCCCAGTGCTGGCCCCATCCCATCCCAGTGGCGTGGGAAGCTTCCCGCAGCAGTGCCCAGGCCAGCCGGGTGGGGTGAGCGTGGAGGAGACTTTTAATTACCCAGCACCGGGTGTTTTTCCGGTTGCAGAAGGCCGTCGGCATACGCTCTACCTGTGCCCGGTGCCATTAGTCCTGTTTGACAACTAATTGGCAATTAATAATATCTTTGCATTAGGCAAATGCGTTATGAATGTTCCGCAGATTGATTTTTTTTTAATGCCTTTGCATTTGCTTCGAAGTGCTGCAGTGTTTTGGGGCTTGGATTATATATTTTTTCGCTAGGAGCTAGAAAAGCGGGCGTTGGGGGGGGATGCGAAAGCTGGCAATGCTTCCCGCAGCACCTAGCAGGAGTCGCCAGCCCAGGGGATGGCTGGCGTCGGAGTTTCCACCGCTGTCCCAGCGCCGGGCGATGGCTGCGAGGCAGGGCTGAGCCTGCTGGCAGCGACGCTGCTGCCACTGCCCGGCTGATGAAAGGCCACCGGGACGCGTCTGTCTGTCCGCACAGGCAGCCGAGACGTGCCGGGCTGGCCTCGTCACTGCTGGTAACGCTTTAGGTGGTACGGCGGGGTAAGAAAGAGCATTAAAAATAGCCTCAAATACCAATAGGAGCCGCGGCTTAATGCAATCGAGAAAGAGCTTGCGGGCAGCAGCCAGCCAGCTTAGCTTCGCTTCTGCTCATGGGGGAGAAGATGACTGCAAACAGCTCGAGGTGAGAAGATTGGGCGGCGAGGAGCGAGCTGGGACTTTCCACGGGCAGGCAGCCGGTGCCAGTCCTTTTATCTGCTGGTGGGAGCGTCTGGTTCCTCGGGGACAGGCTGCCCGGCCACCCTTCACCTGGTCACCGCGCGGGGAGCAGCACCCTTGTGCCGTGCCGGGGGTGAGCCGCATCCACATCCCGCTTTCCCTGGGTTGGGGTCAGCAGCGAGGTTCGGCTGTCCCCGAGCGTCTCATACCTGCAAGAGGCTGGGGAGAAGCTGGACAACCAGTACAAGGTCAACCCACGGTCCTCCGGCGGCTTCAGAAATGCTGCACATGGGTTTTTTGGGAAGGGTAGGAAACACGGCGTCATTTATTTTATTTTCGATTTCCAGGCGCTTTAACGGGGAGCATTGTGCGGCGCGGTCCTTGGCTCTCCGTCTTCAAAGCTCTGTCCCAGTGGGACCAGCTGTGGCACTGGGGTCCCCTGGGCTTGCAGTAAGTAAAAGCCACGGCGGTGACGACCCCTGCTCCGCAATGCTCAGCCACTGAGCTGCTTTAAATTCAGTGGGATGCAAACCTGAGATGCTTTTCCGTAGCGCAGGCTACTTTCCTGTGCTCGAAGTTGAGTTCCCACATTGCCATCCCCTTTAATTTGGGGGGGAGCAGATAGTTCTCATCAGCCCTGCTACCGCTGCTGGCTGCCCAGCAAGTCTTGCTCAGGGCTTAAAGAGGCATCTTTAAGAAAGATAAGCAAGAGAAAGAAATTCAGCCACCCCAAATAAAAGGAAGAGGTTTGCCGAGCGCAGTGGGAACACCCGCACTTTTGTCTCCCTGACCCTGGGACTGGTTTTGCAATCAGAGCTCCCGGCAGGTGAACTTACACAAAGAACATGGAAAACCAGCAAAGGCCCCGTTTTTCCCCAGCCTGGGCAAGTCCCAGCACTAGGTTTGCAACTCCAGAGACCAGGAAAATGTAAGTCACTTGTAGAATTGGCCGCACGGTGCTGTCAAGCGCTCAGGGAGATCTTTCACGGGGGGAGGAGGGGGGGAAGCTATTTGGGAAAAAAGCAAAGGTATTTTTTTCCCTGCCTCTGCCCAAACACTTTGCCTTACACTGAGCAGACCCTCCTCAGAGGAATACTCGATAAACACTTTGCTTCCCAGGCTACGCGGAAACTTCTTAAAAAAAGAAATAAAAAAAAAATCTGTGTTCCTTTGATAAATCATTTGCGTTCAAGGTAATTAAACTTTAATCGGCAAAGCCAAAGAAATTGAGATTTTTCCACCCGAGATGAGACAGAGACGGACCCGATTCCCTATCAGACGTAACCTGCACCATTGAAACTGCCCAACTCCTGCAGGTCTCTCCTTCCCGCTTGTAGCGTGGAACAAGATGGGGGAAGGATGAAAGGCAGGGAGAAACAGCAGGAAAATGAATGCATTTTCCAAGTAAAATGATGTTTCTTAGTTCACGGGGATAAAAATTACCTGCTTGTTCCTGTTTGCTTTCTTATGCCTCAGTTGCAAACCCTCGGTGCTGGAAAAACCCTCCCCACCCAGGTGGGGACGCCGAGGCGCAGCTAACCTGCTTATTACCTGAGCCGGCTGAGCCAGCGAGCAGGCAGGACTGCCGGCAGCCTGCGCACCGCAGCCGGGAGGGTGCTTCCCTTCCCTTTCCTCATCCCTTTCCTCTTCCCCACCCCCATCCCCATCCCTATTCCCATGCCCATCCCTATCCCCATCCCTATTCCTATTCCCATCCCCATCCCCATGCCCATCCCTGTCCCCATCCTTATTCTTATTCCTATCCCCATTCCCATCCCCATGCCCATCCCTATCCCCATCCCTATTCCCATCCCCATCCCTATCATTCCTGTTCCTATCCTCATCCCCATTCTTATTCTCATCCCCATCCCCATTCCTATTCCTATCCCCATCCCCATTCCTATTCCCATCCCCATTCCTATTCCCATCCCCATTCTCATCCCTATTCCTATTCCTATTCCTATTCCCATCCCCAATCCCTATTCCTATCCCTGTCCCTATCCCTATCCCTATCCCTATCCCTATCCCTATCCCTATCCCTATCCCTATCCCTATCTCCCTATCCCTATCCCTATATCGCTATCCCCATCCTTATTCCTATTCCCATCCCCATCCCCATTCCAATCCCCAATCCTCATTCCTATCCCCAATCCCCGTTCCTATCCCTATCCTCATCCATATCCCTATCCTCATCCCTATTCCTATTCCTATTCCTGTTCCTATTCCTATTCCCGTTCCCGTCCCCATCCCCATCCCTATCCCTCCTATCCCTATCCCTATCCCTATCCCTATCCCTATCCCTATCCCTATCCCCATCCCTATCCCCATCCCCATCCCCATCCCTATTCCTATTCCCATCCATCCATCCATCCATCCATCCTATTCCCATCCCCATCCCCTTCCCCATTGGAGACAGACCCTCTCCTCCAGCAGCTGAGCAAGATTGCAGGTTTTTTAGCCAGCCCTGGTTTTTCCAGGTTTTTAGCTAAAGCCCAGGTTTTGGCGGGGAGGAGGAGGAGGAGGAGGCTGGCCGATGTGCAGGGCTCAGCCAGGCTCCCGCCTCCTCTGCAGGACCCAGCACATGGGTGACAGCCCCGTTCGGCCACTTCCCTGGGGATAAAACCTCCCCAAAGCAGAGAGGAGCGTGGAAACGGAGCGAAACCAGCCCTGAGGACAAGCTGTTTGCAAAGCCACCGAGCATTCCTCCTCTTCCCTGCGATCCTTAACACAAGTCCGTCTCTGCTAATAACTCGTCGGGACACCAAAATAACAACCTGCACCCTTCCTGCGGCACGGGGCATGCCGGCTCCTTGGCCAGCATCCTCGTGCCGGAAAACGGGCATGCTGAGAAGGGCCGGAAAATAATGGCCAGAAAAACAAGTTAAAACCCGACATTGCTGGGTTTCTTGGAAGGGCCAAATGCGGGTCTCGGTGGGGGAAAAGGCTGACGGAGACTCTGGCATCTCTTTCTGGGAGCAGCGTGGGTCCTGCTTGCCACCCACCCCATGGACGGGGGACCCAGAGCTGGTGTCAAGGGTGTCCCGGCGCCAAGCCCGAGGGCGATGCTTTCGGAAGGGGGTGCTGGAGGTGCCGATGGGGTGGAGGAGGGTGGAGGTCCCCGGAGCACGGGGATTTGCTTTGCCTCTTGGCTTTGAGACGGGGGAGAGGGCTCGCTGCGACGGGAAGGAAAGAGAGGAGGAGGAAATGAAAATTAATTAACTAATAAATGTGCTGGCTTGGCTCGGGGGCAGCGGGAGAGCGATCCCGAGGGCTGACTCACTCTGACTCAGTCTGCTCTCGGGGTTTGGGATGGGCTGGCCGCTAAACGAACGACAGACGGGCTGAAATCTGGCCCGGCTGCATCTCCTGCCCCGACCGCGCTGCCGGGCTGCGGGCACCGAACCCAAACCTGCCCCGGCCCGAGCGTCCCCGTGGGGACCCGCCTCCTGCAGGCACCGCTTTCCACGCAGGAGAGAAATCGTTTTTCTCGAGGGAAACGCAGCCAGATTTCGCCAGCGGGAGCAAGTAGCTCGGATGGAGCCCGGGCCTTTTGGATGCAGCTCCCTGGCTCCCTATTTTCACCTTAAAACTGGCCAAGTGGAGGGCAGGTGGGAAATCCCCCTCCTCCCTGCCAAAGCCGCCGGTGGGAGAAGACGACGCTACCACCAGCGCAACGATCCCAAACGCTAACCCTGAAGCCGGCAAGCGCGTCCAGAGCCAGCAGGATGACCAAAGGCATGGCGTTGATGGGATGGATTGAACCCTGCCTGCCTTTACCGAGCGGGGAAGGCAGTGCCGGTGCCACCCGGCGTGTCGGTGCACGCCGACGGGGAGGTGCTGCCTTCCCCTGCGCTCCCGCGCGCCCCGGCTTCGCCTCGTTCCTCCCCGATGACTGGGCGCGATTGCTTCACCCCACCAGGCTCCGGCCGCGGGGCGAAGGTCTCCCTCGCCACCCATTCCCGGCTCCCCAGGGTGCTGCCCCGGTGCGTGCGTGTGTGTGGGGACACGGCAGGGGGGGACACGCGGGATTTGGGTGTGTGGCAAGGAGAGGGGCGCAGGTTTAGAGGCGGTCGAGGGCATCGCTCGAGGCTGGGAGGCGTCACCTCTCTGCACCCCCATTTCCGAAGGGATGCGCCGGAGGTTTTGGAGGAGATGGGGCTCCTCGGGGCGGGAGGAGGGGGCACAGCTCCCAATGTCCCCCCTCTCAGCTGCCCCCGTGCTGTTTGAGACGGCTGAGTTGGGTGAGAGGAGTCCCACCTCCTGCGCAGGCATGAAGAAAAAATGAGAGAGAGGAAAAAAAAGTTCTGCAATCGAGTTGGTTTTTTCCCACCCCCGGAGGCTTTGGCACAAACTTCTTTTTTTTTTTTTTTAAAAAAAAAAAGGACATGGGACTGTTTGCATCCGAGAGAGGCTGTTTACAGCTGGGCTGGGAGTCTCTTTAACTGCAAAAGGATCTCTCCAAGGAAAACCCACCCAAAACGCTTGCCCTGCTCTTCAAACTGCAAACATCTCCGGGCGGCCATGCCAAAACCCGGGGATCCTATGGCGTTATCCTGCCTGGATAAAGGCGATTCCCTCCTTGCCGTGGGCTGGCCAGATAGAAGCCCTAAGTCGGGTGGGTGCTGGCTGGGTACGTCCCCTCCCTGCCAGCGGGCTCCCCGGGGACAGCCTGCAACCCGTGGCCAGAGACAGCCCGACTGGATCGGCCGGTCCTCTCCAAACCGGAGAGAGAGGAAAAACTGATGGAGAGGGAGGGGCACAGCAATTACAGCCTTTTCGCTTTAATAACCCTCGCTGCTTCCCCGAGTTCGTATTTACATCCTTCTCGGCGCAGAAGTAGTAATTAAAGTCTCTCCGCTCAGGTCTGAACAACAGCAGACCCTCCTGTTATTAAAAGCAGAGATGCAAAGCTGAAAATAAACCTGGTTTTTATGGCCAGGGAGCCTCAAACCCCTCTCTAAAGGCTGACAAATCAAGGGGGGCAGCAGGATTTAGGGCCACATGTCCATGCTCTGCCATGGCATCATAGAATCACAGAATGGTTTGGGTTGGAAGGGACCTTGAAGATCATCCAGTTCCAACCCCCCTGCCATGGGCAGGGACACCTCCCACTAGACCTGGTTGCTCCAAGCCCCGTCCAACCTGGCCTTGAACACTTCCAGGGATGGGACCTCAGTACACGGTGGGACATCAATACGCTGCATTTATCTCCATGGAATGCGGGGGATGGCAAACCGCTTGGAAAACAGCTCCATGCCACTGGTCCCTTCTCACTCCATTTTTCGGCTGTTTCCACCACCCATCATGGAGCAAATGGGTCTCAGGGTCTGCGGGCACTGGCTAACGGGCAGAGCCACGGCAGCGCCGGGAGCTGCTCAGCAGCAGCTTATGGAGCAGCTCAGGGCCTCCTCTCGCTTTAAAGAAGCTATCAAAAAAATTGGAGAAAATTAATTATTCACCAAGACTGCTAATTAAGCTGATTTCCTCTGCGAGGGCATGGAAGGAAATGAGCTGGAGAAGCTCTTAATTGTTTAAAAAGAGCCATCCTACAGGCGTTCCTCCTGAGCCGCTCTGCTCGCCGAGAGCGCCTGGCCCTGCGTTTCACCGGGACGGGAGGAGTTTCCCGGCGTCGGTGCCGGTCTCGCACCTTGCAGGTGCTTTCAAAGAAGCGAAGGTCAGCAGCGAGCCAGAAAGTCCTCCTAAACCCCCATCCTCAAACCAGGTGACCCCACGCGCCCAGCACCACCCTGCTGCCTCCTCTCTGGGGAGCAAACGGGGGCTGCGGGAGAGACCCTGGGTGAAACCAGTCCAGAAGAAATAGCACGTCCCTCATGCAGGCTACGGCCCAAGAGCTCGAGGAAGACCTCATCCTGCCCCAGGTCCAGCGCGATGTGGCACTGGTTCCTAGGCAGCCACAAGCAGAAGGTGGGTCAGCTCTGCACCATGGGCATCCCCAGTTGCCAACGCTGGATCGCCATGGAGTGCTGGTGTTTTCCCCATCCTTTGCCCTGGCCGCAGTGCCACATCCAGGCCAGCCCCCTGCCCAAGGGACCAGGGTCCCCATGGGACAGCTGGGAGGACCCCCCCCATTGCCACCAGGCTTTCAAGGAGGGTTTGGAACCACGATGACATGGTCAGCAAGACAAGCAGTCTGCCGATACTCGTGGCCAGAAGGATGCCTGAACATCAGCTCTCCGTGTCATGACGGTGTGGGCAATCCAGAGGGGATGTCTGCCAAAAACACCTAAGCCATGGCTGCCATATATAAAAAAAAACCCCAAAGCTACAGGCAGCTTAATAGTCCATCAGTCTACAACCCCAGCTCATTTCTCAGGTTATGGCGCACTCATGAGCTGTTAGCAGCAACCGGCACCGGGGACCCACCACTGCTCCCACCTTGACCCGAAGGCAGAGCGCTGCACCCACTCCCCAGAGCATCCTTGGGTGGGTGGGTGGAGAAGAGCAAGTCCTCGGTGCCCTGCGGCAAGGGAACCGGCTTCCTCCCGGCTGCTGGGGCACAGCGGATGGGAGCGGAGGTGCCCAGGGATGGCAATCCCCCAGAGGTGCCCAGGAATGGCAATCCTCCGGTGGCCCCCAGGCCCTCCGCCCAGCCTCCCACAGCAAGGAGCGGTCCCGCTGCCCACGCTGTGCCTTGCCCTCCCACTCCCACCACCATTTCATTTCGATCCCCCTTTACTGGGACCTTCCCTTCTTGTCCTGTAGGGGTTGATGGAGAAAAATGCTGCGGGATCTCACATGGCGGAGAACAAAAGGAGTTATTTTAAAACAAATGGATTTGTCTCCGAGGCACCTTGCTGACAACAGGGCGATGCTGTGCCAACCTCGCTTCTCCCATGGAAATCAGTCCCGGTGCAAACGTGGTGGGCTTGTGGCTGGGGAGCACATCCAGCCCTTCCGCCTCTGGCAGCTGCCAGGACGTGAGAAATCTGGGGCTTGGTGCAGGCAACCGCTGGAGATCGTGCAAACAAAGCCAAGGGAAAACCGAGCGGATCCAGCCAAACGGCATCGCAGTGGGAGCTTGGGGTTTTCCCAAGACAGCACCATCCTCCACAAGCATCCCTGGGGACCTACACCGTTCCCGGCACAGCTTTTGTGCCAAAATGCCGTGATAAAGGAAAACACAGCCCTGAGAAGCACAGCTCCCAACACTTGGACAACCCTGTCCACACCAGGAGAAGAGAAAGCTTGATAACACCACAATTGCCCCGAGATCTCTGCTGAGTTGCCAGCAGCTGGAAAGCTTTTACAACCGTTCACAAGCCACAGGTAACACATGGACGGGCACTTCTCAGTCAATGCCGCAGCCCCACGGCTCGGCTGGGAGCCAGCTAAGATGGCCCCTCCAGCACCAGGTCACCATCTGCGCCACCTTTCCTTTCCCTTCCCCAGCCCAACGCCATTAAAAACAAGCACTCGTTTTCCTACCTGGTGCTGGGAACATCTATGAGTCAGGTTCTTCCAGCAGCTCCATGGCGAGCTCAAGGTTATCTCAGCAGAGCTGGAAGATAAAGCCACCAAGAGAAAAGCTCAGTGTCCCTGCAGAGGTGGGACACTTCAAGGCAGGTTCCTCTTGCGCAGCTGGTGGGAGCCCATCCCACGGGAGCTGGTGGGACCGTGGGGCTCTCCACGTCCTCCTGGGCTGCTGAGGCACCAGGATCCCTGGGAATCGTGCTCTGCTTGGAGGGACCTACCCTTTTTTGACTGGTGTCCAACCCTAAAGCGCATGTTCTTACCTGCTCGGTGGAAGACGGGGGAAGGCTCGAGCACCTTTCCGAGAAACACATGGGTCTCAGCGGGGTGTGGATCTCGCCCAGCTCCTCCTGCTCTTCGGCCAAATGATGGTTAGGAAAAAAGGGGGATGGAAAGTTGCAGCAAGTTGGAGAAAAGAGGACGGTGGTGCGAACGCTCCCCGCAGCTGGTGTCTACACAGCTCTGCCGGTTGGTTAACAGTGGAGCTCTGATCAACAGGTACATTGATGTCAAGCTGGGACTTGTCTCCTCAGCGAGGAAAGGGAACAGCAGAGATTACTAAGCAATGCAGGAATGTGGTTTGTTTAATATGAGCCATCAACACAGAAGAGTAAAATAATGACAGATGTGTAATCACATTTCCTGAGTCTAAACCCATGAGATAGAGAATTTAAACACCACTTTTCCCAAGATCAAGAAGAGGAGCCGTTTGGCTAAGAACTCATTTGGTTACTAATTTCCTCGGCATTAAATCAGCTGTTTTCTGAATCTCTTGACATACTTTGCCGAAGCGCTCCAAGGACAGGGCTGCTCCCCAGCTCGCTTTGATGTGAGGGTAAGCAGGGCGAGAAGATGCTTTGGAAACATGGATACGCCGGCTGACCAAGCTGGCCCGGATCAGAGGATCCAGAGCATTGCTTAATTGGTTTATTTTAATGAAAGATGGCGAGATAAATTTCATGTGGTTCTTTATCGGGGAAGCGGCGAGTGGTGGGAGACAGAAACCAGGATCTGGGTTAAGCCAGCTCTTTCGAGAGCAGGCTGGGGGGAAAATGGAGCCCTTTCCCCAGAAAAAGCCTGGCGATTGTGGAAAGCCAGAGCTTATTTTGTTTTGGTCACTCCTGCAAGGCTGGTCTGCAGAAGGCACGTGGCCGAGGGACACCAGACCCGAAGCCCACCAAGACTGGGGGAAGAAATCGCGGCTCAGCCTTGGTCTTGGCCTCCGGCCACAGCAGTTTCCCGAAGGTCACGAGTGCAGGATCTGGAGGGGAGCAGTTACGTGCCATCCCTGCACTGCAGATGGCGGGGAAGGGCTGGGAGGGAACAGTGTCATTTGCTTGTTGGGTGTTTTCATTTGTCTCTTAAGATCAAAAGTGGGAAAAACAGCAAGCCAAGTGGGAAAGGTGCCACTGAGCGCAAGAGCCAGCTGTAGGGGGACTCCGCTCTGCCTCTTTTCCGGATTTAGGAAGCGTGTTGTTTTCCCCTGGCCAAATTATCAGCCCTTCCTCTGCTTCCCCCTCCCTGGCTTTGCGGGACCTGTGGTTCCAGGTTGTTTCACTCATGTGCATCCATGGCATTTCTCAGGTGGCCTCAGACAGGTGCAGAAACAGTGCTGGAGTGGAAGAGCCTGCATCGTATCCCATCCTCCTGCCCCACCGTTGCAACGAAAGGCAGGAAAGCAAGGCTCTGCAGACACCACAGCAGGCTCTGCTGAGAAATGGGGGCCTCCAAAGCACCCCCTGGCATGGTGGTGGCCACGGAGAGGCCACTAGACCAGCCTGAGATGCTGGGGAGGACACTGTCAACATTAGGTGTATTTTTCATGTCCAGGAAGAGACCTGAAGTGCATGGTGAGCCAGAGGCAGAGCAGAGCAGCACCTCTTGGCCTTGGACCCTCCAAATTCAGCTTCACCTTCTGGATGCTCAGATCTTTCCAGGGACCCTGTCTCCAGGAAACCCAGCCTGATACCAGTGAGGTTTGCAGCTGATCACCACACCAGCTGTCCATGTCACCAGAATCCGGAATAAGTTCCTGAATACTTATCCAGAGAGCCTGGACAACATCAAGAGAACAGCTAAGCCTTGGTGGCCCTGTGCCCTTTGCAAGCTCTTCTCTGCCCGCCCCCAGAGGCTTGGTGGGTTGTCCGATCCTGCCTGTTAGCTGCTCCAGGGGAGAAGTACCCAGATGGACAGGGAATTTGCATGGCATATCCCCAGACCAGAGACACCATGGCTGCCAGACACCAGCAGAGACACCCAAAGCCAGGGGTTTGAGGAGCTGGGAAAGCCAAAAAGGAGATAACCAAGGGTGCAGGACCACTCTCCCATGTCATGGGAGACCTTGCAAGGCTGCAGCACACAGGGGCCACTGCACCATGCAGAGAAAATGCATCCCCTAACAGGTACCACGGCCAGGACAGAGTTTATTCATTTATTTTGTATTTGCCATCATGTCCTTGTGTTGGAGACCCTTGCTGGTCCTGGCAGGGCTCCTCCCCGCTCACTGCCAGGGGAGCTCGGCTGGTATCCTTACACACCAGTGATGCCATCAGCTCACATCTCCCCAGCATGAGCTGGGAAATGGTCCTTTATTTCCAGTCAATTGAGCACACAACGGTTCCTCCCCCAAAGGTGCCTCACAAGCACATCCCTGGACCCATGACCACGTCCATGCCTTCCTCCCTGACTTCATCTGAGCACACGAAGCTGCTGCCTCCTGCCATGAGAAAAGCAGCTCCATCCCCTAAATGGGCTTTAATTAGTCTGACCGCCTGCCAACAGCTATTCTGGTGACACCCATGCTCCAATTAAGTCTTGGTTTCACCCCAAATTGTGCAGAACCCAGGCACGGCTTGTCCTTGGCCGGTGATGCAGAGAAACACCCGAGGCAGTGCTGGACGATCTCAAAGGCCACGTTCAGCGTGGGGAACTGGGGGACAAATCCCTCCTCGGCCAACGCTGGGATGGTATCGCTGATCGTTGCATACGATGCAAAGGGATAATTTGGCATATAGGGAAAATGGCCCGTGCAGTGAATTTGGGAGCCTGCGGAAGCGTTCATGGAGCAGGAGCAGCCATCGGAGGCAGAGCAACCTGCCAGCCCTGCCTGTGCGGAGCAGCTCGCCCCGTGCCCGGGGCACAGACAGGTTCCCGGGTGCGTCTCACAGCCCCGTGGCTTCTGTTCAGGGCTGCAATTTGGTCGCCGCTTAATTTATTAAGAGTCACCTTGGGTGGGATGCAGACGTCGGCTGCGCGCCGAGCTGAATCACGCCCTCCCAGCCAGTCCTCTCCGCACGGGGAGTCTAGACGGCTGGCTGATGTGGAGACATCTCCTCTCCCAGATACCTGCGTGAGGTCTGGGGTGCTCCCCACATCAAAGGGCCCCATAGCTACTAAAGTGAGGTTATAATTAAGCCACCCCGGGGCAAGAGGGAGAGGGTTTCTCGCAGCACTGACTGATCTCCCTCCATGGCTCCACCACTTAGGGTGGTGTCCTCTGCCACCACCTCGGGAGGCTTTGGTGCCCGTAGCAGGGACTCCTGTGCCACAGCTCGTGGGGATCGTTCCTGCTTCGTGATGACTCCGGTCTAAAAACCAGAAAGCAAAACCTTCCTTTGTGAGTTGATCACGGTCTGCTGCCAGCTTCTTGGCTCCTTTGCATGCAAGGAGAAGAGCCCAGTGCAAGGACGGGGACACAGATGTGGCAGGAGCTCCTTATACTCGTTCTGCTGCCAAATTGCCCCAAAAGCCGAGGGACAGCCTGCGCAACCACAGACTCCAGGAAGGGCTGTCCCAAAGGGCAGAAGGAAGGTGAAGCCCTGGAAACCCTTGCAAACACCACCACAGCCTGCCAGCGACTCGCACCGTAGGTGACCGGGCATTGCAATGCAGCAAGTTGTAATTCTGTCTTCAGAGGAAGCCCAGGAAAGCAGCCGTTTAATTAACCAGAGGAACCTGCTTCATGTCACTCCTTGCTGTAAAGTGCATGGGAGACTCATCTTTAGCTACACAAAAGGCCCCAAGAAACCCAATGCCTTGCAGGTGGGAGAGGCTGGATCACGTTTTCCCCTTCTGTAGTGGGGTTTTGTCCAGCTGGACCATTTCACAGAGCCAGCTGGTGACCACAGAAAAAAAAAAAAAAAAAAAGAAGAGAAAATCGGCACAAGCAAGAAGGACGTAAGCTGTGGTGGGCAGGGAAAGAGGAGCCAAGCGCTGATCCTACCTGCCAGCACCAGGAGGGCCAGGTGTAACATTGCCTTTAACAAAAGCGAGGACACGCTCCTCAACTCGCCGTTAAAACCTCACCTCTACAGAGCATCAGTAAAGCCCACATTAAAGGATTAAAAGCTGGCGAGGAGATCCCAGGAAGCAGTTGTCCACCAAAAAGCCTCCATGAAGTGGAGCGTTGCTCCTGGGGGTTTCACCGGGCCAGGCACGGAGCCAGCGCCGCCAGTCAGCCTTTTCACCCGTAATCGGGAAATGGCTGCAAAATCACCGCTGGGAAATGGTGCGCGGCATCCCCTGTGCACGCAGCAGAGCACACCCAAACCAGCATTAGGATTTTTTTTTTTTTGTAGGGAGCTTAAAAAAAATACAGATTTAAAGAAAATAATGGATTAAAAGGGGGAATCTCTCATCCATCCAGCTGGCTGTTCAGATGAATAACCCCTAAAAAGGGGGTTATTTGGTAGGGTGATGCTCCCCTCCATACACAACATTGACTGGCTGAGCCTTAGGCTGTGTGTCCAGCATCACCCCAGGCAGCCCCAAAGCTGGAAGTCAAACCCCACGGTGCCAGCACATCACAGTGTGTCCTCCCAGCACAGCCCTTCCGCCTCAGGGATAACAACCTCTCTGCCAAGACGATGCCCATTCCATTTACGTTCCATTTTCCAAGTGAATAGTTTTCACTTTGTTGTTTCTTTTTCCTATCAGCTGTTAAATCCTAGGTCTGTTGCGAACACCATTTAGGTGCAGGCTCACAGCTACACAACAGCCTCATTTCCCAACAGAGGCAACTGGGGAAGGCTTACTTGGGAAGCCAACTGGGATAAAAAAAGAATATCCCTTTTAGATGTGGAAGCCTTGCTTAAAGCTGAGTAAGGATTTAAGGTTAGTAATATGCAAGGAGCAAGCCAATACAAAATTACTTTTATGATTCACTCCGTCTCCAACCTGGTCTAGAAGTCGTTCAGACTTTGACTCAGATGATCAGCGACATTGAGATGACAAGGACAATATACACGTAAAGATAGTATAAGGTACAGTGGTATGATTTTAGGGGCTAATTTTTATTAATTAATTAATATTTAGGGGCTAATGTATATATCTGCCCAGCCAGACTTCACCCCTGGTTTGCTGTATTCATCCCATGGGGCAGAGTCATGCCGAAGGGGATGGGCTGGAGCAGAGGACAAGAGCTGGTCGTCAACATGTGCCCTTATCCAGGAGCACGAGGGGCAGCAGGACGGGGTGACCAGGAGAACTGCTGGTATGACGCTCTGCTCCCAGAGCCGTTCCCCTTCCTCCCGTGGCTTTTGCAGATTTGCTCCTCATAGAGCGACACTGATTTGAATTTGAGGCAGGAGAAATTACCCAACCTCACTGCCCTGAGCAGTTCCAGGGCAGTGGGTAAATGCAGGAACTTGTCAGCGCTGCAGTTGATTTGCAGATTATTTATTTGCTTATTAGATCACATTTGGCTAATAGTTTCTGTGATGCTCCATCGTACGAGCGAATAATTTTTCCCTGGAGACCCACCAGCATCTTGCCCGATGGCCAGCTTGAAGGCATCCCTAATTAAACCAGTTTTGCCTTCCTAATAGAGCCCTAGAGGTCAGCCAGGAGAGCAGGAGGTGCTTACCTGGCTGCTACCCTTTGATGACAGGGGTGGAGGTGAGGAGGAGGAGGAGGCTGGCCTGCCCGATGCCATGCCACGTGTCTCGTCACAGCGGAGACCTCCTACGGCGCCCGAGCTCGGGGCTGCGTGGGCGTGCGTGCTGCGTGACTGTGGACACGGGTCCTTCAACGGCTGCTCCTCTCCTACCACCTCCTCTTGCATGGGATGGGGTGGCTGGGGGCAGGTGGAAGGGGCTCTCAAGGCAAGCGAGGGATAGTGGGAGCCTCACACACGGGGTTCCTGCAGTATTTTCCCAGGAGAGATGCTTTGTGTCTGCTCTGCGGGGATGCTCCAGCCTCTGCTTGCCTCTGAGCCCTCGTACCCATGGAGCATCCATCGACCTGGCTGCCCAGGAAAGCCTGCCCACCTCCCATGCATTGGGCACCCTCTTCCCATCCCAGCTTCTCCCCGCTTACAGCACCGCCGATGGGCTCTTCTCCAGGGACCCGATGTCCCTCCAAAAACCCTGCTCTTCCCATCCCACCGAGACCTGCGCTTTGTCTCCTCTTGCCCCATCGAGGCACTCACCCCTCTGGCACGGGGAATGCCTCTTCCTGACACAGCTCAAGCATTGCAAAAATGCATCCCGGCTGGCTGGGGCTGAGCGAGCAGCACACCATGGGCAGGCATCCCAAATCCGCCTCTTCTCCAGCCCGGGGCCAAGAGCTCCATCCCACTATCCCTCGCCCCTTCCTCGCCTGCCTCATCCTCGCTCCTCTCCCCCACCGGCGAAACAAGAAGTCTTTGTCTGCTCCCCCCGTTCGGAGGAGCGCGAACGGCTTGAACTTTCCCTGAGTGAGTTTTTCCCCGCCAGCAGGACTGCGTGCTGTGCCGATGCCAGGTATTAACTAAGAGGATGACTCAACGAACCGGTTCAGACCAAACAAGAACAACCCTTCACTTTTCTTCCAAGACTCCGGCTCAGCCCAGCACAGGCTGTTCTGGAGCATCAGAAAAGGTTAGTTAACTTGAAATATAACTTTTTAAATGGTTTATTACATCTCCCCTCCTTCGGGTTGCAGCTGGTATGGGAGGATGATGGAAATGCAATCAAGGACATTATTCCAAGGCAGTTTTCCCCTAAATTTTTCTTTCTGGTTTCGAGGTTTCCCTGTGAGATTTTGGCACGTATTTCACAGAAGAGATGTCTTACACGGCCTGTGCTATGAGAAGTGGCTCATGCCATGGGATGGAGGTGGAGGGCTTCAGGAAGGATGAGCTCCCCAGTTTGTGTTTGTCCAGGAGGTCAGCAGAGGCTCATGAGAGCCCAGCATCCTGAGCTCCCCAGCATCCTGAGAGCCCCAGCAGCCTCTGCCAGTTGGCCCTGGCTTCTGATGGGGCAAAGGCACGTGGCATGGAGGGACCCATCCTGCTCACAGAGGGTGAGTGGCTCCAGCTGTGACGGGGAGCAGAGGTAACACTGGAGGTTTCAGCTGCAACACTGAAATGGGCTGATAAAGGCAGCGGTTAAAAGGAAAAAACAAACTAGAGAAGACCACAAAATGCCAAGTAGCATGTGGCCCGGGAAACCCGTCTGGGCAGGGCCGTGTTGGAGGCTGGAGCTGCTCTTTGGGATTGAAGCTGCCATTTTCATGGAAAGCATCATGAATGCTGTGTTTTTCTCTGCTGCTCCAGAGCCGCTTCCAAGCCCAAGAACCCCGGTGCTGCCAGGAGCCCACCGGTAACAACCCGCACTGCTTGGGGCTGCACCGGCAGCCCTGGCTGACGGGACACCGCAGGAGGTGGAGGGGCAGTCTCCGATTTTCATCCTGCAGCCTCTCCTCGGGCGGGTGGTGAGGTCTGCACTGGCCTCAGAGCTGCCGGCATGCTTGCTCCCATGGACACTGTCCTAGGCATCCCAACCGAGCCATCTCGGCCACTGGCTGCCGGTGGCCCTGCAATGTCCAAGTCACTGCAGGGCGATAACGTGTCCAGGAGACTTCTCCTCCCTTCGCTTTCTTGTGGAGAACACAGACAAGGAGAATGAAGCAAGACAGGAGCAAGGGGTGTGAAGCAGCAGTGCCCAAGTGTGGGGCAGAAAAGGCTCCCCAGGTTTGGGAGCACTGAGGGAAGACAAGTGCCAACACACTGGAGGTTTGTCCTGCCCGTGGCTCACCTGCATTTGGAGACAAGGAAGCCAGGAGGTCTTTAATGGCAACCTAATGTCTATGCGCAGCTCCACCAGGAGACATCCTCCAGTCAACTGGGCCTCTCCCAGCAGAGAAAGGAGCAAGACCAGTTCAGGAGCATCACGCCAGACTGGGCAGTGACCTGCAAATGCAACTCGGGGAGAACAACTTCAAAGCAACGCGGAGGTGGGAAACAAGCTCCCCCTGCATCTGCAATGGGCTCCAGACCGAGGAGGTGCCTGGAGAAGAGCTCTGCAAACTGCGACTGTTTGCCCTGTATTATTCCACGGGGATGGACGATTTCTACAGAACATTACCTGAGCCATCACAATTCCAGCCCGATGGCTTTGTTTTCCTCTGCAATACCTGCCGAGTGGGGTGGACACCTGCTTTCAGCTTGGGAAGGAAAATCAAGGTGTTGCCTTCGCTTCCAAAAGAAAAACCCACCGAGCTCCCCAGCGAGCTGACCCGTGACCGAACACACAGTTATCTCCGTGACGGGAGGCACGACAAATGCTCAACAAGAGGGATGCGCAGCGGGAAGATGCCTTGTGCCCCAAGGAGAGGAGGGGACCAGCTGTGGGTTTGCCGTGGGAGAGGACCAGGGCACAACGGAGCTGCTCCGGCCGAGGGCGAGCTGAGCGAGGTCAGGGTGGGAGGGAAGGTTTCCCAGCGCCCAAACGTTTCGTTTGGATGTTTTTCTCCACGAAGCTTTCTGCTTCCAAACAACCAGCGCTTTCTGTTCAGCGGCTGACCTCAGTGGGAAGAAAAATTGCTGCACAAAAGGGACAGCGAGGCTGACGCCAGAAGCACAAACTCGGCGCTGGTCCCACGAGCAGTTCTGGGTGGGTCCAGACAAGGCGTTTTTCAGAGCTTTTGTTAAAAATAGTGAAATAAAAAGCCCTCAAAAATCTGATTCTTTTTGAGAACTCTAAAGCACGCTTGGTTTGGACCCCCTGCGCCAGCACCCTCCCAGTTTTCTGGTTTGGCCCCTACACCGAAAGTATCCATACCTGCCCCATTACTTTGTCTTCTGGAGATCCTTTTGCTCATTCACTTTAATAGAAAAATCATCACCCCAATTAATAAACCCTGCAAGAGCCACTGAAATCCTGAGTGCCTCATAAACCCTCAGAGCACTAGTCTGTTTTTATTCCTCTTTCTGCATTATTATCTGCAGATCTTCTCAGCCTGGAGAAGAGGAGGCTGAGGGGAGACCTTCTCGCTCTCCACAACTACCTGAAAGGAGGGTGTAGAGAGGTGGGGGTCGGTCTCTTCTCTCAAGTGACAAGCGATAGGACAAGAGGAAATGGCCTCAAGTTGCACCAGAGGAGGTTTAGATTGGATATTAGGAAAAATTTCTTCACTGAAAGGGTCATCGGACATTGAAAGAGGCTGCCCAGGGAAGTGGTGGAATCTCCATCCCTGGAGGTATTTAAAAGCCGGGCAGACGTGCTGCTGAGGGACATGGTTTAGTGGTGGGTTTGGCAGTGCGAGGTTGATGGTTGGAGTCAATGATCTTAAAGGTCTCTTCTAACCTAGATAATTCTGTGATTCTATTGCCTCCTTTACTTAGCTGTGGAGATCGTAGCAATTTATATTCATGTTTTGATTAACAGCAGAGAGCATATTCACCTGTTCTGCACAAAGCATTGGCCATTTGGTCCCTCTACCCACGCAGGGCTCCCAGACACACATCCTTCAGGAAGCCACGTATCTGTTGGGCATGCATGACTGAAGGACCCCAAGGGATCTTATTTGCATCAAAAATAAATATGCTGCCCAGGGGAGAAATAGCATTTCAGTGACTGCTGATGGACCTTCCCAATAAGACCTTCTCCAGAAGGAGCAGGTGTTTCCTAGAAAATGCTTCACGATTTTGACCAGTGAGTGGTCAGTTTGGGGTGAATTGCCATGTTTTGCTCTCCAGGGGAGGCCACCATGGAACACGTTGGTGGTGGAGAGACCCAGGACGTGGTGGCTGTGAGGAGGTTTCCATCACAACGGATGACAAAACAAAGCCATGGTTTGACAAAGTGCACACTCAAAATGTCTCAAAGAGAGTTTTGGACTAGATAAAAAATCCTATTTCTGCATGTTCTCAAGAAAAATTTGTCTGTCTTTTTTTCTCCAAGGTAGGTCAATTATTTTACTCCAACACTTTGCTCAATTAATTAAAATATGCTTAAGAGGAGAAAGGACAGAAGATGAAAACTGCACCCAAATTTTCCGTAGTATTAGGCCTGTGACAGAATATTTCTGAGCTAAGCCACCCATGAGATTCACTTCCCAGTCCCAGGCTGAGAGTTTTCTGAGGAATGTGTGGGCAAGGAAACCCAGCTTGGGAAGACCGGTGGGATTCAGGGGTGGTTACAGGATCAGCCCATCAGCTCATCTGGATGCTTCTGTTGAGGGGTTCAACTGCAGGTTTGGGGGTTCAGCTGCAGCATCCAATTGGATGTTCCAGTGGACATCCCTCACTGGAGCCCAGTGCTTGGCATGGCTGAGGTCTCTGATTTCCTTTCAAGCACTTACTTGGAGCCCCAAAATTGGTACCTAAAAGGGTCACTGTTCTCACTGGAAGGTCGTCCAGACATGGCAGACAGGGATGTACTTGTGGGATTTCCAAGAAAATGCCAATTAGGTGCTTTTCTGCCCTCTGGATGCTTCAGGACCCCAGCCTGAAACGTGTGTTGCTGCACCCAGGACTGGGCATCTCTGATTCTGCCTGGTTGCCACCATGCTCTGTTACAACCACACTTCATTACTTTAATTTGTGATGTTTTGCATGACCCTGTGAAGGTATAAATCCCCCACTAGATATCAATGCTATTAGCTGGAGGAGTTAAAAATGCCTGTAGAGCGCTCTAAGTCTCTTTAATGGCCAGAAATAAAGGAAAGCCTTGGCAAGGTTGGGTGCTGTTCTGCACCGATGAACCAGCGCGTTGCTCCAGCAAGAAATTATTTCATTATGGTCTCCCCTAACGAACTGTCTCCCAGGAGCCGGCTGCGCTGCCTCAGAGCCTGACAGTAAAATACAGGATGTGTTGTCCAACCAAAATTCACAGGGAAAATGATTTATGTTCATAAAATGCCAAGAGGCAGCCGGACCTCAGGCAATGCAAGAAGGAGAAGGTGAACCCCCTGCACCCACCTGGGCTGCCCCAGGCCACCGCAACCTCCCAGGGCTGGGAATGGGGTGACGGGCACACATAAGCATGGCTCCCCAGTTCAAGAAGGACAGGGAACTGCTGGAGAGGGGACAGCAGAGGGCTACAAAGGTGATTAGGGGCTGGAACATCTTTCTTATGAGGAAAGGCTGAGGGACTTGGGTCTTTTTAGTCTGGAGAAGAGAAGACTCAGAGGGGACCTCATCAATGCTTACAAATACTTAAATGGAGGGTGCCAGGAGGATGGGACCAGTCTTTTTGCAGTGGTGCCCAGTGACAGGACAAGAAGTAATGGGTGCAAACTTGACCATAGGAAGTTCCATCTGAACATGAGGAGGAACTTCTTTCCTTTGAGGGTGGCAGAGCACTGGAAGAGGCTGCCCAGAGAGGTGGTGGAGTCTCCGACTCTGGAGACATTCCAAACCCGCCTGGATGCCGTCCTGTGGAACCTGCTCTAGGTGACCCTGCTCTGGCAGGGGGGTTGGACTAGGTGATCTCCAGAGGTCCCTTCCAACCCTGGTGATTCTGTGTGATTCTGTGATTCTGTAAGCGTAGCATCCAGGCCACTTTCCGAGCCTGGCTGTTTTCTCGGTCCCAGCAGCATCCCATGACAAAGAGCTGCATGCCCCAATGGTGCGGTGAGCGCAAAAATACTCCCTTTGGCATGATTGGGGTTGCAAGCTGCCACCTTTGGTGCTCCCTGGTGGGGATGTTAAAGGATGCTCTTGCCTTCAGGAAGCACAGCTGGGCTGGATCGATCATGCCAGCTGGCAATGGCACCTGCTGGGACTTTATTTCTGACTCCAGGAGTTAAATTCCAGACTCCCATGCCAGGCTGGGAAAGCGGGAAGAGAAACGTGTGTCTGCAGGCAGCAGCTTTGGGGCTGGCTCTCAAAGTGTTGGCTCAGCCGTGTGCTTGTGTAAATCCCATCTGGGTCCTTGAGCCTGTGCTTTGGTCACCCACATTCATCCAGCCCCTTCAGCCACCTGCCCCCCCCCCAAAATCCAGGCTCAGGACCTCAGACAGCCACGGGCTTCCCAAGCCTCCCCTTCCCTTTCCAAGGTTATTTGCAGAGCTGAGGGACCAACTCCAGCTTTTTGTCTGGAAGAAAACACTGAGAGAGGAGAAGACAGTGGGAAAACCATCACTTGCAAGAGAGGGTTTGCTTGGGTCGGCCTCTAGTAGGAGCCCGTTTAATTCAGCATCACTTGTGTGGATGAACCATTGCAGGTGGAGGGGTTTCCTCCATCCCTTGGATGCTCCGCTGTAGGGTGTTGGGAGCTGCTGCCTGCCAGGATTGCTAGGAGCGTGCTCCGCTTTTGCAAACATGTTTGAAAAACGTTTTGAAATTTCCAAAGGAAACAAATTTCCAAAGAGGAACTGGACATTGGGATGGATCTGGACCTTTTATTCCAGCTCTAACTAAAAAAGATAACCCATCGTGTCATGGTGAGGAAAGTTTGTCTCTAGAGCAAAAGTCAAAATGTGCCCTTGCGAGGAGTGTCAGCCGTGTTCCTGCAAAACACCTCGGTCTTGGTGAAACCATTGTTTTCTGCCAGGAACATCAATTTATAATAAAATAATAAGCATGATTATTATTATCCCACCAGCCCATGGGAGATGGGATGTGGCAGAAATCATCCATCTGGGCTGTGCCAAGGAGGAGTCACCGCAGCGAGGCGGTACCAGGACCTCGCTGCTCCGAAGGCGTGCTGGCAGATTACCCCAATTCCCCAAAGTTTACCTTGGCACCAGAAGACCCTCCCAAGCAATTCATGTGTTTCTGAGCTGACATTTAAAATGTTGGGAGGTTCTGGCTGGCTGTGGAGTTCTTCACTAATTACGTTCCAGCACATTGCTTGTCATGAACTCGTTAATAGCCTGATCCAGTGTGGGCAGATTGCAAGAGTCATATTTTGTCCAGGAACACTTGTGTTTTGGACCTCCTCCTTGTCGGAGACTTACCCCAGGAGAGCTTCAAACAAGAAGGACTTTTTCCAGTTTTCAGGACTTGCAATGACTTCATCGTGTTTTCTCAGTGCCGATCAGAAGTTTAATGGCAAAAGAAAGTATTAATCCAAAGATTAGGTTTGCAGGGAATGCAAAAAAAGCAGTGATCTGGGAAAAACAAGGTATAAGAAGACATGAGAATATCAGTTCAATACCACAAGCATTAAAAAAACCCCAGCACACAAACAAATAAAAAACCCCAGAAAATGTGAAGAATTCCCACTGCTGTTCACAGGAAGTTTGTTACGCTTTTTTTTTTTTTTTTTAAGACTAATATTTTGATTTTAAAACCTCTACCATGAGAACAAGTCAGCCTGCTCCATGCCCAAGAGCAATCAGCTGGGCTGTGGATGTGCTCCCTTGGAATGTACCGGCGAGCGGATTTTGGGAGCTGCCAAACAAAACCCCTTGGCTCTGCTGGGCTCCCCCCACCCACGGGCGCAGGGCAGGAGAGGACCTGCAACGCAGTGGGATGTATCTGCCACAGGGTGAGATGCATCCAGGTGGTGATTTGGGCCGGAAAGTCAGGATTTTCAGAGTTTGCTCACGATGTGCAGAAACTATCGCCCGTCTCAGACCAGCACGCAGGGCTTTTATCCCAGCTATCAGCAAAGTGGGGTTTAATGATGCTGTTGCTTCTGTCCAGGCTAGAGACTACACAAACGGCCTCAGAAAGCTGTCAGAAGTCAACCGGGGTTGTGCAATGCTAAGCTCAGCCCCAAAAGGAGTTGCTTTGCTGGCCCCTCTTAATTATGATGCTCCTGAGCGACAGCAGAGCAGGAGCAAGGAGTGCTTTTCTCTCCCCAGTCCTCTCTGTGCCATCTATCTCCCAACAGTTCGTTTTAATTATGCAATTATAGTGTGTACAAAGCTTTCTGTGAGCGTTAGTGGATAATTAAAACAGATGGTGAGCTTAATGGGACCAACTCCTTTTTCTTCTTTTAATTAATGTGTTAACAGTTTATGGGCCAGCCTGTGGAAATCTGTTACTTAGCAGCTGTGTGGGTCTAGAAGCCATCCTCAAGTATACGGTCCTGCCACATGCGTAGACACATGTGCATGGAACTGCTGTCCCGACCGCGGTGGTGGTCTTGAGCAGGTCTCCACCCACCTCATGTGTCACCTCCGCAGCATCACGTACCTGGCTGGTAAGACACAAGCGCCCTTGAAGCGAGGCTGGATGGATGCAGGTCTTCCAGGCATGCACCGACCTCTTGCAGGACCAGGAGGCCGAAGCATCTCTGAAGAAGACGTTCATCTCAAACCTCGGCTGGAAGCGATGGGGGAGGAAGGGGAGGAGGCAGGCATGGGTCGGGCACACAGATGAGTCCCAGAGCGCAATTCCCTCTGCCTCCAGCCTCTGAGCAGAAAGGGGGATTCAGAGCACTCTTGGGGTCAGGGTGTGGGGACCAGCAGTGGTTGGGGAGCAGCAAAGGGGCTCAGCAAGCCGGTAACAAGGAGCAGCCCTCCGAGGTGGAAAAGCAGGGAGGGGATGAGGCAGGATAGGTTTTGCCAGAGGCTGAAACAACACACCAGCATCCTACTGTCATTTCATGACATATGGCCGACAGCAGCCTCCAAAGTGATGCCAGCCACTTTCAACACATGGTGTGGGTCTTTTGAGGCCAAGCGAAGCTGTAGATCTCATGTTTCCTGGAGGAGCTACCCCCACCGGCAAGCGCCAGGCGTTGGGATGGACACGGAGCAGGGTGGGAGCAGATGGGACACCGAAGCCGGGGTTAAACTGGGAAGAGAAGCTCAGAGTCAGGCAGGGCAGGGTGGCAAAGTGCAGGGAAGGCTAGGAGAGCAGGGCAAGGATGGACATTTCCAAAGGAGCCTTCTGTTTGCCCAAGGTGCCTTGAAGCTGCAAGATAAGGCAATGGCAGGCTGTAAAATCTCAGTGGTCCCAGGAGGCAGGGGCTGTGCCCGCCGTCTGCCGACACAGGATCAAGCAGGCATCAAACAACGCCAGCAGGAGCCCTCTTCCCAGCACCCAAAAGGAGGTGGGTTCCCAAACGGCACGTCCCCACCACAGGACGCTGAGGATGCCAGTGGTTATGCGGGTTCAAGAGGATACTGGAGAAGTTTATGGCATAGAAATCCACTGGGTTGCTAAATTCACAGAAGCCCCATCGGGAAGCCCTTGAGCTGGCCATGTAGGGTGAAGTATCCATCACTGAACGGCTCTCACGAGCCTTCGGCGGTGGGACAGGCCAGGCCAGGAGGATTAACTTCAGCAAGGCACTGTTCTGCAGCCAAAAGTGCAAAGCCTAAGAGAAGCAAGCGTTTGGAGAGCTGCATCCAAGCCTGTGGGCTGCTGGCAGGCACGTCACAGAAGTGGCTAGCCTGATGAAGCCGTAATTTTTTTGTAAACTGGCCCCAGTTACGGTAACAAACAAAGCACGGTGCATAACTGGAGGGGAATCCCATCCAGACCACCGTCGGATTGGGAATAAATCACAGCTGAGGCACTGGCTGTGCCTTGGGCTCAGTTGGGCCACTGGGATTAGCTTCTGGAAAGAACAACGGTTTCCTGGGAACGATCCCCAAGCAAAAAGGGCCACTTCATGCCATTTAACAAGAAAAACCTCCCTGCAGAGCTTTGGTTTGCCCAAGCCCTGATGCTCTTCCAGGCGGCGGAGTACTGAGCCACCCTCCCCGCTGCGGGGAGGGGGTCGTATCTCACCCACCGGGCAGCACACGAAGCTCTCGCTGCCAAAAGCACGGCCGGAGGATGAAGACAGCTGGCCTGAGCAAGCTGAAATAATAATTCCCTGGTCACGGGGAAAAACAATGTGTGGTATTTCTGAGAGCACTGGGGGTTTCGTCTGGTTTTGGTCTCGTGCTTTTTATCGCTAACTGGACGTCGAAGCGGCTCTGCAGCCTCACGGAGGGATGCAGAGGTGCAAGGTGCCGTGCAAAATTAAGGATGAGCCCTGTTCAAGGGAGCATCCCCCATGCGCAGAGGGCAGACGAGGCCGGAGGGGACGGGGACGCGCATTGATGCTGCAGGCTGGCCTGGGCTTCTGCGCACATCTGCAGCCCAGCTGCTGGGCTACGGCTCGGCATTGCTCAGCTTTTCCAGCCCTCCTTGAAAAATGTTAATGGCAGGGAGAGGGACACCTCGGCGAGGAAAGAGCAGCTCAGCAGCCACATCCCGGCACCGAGAGCAGCCCCGCTTGGCACCGGAGGCGTTTGGAGATCGGGGGAATGGACTTGGAGGAAACCATCCAACCTTTTCCAGGTCAGACCACAGGGATGTACTCACCCATGCCAAGCATGCTGTCCCCAGCGAGGGTCACACAGTCAGGCCAGTATTAATCACCTTGTGATGAGCCCTGTCCCCCGGCCGGGCTGCCCCCGCTCCCCCCCGTGCCCCTCTCTGGCCACAGCTTGCCGGAGGACCACGCGCTTCCCAGCCCTTCCATTGCATAAGGAGCTTGTTGCTACAACAGGAATTGCAAAAACCATGGAAACTGCTTGTCTCAGCCAAACCCAAACTTAACTGTATACACAGCATAAAATTTAGTTGCTTTAAACTTGCATTTTTTGGCTCAACTCTCCTGGCCACATCCTGAGCCCGAATGGATTGAATTACCGAGCACAAAATAAATTCCATCTGAGCGGGCTGCGGCCCTTGTCTCCGAACAAAGGCCGAGGTGTTTGCTTTGCCTTTTTTTTTTTTTTTTTTTTTTTTTTTTGTCTTCTGGAAGAAAACGAGCTAATTTTGTCCATGTGGAGGAAGAGAGGCTGGGGCGCTGGGGAGAACTGTGTGAGCCGTCATTCCCTGATATCAGCCACCTTCCCTGCAGCTCCATGCCAGGGACCAAAGGCAAGCAGAGCCGGAGCAGAGCACACCGTGCCATCGGCAACCCTGAGGGCCACGATGCTACTGCCTCCAGCATCCTCGTGGCAGATGTCATCTGCTGTGGCAGTGCCACCACCTCCCTTTGTCCCGGGACCCCTTCGCCTGCTTTGGAGCAGGGACCATGCGCCAGGCGCTGCACAAAGACACAGGGATGGAGGACTCCACGTCTTTGGGAGGGTGGGTAGCAGGGCTGCCTGTAGGCTCTCTTTTATCCTTAAATTGGGAAGGAGAGTGAGGAGGAAGGAGGAGGGAGAGGGAGGAAGGGAGAGGGGAGCAGAAGGTGGTGGCAGAAGAGCTGGAGGGGAGCTGCAAACACCCACTGACTGCCCACCATCCTCTGCCAGCCAGGGGGGTGTCTCTGAGCCCCCCACCCAGCCACAGCGTGTGAAACTGGGACAGGCAGGGAGGGAAATGCAAAATAGGAGGTGATGAATCACAGAAGACCATCCCCGTGTCCTCCAGCACTGCCAGAGCCCGGGGTTATCATGGTGGGGCAGGAGGGGTTTGCCTGGGTAGGGGCACACCTGGGCTCCAGGAGACCACCACGGCATGGATGGGCTGGGGAGGAAGGTGTCCGCCTGTGCAAACAAGGCATCACGCACCCCAGGTGCATCCCACTGATCCCCAGATAAACTCAAACCGAGGGGGGTTCAGCAGCCAGACCCCCACCACCATACCCCAACTCTCACCGGTGGAGAAGGAAGCCGGAGAGAAACCCCCGTGGCCCCTCACCGCTGCCTCCGGCCCGCAGCCGCCGCGGAGGGTGTCTCTGCGTGCACGCGTGGGAAGCGGCTCAGCCGGCTCTGCCTGTCCCTGCCCTCCCGCACCTCGCCTGTCCTGGCAGCTCCTCCACCCTGGAGCCAGCGCTCGAGGGGCTTTAGTCCTGTGGCTTGTACATGCTTGCAGACCTGCTCCACGGTCTCCTCCATGGAGGACATGTCCTTCCCGGGGTCTCGTCCCAAAGAGCCACAAGAGCCCCTGGTCCATGCTCAAATAAGCCCACCAGGGTTGACCTCAAAACCATCGTTAATGAGAGGGTCCCCCAAAACACGCTTTAGATACCCCGCAGCTCTCGGCGCACAGCCCAGCTACACGCCGACCAGCCCTGCAGAAGTGCCGTGGGAAAGGAGTTTCTGGAAAGTTTTCCTTGATGAACCATAATTTGCTCAGAGCGACCAAAACGCTTCATAATTTGCTCAGCTAATTCTCTGCTGGTGGCTCGTGCACCCTTAGAGAGTCTGGTCAAGGTGAAGGCTGCAGCCGGGAGGGAAGGCTGGAGCACGGGCCCCGCTCCAGCCTCACAACAGTTCCTCGAGGATATTTTGGCTTATTTAGTGACTTTACTATTGCAGTGCTTTTTGGAGAAAAACATAAAGCAGGAGGGGGTTACCACTGTCACTCTCACTATGGGGCTTGTGCATTGCATCGATGCAGAATCCAGCTGGGGCTGGCCCGTGATGGCCATGGTTTGCTGTCACCCTACAGGTTGCCACCACTGCAGAGGGCTGTCACCAGCTCCTGTGCCGACCCCTTCTCACAGCCTCCCCAGTGAACTGGAAATAACGGGACGGCAGTCGAGGACATGGGGATGGTCTTCTGTGATTCATCACCTCCTATTTTGCACACTGGGAGGACCAGCATCTCTTCAAAGATACTCTTACCCAAAAGCAATGGGTACCCCGGAGCAGAAACAGCCCTTGCGTTTGTGATGCCACTCTTCAGCTGGGCTGAACCACCCAAACCCTCTTGCATGTCAAGGTGTGACGTCCTTGGTGCTGGGGCACCCTGAGCCGCTTGGAGCGAATCCTTCCTCTCACCTTCTCAGACTTCACATTTAATAATGATTTAATGATGGTTCGCATACACTCCGTGGAGCTGTGGAGCGGTAATTGCCCAGTTCCTTGGTCGAAAACCACATCTGGCTGGGAAAGCTTGGCACAGCTGTGGCTTTGATCTCAGCTCCCTGTGACTCCCGCACACCAACGCTCGCTGCATCGCCTGTGCCGAGGCTGGGTCACGCTTCGCCGTCATGCCATGGAGTACCTGTGACCATGGTCTCAAGGAGCTACTGTCTTTTCCCAAACCATTGTACAGGATTGACATCGCGGTTTCCAGAAAATGACAGTGCCGCGGTGATTTCCCACACCTGGGCTGCTGTAGCCCCTCCGCGATGAGCAGGTATGGCTGAAGAGGATGTCTACAGGGGGAAAAAAAATAATAATGAAAAAAATGGAAAAAAAAAAAAAAATCACACTGAGCTCCCTCCTCCTGAACCATTGAGTCTGCTTCTTGAGACGAGCAGTTGCTCGGAAAGTGGTAACCTGGCTTTCAAACATCAGCAGAGCTGTTATTACAGTAAATGAGTTTTTCAACAAGGATGAGAAAAACAGACAAAACCAAGCCCCAGCCCTCCACCTTGTAACGGGAAGAAGGAAAACAGCCACTTGATGTGGCCCGCAGCCACCATCCCAGGCTCCCCTCGAGCCCACACCCAGCTCTGCTGGGGTGCAGCACACCACCAGTAACTCCAGCTTTCCCAGAAGCCTCGCTACCATGGGACCCCATCCCAAAAACCACCAGGGCTGGGAGCAGGCTCTGCTTGCCTGGTGTCCTGCAGGGCTGGCATGCAGTGAGTAGGCAGCTCGGGGCGAGCTCCGGTTCGGCAGCAGGATGGACAGACACATCCTCCGTTGGAGTGGATGGAGGAAGAAGGACCTTCTCAGCAGAGAAGGGTCCAGACGAGGGCCACAAAGATGATGCGAGGGCTGGAGCCCCTCTGCTGTGAGGACAGGCTGAGAGAGTTGGGGGTGTTCAGCCTGGAGAAGAGAAGGCTCCAGGGAGACCTTAGAGCCCCTTCCAGTCCCTAAAGGGGCTCCAGGAAAGCTGGGGAGGGACTTTTTACAAGGGCATGTAGTGATAGGACAAGGGGTAATGGCTTCAAACTGGAAGAGGGGAGATTTAGATGAGATCTCAGGAAGAAATTCTTTACTGTGAGGGTGGTGAGACACTGGCCCAGGTTGCCCAGAGAAGCTGTGGCTGCCCCATCCCT
>VFFE01007031.1:54912-105563 GCA_008921705.1 Burhinus oedicnemus | reverse complement strand
CGGCCCCCCCCCCTTTTTTTTTTTTTTTTTTTTTTTTTTTAACAAAAACAGCCAAGTTTGGAAAGTCGCAGGAAATAAAAACAAGAAATTGCTGACAAGTGTGCCACTGTAATTGAGTGAGAACACAAAGCTCAGCTCTCTGGGTTCCCAGAAATACGGTCCAGATGTGGCTCTCCACAGTGGTGGAGCCAAGCCACAACCCCTGAAATGACTATCCCTGTGACTGGGAAACTTCCCCAGTGCCCCTTCCAGCCACGCACGGTGACAGACGATGCCCTGAACAACACCCAGCCAAAGACTTGAGAAAACACAGGGTTGGCAGCAGAGCCTGGAGGGGCCCTACCAGTCCCTAACGTTGAAGGTCTGTGGCAGGGATATTGGAAGCAAACTCATTTGATCCACACAGAGCCCAGATTTCTTACCTGTGTCCGCACCTGAGCTTGAAAACGGCCCTTCTGCGGCTCGCTTAACTCCGGACTGCCTGCAAACCACGGGAATCTGGGAGCACATCGGTTTTGCAGTAATTCTCTGCTGCAGTCATTGTCGAGGGCTGAGCGTCAGCTCAGCCCCACTGTCACCTGCCCCGTTGCGGGAGCAGCTCTGGGGACCGGTGGTCCCTTGACTATCCCCCCCAGGACACAGCTAGGGGAAGGGACAACACTGCATGCACGGCACGGGTCTGGCAGCATGCACGGACGTCAGCCACGCACGCACCGAAGGAGTGTGATTGCAGGTACGCCGGCATGTGTATGGGGAAAATCCAGCGCCGTTAAAGGCAACGGGAGGGTCAATAACTGCCCCACTGAGTCTGTCCTCACCTTCCCCGCGCCAGAAAGTTTTGTTCTTACAGTACCTCCTGGCTATCCTTTCATACAAGACCTTGTTCTCCATCCATCGCATTTGCAAAGGTGGCGATGAGCATCAGTGACGATGGGGGGTACATGGACCACAGCAGGGACACTGACACTGTCGTATTATTTATGGCCAAATACTCAGCATACACCTATTAGAAGCGTCCATTGGCACAGAGGCCCACCTAGCTCGCTCCCTCAGTGCCTGACACCCTTTAAGATGGTTGCAAGGGCACAAGGGTTCTCCAGTGATCCCTCAGGTCCTGCAAAGCCAGCGTTGACAGCAGGGAGAAGCTCAGAAGCAGTAACAGTCCCCTACGTGCGAGCAGAGCGCCTAAGACTTAAAAAAAAAAACCCCAAACCCAAACCACTCCACTGGTTTCAATTGGGCTGCCATCTTCCAGTCCAGCTACTGAGTGCAACGGCAAGATGCCGCAAGCAATTAGCCCAGCTCGCCTGAGCCCAGGCCCTGACACAGAGAGCAAAGGCTCACCGGGCAGAGGAGTGCCCGGGGCTCTTCCATGACCCTGGGAGAAGAGCCAGGCAGAAACCGCCGCCTGCAGAAGCGAGAAGTAGATTTTGGTTATGATTCCCAGCACGAAGCCTGTTAGATCCGAGTTCACTTTCCCGCTCTGCCACAGCTGCCTTGCAAAACCTCGGGCATGCCACTTTGTTTTCACAGAATCACAGAGCGGTTTGGGTGGGAAGGGACCTGTAAAGGCCATCTAGTCCAACCCCACCTGCCATAAGCAGGGACATCTTCAACCAGAGCAGGTTGCTCAGAGCCCCGTCCAACCTGACCTGGAATGTTTCCAGGGATGGGGCATCTCCCACCTCTCTGGGCAACCTGGGCCAGTGTCTCACCAGCCTCAGCGTAAAAAATTTCTCCCTTTTATCTAGTCTGAATCCCCCCTCTTTTAGTTTAAAGCCATCACCCCTTGTCCTATCGCTACAGCAGATACCTCTTCCCTTCTCTGAGGTCAGGCAGTCATCTCATTCTTGCTCAGTTTTCCCCAGGCACCAACTCACCCCAGCTTTGCAACAGGATCCCCCCTCAGCAGAGCAGCTGAGCTGGAGGCGGCAGCAAAGCCAGCGTGACCCTCTCTGTCCTCTGGCTGCGGAAATGAAGGTGATGGGGATGCTGAGAAGTCCAGGGGAGTCTCAGCTGCCCTTAGAGGTCGGAGCAAACCCACCAGGCAGGCTGTGGTCTGCCATGGGGAGAGCCAGAGGTCCGGATGGAGATGGGGAAACGAATGCCCCCTCCCCAAATCACAGCCCTGCACTTTCTTCTCCCATGTCGAACATGAACGTAACCCCAGGGTTAGGGGAAAAAAAGTCCCTCCCTCCCCTCCAGTGCAAACTCAGCCTGTGAAAACCAGATGGCTAACCAGTAAAGCTAGGCTGGTTCTCCAAACACCATCAGGTTGGTGCAAATCACTTGTTTTTTGACAGATGGTCCTTTCGCCAAGAGTATTTGCCCAGCCTTGCCCCACCCGCACGTTTTCTGCCGACAGATTGCTCTGCGCATCCATGAGCCCCACACCAGCCCACGGTGTATCTGAAGCACGGCAGCTCCGGTCACGGAGCCCCGAGGTGCTTCTCTCCTCTTTTACGGGGAATAATGAGACATTCCGCTCTCCTCACCATGTGCAGCGAGCCACTTTGGGAGAAAAATATACTGAAACCAGCAGACGTGCTTGCGTTATTTAAGTTGGGAGCAAGCCAGGCTTGCACTGCAGCCCTTCTGCCTTCCCCAGGCAGCTGGTGATGTCCCCCCAGCATTGCAGCTCTGCTCCGGCTGCCCAGACACCACACATCTGTACTTCTTATATCTTGAAAGGTCACTAAAATGGGCCAGTGGACACCTCTCCCATCCATCCAGGAAGAGCTGAGTTTACATTTCAACTAAATCCCCAGTGAGATGAGCCCCAGCAGCAACGCAGACAAAAGGGCGCTCGGGTGCTGTGATGCCCCATCACACGTCCCTGGCCATCGGAGGCTGCATGGGGCAGGGGACGGTCTCCCCCTCCCCGCAGCAGGGCTTGGAGGCAAAGGGTGGGCATGGGGATGCTGCTTGGGCCACCAAACACCCCCCGCTGCTCTTCGCCCATCTGCCGTGGCAGAGCACTCAATGCAAGGCACCACGCAGCCGGGTCTCGGGGATGGCTGATGGTTGCTCCTGGAAGGACACCACCAGGCTAACCCTGGGCCACCTGACCCACCGACGCAGACAAGGTTAGTCCAGGGAATCCCTGTTTACCCATTTCTAATTTGGGCACTCACTTCTCTCGGCCTGCCCTGACAGGTAAGGGGATGCCTGGTTTATTTCCGAAGTTTAAATGACCTCTTTCTCCTGGAACACCTGCAGGTCTTGGCCAAGTATGTTGAAGGTCCTAAACGAAGAGCGAGGCCGGTGAGTGAAACAGTCTCTCTCGCAGCCAAAGCCCTTCCCTGCAATGCTGCATTTCTACGCTCTTCGTTCAGGCAAAACCTCCTGCTGCCGTTATTCCCCTGGCTGGGAAGAGTTCTTCTAACCAGGAGACTTACTCCCCGTACAGGAGAGAAGATTTACCCCCCATAATCCGCAAGAGGGATTATCTCCAGTTGCTATTATTCCCTTATCAATAATTCACCGTGCAGCCACACGCCGGATCGCGCCGGCGCTGCCTGCGTAGTTTCTAAGCTCGCTACTGACTGCAAGAGCAGCCGTGAGTAATCACGTCTCCTCTGATATTGCTTATGCTCTCAGCGAAGCAGAACAAGTAACTCACACTGCAAATGAGTCATGTCCCCTGGAAGCTTCTCATTTTAGCATCCCGTCGAGGAGAGCAGCTTTGCAGAAGCACCTGCTAAGGATTGCAAGCCCTTGGCGCTTAAATAAATAAATAAAGGGGAGATAATTAAACTCCATATTTCAATCTTATAGGAGGAGTTCATAGGAAGAGACTCTTTCTCCTTCCAGAAAATCCAATACAATTAAATGATTAAAATGGAAAAGCAGACACAAAACCAAGGAGGAGAGGCCAGACAAGCCGTTGTGAATACAGATCGCACTCCGAAGTCTCCATCAAGACTCACCCCCTCCCCTGTTAGAAGTACAAGCTTGTTGCTGTTCCCATTTATCTCGCACAGAATAACAACTGTGATGCACAAAGCTCAGGATTAAAACAGCCTGATTTCTTAGCAAGAGCCCATTTGACTCATTTATCCTGTACGCACACACAACACACATGCACAAATGCCTCATTTCCTCCTGAAGAGATGATCATCTGCGTACGTGATACGATCTCAGCACAGGAGCCTGCCATCTCCGATTAAAACCTAACCATTAGAGTGATTTATGGCTCCGAAGAGGCACAAGTGTCCTTTTTGACTAAATTAGGCACCGGGTGAGAGATGAAAGATGATCTACCCCTTCCCAGTTGTCACCGGGAAGCTTCACAACCACAGCTTGGATGAACCATCTCGGATGTCCAAGACATCTGTGCAGTCATTGACTAAACCTTTCATCTTGCAGGCTGGCTTTTCTTTGAAACACTCTGCCAGAGAACCAAGCCAAACAGCAGTTGAGAGCTCCTCGATCCAGCCAGGTGGATCTGTCTCCCGTGGATTTATTGGCACGTCTCTCCCAGGGAGTCGTGCCTCCCAGTTCTCTATTTACCCGCACGTTTCTTCGGAAATCCTTCCACAGGAGAGTGGGAAGCATCCCTCTGTGGGACAGCAGGATGCTCTCCGGGATGGTCTGAGCAAGGCAAAGGGCAAAAGATAGGAGTATGGCAGTTTGGAGAAGACTTCTTGAGGGCAACTTCCCCGCTACGTGACTGGTGCCACCAGTACACACAGGTTAAGCTGAAAATACAAAAAAAAAACAACCCAAAAGGTTGGCTTTTCGACTCTCCAGGCTTACTTATCTGCTCCTGAGCATCTCTGATAGCAGTGTGCAACCCCGCCTGCAGCAGCCATGAGAGCCTGGGAAGATCGCTCTGTGGTGAGGCGGCCGGGTGTCAAGATCAGCCCTGGGGACAGCGTGGCCATCGTCAGAGACAAGCTGCTGTTAGAGACATCAGCCCTCTGGAGCCAGGCTTTTTTCCTTTGGAGGAGAACGACCGGGGCCAGAGCCCCGTGGGGACTCTTAGGCAACGGCAAAGCCAAGCCTCCGCGCCTGCGGATAACCCGTCCTCATGCAAAGCTGTGACTCACGCCTGTGCAAGCACGCACACAGCACCAAGGCTGTTTGTCTACGCCTGGACCCCTTCCTATTACTTCTAGCTGGGTGAAATTAAATGGAAAAGAAATTCAATTAAGAATGTCTTGTCTAACACTCCTTCGGAGTCACTCTCTGCAGCTGTTAACAGGTCAGATGGGATTAGCAGCCCCCTGCTCACTCCCTCTCCAGCCGTCAGCTCGGGAAGCCTGTGGTCGCAGCGGGGATTTGCTGCCTCCAAAATGGGACTTGCTGCCCAGCTGTTTTCTGCAGCCACCAAAACTTAGTACTTAACAGCAAAAAGAGCTGCCTTTCCCTGGGGCGAGAGCAGCCGCCAGGCTATGGACCCTCACGTGGAGCAGCCCTCACAGGGCTGGGTGTCTGGAGGGGCTGCTGCCACTAACCTCGTCCGGAGAGGCTGCCGTGGCAGACCCTGCCCGCGCTGACATGGAAGAAGGCACAGGTTTGGACGAGCGGTTGCTGTCCCAGGCTTTGCAACAGCCTGCGGAGCAGAAGACCAAAGCACGGAGGAGACCTCTGTCCACGCACCAGCCAGGGATGAGGCGCCAAGTCCCCACCAGCCCCACCGCAAGGGTGCCACGGGAAGGCAGGACAGGAGATGCCAAGGGCTTACTCCAATCCCCAGCGACAGCCAGGTGGCGAAAGCTTCTGCTCCCTCCCGGTGCTCTGCCAGCTCTTCACGTCCCCAGAATGCTTTCCATGCTCACCGCAGCCTACGGCATGGGAAATTGAAGTGCTTACCAGACAGCTGGCCACAGAAGCTTTGCTTCAGTCTCCATTTATCCAGCGACTCCGACACGGTAAGACAGGCTAATATAGAAGGAGACGCTGCCATACCTAATACACTGCAGAAGATGACAGTAGTTTCAAACTAATGGACAACGCTAAAGATGGTGTGACCAACGTGATGAATCAGAGCTGTGCAGCTTCCGAGGAACACAGGAGAAGGGTGGGGAAAAAAATAAAAATCAGGGCTTATAGCTGTTAGCACCAGGACTTGAAGGAAAGGCAGTGTCCTTCTCGGGAAGGCTGAGCCCCTGGGTGCTTCCTGCTTGCAGCCCCCTGGGGCAGATGGGATCTCCAGCGTGCACAGAATCTCAGAATCACCGGGGTTGGAAGGGACCTCTGGAGATCACCTAGTCCAACCCCCCTGCCAGAGCACGGTCACCCAGAGCAGGTTGCACAGGACGGCGTCCAGGTGGGTTTGGAACATCTCCAGAGTCGGAGACTCCACCACCTCTCTGGGCAGCCTGTGCCAGTGCTCTGCCACCCTCAAAGGAAAGAAGTTCCTCCTCATGTTCAGATGGAACTTCCTATGGTCAGGTTTGTGCCCGTTACCTCTTGTTCCCCCTGCCTGTGGAGCCCCGTCCCCATGCACAAGCCACCACTCACAGTACGTGCAAGTCCTCAGCTACTCCCACCATCCCTGCAGTGCTGCCAACCTGCAAAGCAGCTGCCTTCAAGGGATCGGTGAGTGGATGCCTTATCTCACCATCCAGGCTTGAACCTACAAGCGGCAGAAGGGATAATTAAAGCCGGGTTGTTAAAAAGCCTCCCTGCGGACTCCCTCCCTCTGAAGGCGACGGTGAAAGAGCACGGGGTCCTGTTCCCTTGGGACTCCAGAGTCCTTGCTGAGAAGTTAAACAGGGTCATTTCTGCCATCCCCAGTGTCACTGGCAAACCCCGTGCCTGTATGTGGCATCCATAGAGGAGCAGCTCTTTGGCCCTTGGGTGACAGGCAGGGCAGGAGGAGATGCGAGGAGATCAGAGGCGGAAGCAGAAAAGGCAAATAGTGTTTGCCAACCTTTGGGCTGGAGAGCGTACAAAACAGCATTCAGCATCAAGTGCTAGAGCACCCACAATGTGCTACCTCCATCCTTTGCCAACAGCCTGCAGTAAAACCCGGCAGAGCTCCACGCGGCGAGCAGCCCTGGCAAAGCCCCAGGGGCTGCCCCCGCTCCATCTTTCCCTCAGCCGCTCGCCTACAGAGCGGATAAATCCCAGAGCGCCTACCACAGCCTTCCTCCAGCTCCAAGTGTGGCAGAGCCCCCGTCCCCCCATCACAGCCCCCCACTCCACAGCGCAGCCATGCAGGCACCCCCAAACGCGACGGGCGCAGCGAGGTTAGCGTCCAAGCACAGGGAAGGTGAAGCACGGATCCCGGGATACCCGCGCGCCTGCTCACCGCTCGCCCTTAGGACTGCGTTTCTGAGCTGCGATGGAAAGAAAAAGGGGTACCACGAGGGAAGAGCAACAAGCCGCTGAGCTTTGCATCCTTCCCCGATAGAGACGTTTGCTGCCGGCTTCAGCCCCCGCTGCGCACCCATGGCCCCGTGCAGGCTGGGCTTGCCCGCAGAGCCAGCCCAGTAGGGAGAACTCTGCTGCCTTTTCGGATTCTGCCTGGTCAGGATATAAATCCCCCAGGCTGAGGATGAAGCACAGTGCAAGCACAGGAGCTCTTCATACCCTGTAACACAAGACCTCCACCCTAGAAGCCCAGACCACCTGGAAAAGGTAACAGAGAGAGGGTGGCTCTTGACGCAGGTGGGACAACACCTACCACGATGGCCAACAGTCTTCGCAAGCGATGCCCTGCAGCAGCGCAGGATGCTGCGGGTGCTGGTGGGGTGCCGTGGATCGGGCCCCCGAACACAGGAGTGTCACCCTCCACCCTGCTCGGGGACACTGCGTTCGGCGACTCACCGTGGCGGAGGCGTCAGGGCGCAGGAGAGCCGGCAGCGCTGCCAGATGGGGGCAAAGAGCCTAAAGCATCTCCAGAACGTGCTGGTGCCTCCTCTTGACCCTTTAAAAAATAATTTTAAAAAAATGATTTAAAAAAAAAAAAAATCACTCTGTTAAACCAACCTAAAAACATAAAAAACCCTGAATCGATACCATTTAAAAACAGTAACCACCTCTCCTAAGCACAGTTCTCATCCCAGGGAGGGAGAAGTGCCAGAAATCAACTCGAAATTGCAGTCGATTCTCTGTGGAAGGAATTCAGCTGCTTTGCTGATAAGCAGCAATATAAATCTCGAGCTGGAGAGGTAGATCATTAAGGGGAAATGTTTAGAGAAATTAAATCCTTTTTCCTGCTTCTTATGCTAATAGGGAAAACCAAGCTGATTTGCAGGAGGACAACATTTAGCAATATCTAATTCATCAAAGTCCCCATCTGTTCCCATTCTCATGCTGAGTTTGTCAAAAATCAGCTTTCCTTCAACCAACACCCGCGTCACTTTTAACCATAAGAGGCCAATTCTGCAGAGATTTGTAAATAAACCACTTCTGCAAATCCAGCCAGGAAAAACAGACAGGGGAAGGGCCTGATTAATCGAAATACATGTCAGGATTGAAGGGATTGAGGAGAGACAGCAAAGCGAATAAGGGGACAGGGAATGACTAATCAGCGCAGCTGGCAAAATAACCCGGAGCGGAGGCAGGGATCGGGCGAGCGGCCAGCGTAGGGTTAATGGTACCAGAAGGGGGAAGTCTCCAAACCAGGATCCTGTGGCTGTGCCGCAGTTGTTGCTCCTGGATGAAGCAGGATCTGGAAAGAGCTCCATGCCTCCTCCCGCAGCCCACGGAGCTCTAGAAAAATCTCCAAAAAAAGGTCTTTCTGTTCCTTATGGGAAGCGATGCTGAACTGGTTTGTTATGTTGTTCTACCTATTCAGAGTTATTGAAGCAGACAGATTATCAGTATGTTTAATTCAAGCAAAACACACCATCTTATCTCAAAACTTGGAAATCGGGGATTTAAGTAACAAGGCTACGTTCCCATATTCTTCTTGAGGGGCAGGATTATTCTGCATGCTCCTGTATTCAATTTATGCGGCCACTGAAACTGGGCATGCATTTTCTGCGGTATTTTCTGCAGCGGGGATTACGCTTCCAAGGCAGCAGCCCCACAGATCATACCCGGCGTTCGGCACCGGCCAAGCCGGGCGTCATCAGGTTGCTGCGCTCCCCCAACAATTCCGAGAGCAGAACCCTGCCTCGCCGCCAGCTCCGGCACGGATCCCGCTGGGACACACACACCAGGTGTAGGCACAGAGCTCACTTGGCTTACGGCATCGCAGCAAGCGGAGGGGAAAAAACCTTGACATTTGCTGCCCTAAAGACAAAACTGGGGGTTTTTATCCTCATTCACGAGGCAGAAAATCTAGACAGGCGCAGCTGCAGCACAGGCAGGAGCCCTGGGGCAGCACTGCGGCTCTGCTCACCACCTGCCCCTTTCCAGAACATTTCTTCCCCTCCGAGCCCTGCGCCGCCCCCGGCAGCCGTAGAGCCCTGGCAAGGAGCCCGCGCCGACGAGCCTGGCTCTCCCCGCAGCAGCCGAAATGGGATTCCCCCATCGCCCGCCCCACGGAGCCAGGAGCCAGCTGTGGCATCAGCCACCTTCGCTGCCCCCAGCCGCCTCCTGCCTTCCCAGGCTCCCATCTCCCCCGGCTCCGTCTTCTTGGCCAAGCATGATACGCAGTGGAAAAAGGAGCGAGGAACGTAGGAAAGCTGGAAGGGCAAATGGCAACAGCTTTTGAGGACACGCTTGCTTGCGTACGGCGGGCCATCGAAGACGGAGTGCTCCGGCCAGCTAAGAGAGGTGTTCCCAAGGGTGCTGTGACCCATCTGCCTACAGGAGCAGATCCTCCCAGCAAGGCACTGGTCCGCTGGGGATGACACCCGAAGGGCAGGTACATACAGCTCGCATGGACGACACTCACTTTATTCTGGAAGAGAGTGAAGTTTCACATGGAAACAGGACCAGCCAGAGCAGGTTCACACCATCTCCTATAAATACAGAGGAGAAAGAAGCGTTTTTCCCCTGCCCTGTCCAATGTTCCAGTGATGATCCCAATCACCCCAAAATGAGTCCATCCGTCTGAAGCACAAAGCAGGAGTTAGACATTTTCCTTTTCGATCGTTACCTCCAGCTAATCCCCATACTGCTGCAAGGTGACCTCCTCTAGCTCAGTGTTAGTTATTCATTTCCCAACGTCCTTCCATTCAGAAAGTTCTCGCTGGTCTGTAACCTGCTTTTCCCACTTGTTTGCTCCGTGCCACGTAGCTACACTACAGGCACCCCCAGCATAGGGTGACACACCTGACTCACAGCTACGTATTGCTCCCGCACCTATTGCCTCCTTTTAGAAGAACCAAAAATATTTACATTTCATGCTTTTGCCGTCCTCTTTTAAGCTATGAAATTACTTCGGGTCCCTCCGTAGAAGGAACTTTTCCTCCAGCGGTAACAAAGGTCCAAGCAAAAAATGTAGCATCTCCGTGTTGCCACCACGTGGTCAGCTGGCTCCTTTTGCTTGCTCTCCTTTTGGCCGTGCAACTTCTTCCACAACTCTCTGGAGTAAAGTTAGAGCAACCCTGGGAGACGTGCTCCGAAGACCTTCAAAAAATTATTAAAAAAAAAAATAATTAAAAAAATATCTATATATACCTACCCAGAATGGAGCAGATCTCGGTTTGGAGCTTTTGAGGTTCTTAGAGCAGCATGATGAGCATCAGCTCTTGGTCAACTACCTAATTATAATAGACAAAAGCACAGAGCGATGCCCTTGAGGTCCTCCTGAGGCAGGGGAACCCCACCTGCAGGCTCCCCATACCGTCCCGCAGCCAGATCCAGCTCCAATCTCACCAGGAGCTGAAGCCCCTCTAGCAGGCTACAGCCGGGTTCTCGATTTCCTGGGTGTGCAGAAGACAAATGAGGCATTTTCAAAAGTGACCACAGGACATCAGAATATCATGGACAAGCTGAGGGACTTCAGTCAGCACACCCTGCAAAAATAACCATAAAAAAAGACGTTTGTGCTGTCCTGGCACGCTTGTCCAGGCCAAGGAGGTCTCGCTACACCACCCCATGGTGGTTGGAGTTTTAGTCGTTGCTGCAGTACTTCAGCAGAGCATCAAGACAAACAACTTTTTGCCCTGGGACCGACCGCTCCTGGTGGGGTTTGTTCTTGCTGTCTCTCACAATTAAGAAAACACGGAGAAACCTCCAAGAAAAACTCAGATCCTGCTTGGGGGGCCAGCTTCAGCGATCGCTCCCTCCTCCCGGCTGGGCTGTCAACTGGCTGTAGCCTCGACGGATCTGGAAGGGGATGGATCATCTTCATCTAGGGTTCTGACAACAGATGCATCAACCCAGACAGTTCCTTTCAAAGTCTGTGATGATGCCGCCTACCATGCACATCAAACTATGAACTACTGTATTTAAAAATAAACCATAGCAGAGATTACACATGGATCATTCTCCCTGAACAAGAGATATTTCAGAAACGCTTTGCTTTTATTCATCTTCACACAGGATTTCATTGATCAGCTCTCGTGTTCTCGTATCACCACTCGCAACAGACCCTTCAGCAACTCAAAACCTTTGAGAAGTTTGGCTGCAGGCACAAGCTCTCACCTAAGGGCGACACATCAGATGTAATTTCTCTTTCTGATCAGCTGGGCATCCGCAGAGCCCCCACCAAAGCCTGCTTAATACCGAGTACTTCAGCTCAAGTTGCTGTTGACAAAGTCCTGTTTGTATACAAGAAAAAAAACTCTGTGTAAGACCACACTTCATGTCCTTCCCAAATAGTTGACAAAGGGATGGGGAGAAGAGGAGGAGGAGGAGGATACAGTTACCCTCAGAGAACCACTTCTGCAGTCATCTAAGAAATCAGCTCTGCAGCCCAGTAAACAACCGGGAAGATTCAACAGGGGAAAAGCGTGATATTTTCCTGGGAGATTTGGACTGAGATAGCCTACATGAAGAAATGAGTCAAGCTCAGCAGGCACGATGGCTTAGCTCAGCCATCGTTCATTCTCGGGGAGGAGCAGCGTCGCATCCCCTTGAGAGCCAAACAGGTCCTCGCACCCCTCTTACTCCTGCAGGACACATCTGTGGGTCACATCTTGCCCATTTCTCGGTGCCCAGCATCTCTGGTGGCTCCAGGCTCTCCCTGTTGACTCAACATAGAACACGGAGGGAATTTAGGATGTCTAAAACCAACACTTGGGCTCTTTGGGTTTTTCTTTTTTTGACAGATCAAACTGCAATTCCAAGACAAACAGGCGCTGTGGTCTGTCATTGAACGAGATCTTGGCTACTCCGAGGAGTCAGGCGGAAGAGGTTTACAGCAACGGTGCTAATAGCAGGTCTGAGCTTCCCTGAAACAGAGCAAGCCTTGCGCGGTGACGCTAATGGGATGAGCGGCCTTTCCTTGTCACCACGGTGCCTCCGCTTGCGCTGGGAAGGGACACGCCAACTGAACTTGCCCGTGGCTGAAGTTGCAGGCACACAGGATGCCATTTCCACAGGTCAAGAAGAAATCTTCACTTTGACCAGCCCTTTCCCTTCAGCTGACAGTCTTAATACAGCAAGCGTTCAGAGGGGAATAACCATCCCACGTGCCAAGGAGTTTCAAGGAAGATTCAGAGAGATCACCAGTCACACGAGGGGGGAAAAAGAAAAAAGGGACATTAAGGTCCAGGCACAGTAAAGCATAAAGACTCTGGAAGGGAAAGCACGGCTAACAAAAATATTGTCTTTAAAGATGATCTTTCATTAATGGTTTCTCATCTAGCACTTTTAAAACTTCTTGATATAGGAGGCATAATTTAACTTGTAAACGAACCTTTTAAAGGGACACCCAGAAGATTTACCTGGTGTCTTTTCGTCTCTGATATTCACAGGTATTTTAGAATCTGCTTGCCACTTCAAGCCCACATCTATGATTATCCCTCAGCACATGCCCAGTGCTCCTCCCTGAGTGTGGGGCAGGCATCTGCCTTGGGAAGGTGGAACTGGAAGCTCAGATGCTTCCCATGACTTCAGCCTCAGGAGCCTGAAGTGCCAGGGCACCTAACAGAGCCCAGCAGCTGCTCCCGGCACTTTTGAGGCACGTATGCCATGGCTACGCGATGAAATGAGCTCTCCAAAGGAAAAGCATCGGTTCCCACTGCAGGAAAGTTTGGGTCTCTGACCCAGCTGGGAATCAGCCCACACGGGACCACACCAGCAGGCGTTCCTCTCGTTACTACAGCTATGGGCACGTTCTGGTCAGAGCTACGTCAGAGCACAGAGAACTTCGGCATCAGTAGGGCAGGAGCAGAAAGCGGATCCCAGTATGCGGGCTATAGCATTGCCAGGAATGGGGTTCTAGGGGCTTTTTGGAAGGCTGGCTTTGCATGCAAGAAGTTAAGGTCAAATACAAGAAGTGTTACAACAGGGATACGTACACACTCAAGCACCTCACCAGATAAAGGGAATATATTTATTCCCTTCACAGATTAAAGATGGCTATTAAGCATAGAATGGTTTAGGTTGGAAGGGATCTTAAAGATCATTTAGTTCCAACCCCCCTGCCGTGGGCAGGGACACCTCCCACTAGACCTGGTTGCCCAAAGCCCCGTCCAACCTGGCCTTGAACACCTCCAGGGATGGGGCAGCCACAGCTTCTCTGGGCAACCTGGGCCAGTGTCTCACCACCCTCAGAGAGAAAAATTTCTTCCTGAGATCTCATCTAAATCTCCCCTCTTCCAGTTTAAAACCATTCCCCCTCGTCCTATCACTACATGCCCTTGTAAAAAGTCCCTCCCCAGCTTTCCTGGAGCCCCTTGCAGATACTGGAAGGGGCTTTAAGGTCTCCCCAGAGCCTTCTCTTCTCCAGGTTGAACAACCCCAACTCTCTCAGCCTGTCCTCACAGCAGAGGGGCTCCAGCCCTCGGATCATCTTTGTGGCCTCCTCTGGACACACTCCAACAGGTCCATGTCCTTCTGATGTTGGGGGCTCCAGAGCTGGACACAGTATTGGACATCAGATGCATATCCAAGAGTTGGCTTTCTGGTTCTGCCTTGCAGTTAAGAGAATTTCTATAAGCAATGCTAAATAGAAATGAAACTTCTATCTGGAAAGTTTTGAAGAGCTAAATACAGAAAAAGTGAGGAAAAGGGCAGACTGAGGCAGAATCTCTTCTGCTATAAAGTTACTGAAGTTGATAAAACCCACGGCAAGATAAGGAGTTCAGCAAGGTAAAGAAAAGCTGACCCAAGAGTGGACTGTATGGTACTAGCCAGAACAGTGGTCAGAAATAACAGTCAGGGAAGAGCTCAGAGGTAATGCTGTTTGGGTCAAACCAAGAACTTCAGCTGATGCAAACAAGGAGATAAGACAGCTGCAGAAGACAGATTCCCTCTTCTTTAAAGCAAAGAAGCCTTAAAATTACTCTTGACATTGTACTTTGGTGTTTCTAAACACTGAAACAGTGCTATAGCCATCAACCTTTGCCTTAACTGAAACTATTCTAGTTTCAAAACAAACCTACAGCTGACTTTGGCAATCTGGGAAACACCGATTGCCAGCTAAGAATACTTTTGTTGCTTTTTTGTTTCTCATCAGGCTAATCCCAACAATTTTAAGTATTTAAATGTATTTCAGTTTGATTTTTTTGCCCCCCCCCTTTTTTTTTCCCCTTTGGACTATTATTTTCTGTTATACATAATATATCGAATGGACGATTAGGGAAGTTAGGCTTGTATGAGCATCCACTTAATTCCCCAGGCAATAGGTATTCCTTATTCCTGTTGGAGACCAACCTCAAGAGTATTATAGCGCTTTCCCAGCAAACTCCACACATTCCGACTGACAGCCGACACGCTACCACGTTCTCAATGCTCACTCCTAAGAGAAGAGAGGGAGGAAAGAGCAAGGGAACAGGCAAGACTGACTCTCTGATGGCCAGTTTTGCACTGGGCCGGCTGTTACTCAGCGGTGCTTTGAGCATACCTTGTCTGGATTGGTTTCCTCCTCAAGAAGCCTCTTTCATTTCAGAACTCACAATTCTGAATTAAGCTTCCCACTCCAAGATAAATTCAGCAATGTTGACCCCTTCAGCTGTTAAGATTTGATATACAGTGTGTAGGCGGAAGAGGGGAGGAGCCCCTCCGTAGCCGAAATATGATTTGCATGCATTTTATGTAAATACAGAAAAAAGTTACAAAGAACTGAATTTTAAACATCATTTGTCAACTCCCGCCTACGTTGTTTTTGCAACACAAGAACCCATTTTATTACCATCGCTGCCTGGGCCTGGTATGCGTGAAAGCTCCTGCCCAAACCATACAAACCACCTAACCAAAATGACAAGTGGTCAGCTCACACCACCATGAGGTACCCAAGCCAGTCTCAACTGAAAAACACCAGTACCTCAGTGCAGCTTTAGTCTGAAGTATGACTCAAACTTGTCTTTTCCAAAAGACTTATCACAAATGCTTTGTTAGCTACAGTGTTACAGCAAATTTTTTTCCACGGAAATAGCTGCAGTTTTGCTTCACTGCTGAACAGCAAGATACTGTCCTAAAAAAAAAAAAAAGAAAAAAAAAGAGACAAACACAGGAATCCAAAGCTGGTGGTTATTTTTTACTTGAAGACTCTCTGAAACATTAAGAAAAAAGTATTGTTACAGTTAATTCCTTCTGGAATGAAACTGGACATGCTTGGTCAAGGAAAAGCATGGAAAGGGCAGTCTGATTTTTACAAAACTGATATTCAAGCATCATCAATACGCACACAGGACAGGCTCTTACATACATTTGTTACATTGCAACCTTCGCTCAGCCTCAGTAAACATCTTTGGAATACAGATTTTTTTAAAAAAAATAATCAAGAAACTTAAATATTCACAGGACAAAACCGTAGCATCATTAAAAATATGCACAGTAAGATTTTCAGAGATCAGCAAACACAGGCTGCCTACAGATAATCAAAACAGAACTCGCAGAAGTTACACTAATCACAAGCGTAGGTCTGCCACGCAGAGGCTGGATTCCAGCAACTGGGAACACGTAGGACTAAGAGGCAGTTTTGGAATTTGGTTATTTGCCTAAGGCAGGGAGGCGGTAAGAAAAGGTAGGAGTGCAGAAGGCAAAGGCAAGGTGTATCAGTGCTAGAAGTTCTTGTTAAACCAGGAGTACAGCAAGAAAAAAAACCCCAAAAGGTTGTTTGTTCTTCTAAAATGAAGTTAGCCAGAAGTTATCAGTATAAACTTTCTATATTGCACAACCAGTTTTAAAGTAACTGAAAAATTAGAAAACCCGGCATTTATAACAGCTACATTTAAATATATTCCAAATGGAGTTAGCCCATATAGTTCAGCTTTTAAACAATTCAGCACTTTTCTCTAACAGCATACAGCATTTTTGTGTCCCCTGTCTTCTCAAAGACTAGCGCTACCAGTTCTCCTTAGTACATCACAGATTTATTGCTTTATTTCACTAGTGACAAAGACTTAGATCTAAACTTTTAGAGAATTTAAGGCAAACCCACAAGACCAACACCTTAAGGGCAGTTACAGCACAGTGGTCTTCATTCACACACCAGGAAATGTTTGATATTTAAAAATGACAGGAACACTCAGATTTTAACCAAAAGGACCCTTTCAAACATTAGTTATCTTCCTAACATGTAACCCAGCACTGAAGTCGTAAGTCATTTCAGAGCACCAACGTTCAGAAAAAGAAAAGAAAGAAAGAAAAAGTCAAAGCAGGAATTTCCAGGACACCTTACATAACAATTCATTCTTACTCATCTAAGAACGCGGGTATTTGGAGAGCTGAATCACTTTTTTCCATTCATAACACGAAGGATTAATTATGATCTACTTAAAACGCAACTTACAAAGAAGTGTTCAAAACTGACAAAAACCATGGCGTATTCTTAACAGCTTTACAAGCCGATTCACCTGCAAGAGCTCTGAATTTTGTTTCTCCCAATATTTCTTTCACATCCCACAGAGTTCGTTACAAGCTCCTTGTCTGATGCTCTGTCTTCTTAATAATCACTAGGAAAGCCTGGCTTTACAGCGTCAGACAGCAGTGAAAATATCAAGAGCATTTCTAAGTTTGTCGTCTTAATTACTCACAACCAAGTTTACCACTGACACAGCTTTCTCAACTGCCAGTCCTGCAAACCCACACAGATGAAAAATTTTTTAAAAAGCACCCTAAAACCAAAAAATAAAACAAAACAAAAAAAACCAGCAAGAACAGGCTTGTCCAAAAACCTAAGTGTCCTCAGCATTAGACTAACCCTTCCCTTGCAAATACTTTGGAAATTAACTGAAAGAATATGGAAAACTCTTTACAAGCGATGCAAGATAACACTGGCTCAATGTTCATGTGCATTCTTTTTATTTCTATACAGAGTGAAAACAAATACCGTACAGAAAACAGTAGACTACAGTTTTTTTAAAGAAAAAAATAGGGCAAATTGTTTCAAGATGGTTTTGTGAAAACAGAAAAGATTACTTTCTGGAAAAGAAATTAAGAAGCAGTTATTTCACCTTCAGACCAGGTACAGCCTGACTGAATTTGCAGTAAAATTTGATTAAGCAGAAATTACTGATGATGTGTTAAAAATAAGCAGAGTTCTACTGCCATCCAGCAGGATGAACGGATAGGATTTGCACTCAGCAGAGAACCCTGCATGTAAACTATTCCCACCTGAATCGGAGTCATTGAGAAAAACAAGACTTCATGGTGCTACTTGTAATTTTTTCTAGAGAATTACTTCCCCAAGAAGCTTATACAGTTTTCTACAGCCTTTTCTAAAAGAAATCGATGCAAATAGCAGGTTTCTGTTCAGCCAGAGAATCCACACTACACAGAGCGCTTGTGGTAACTTCCATCTGGCAAAGACAAGCTCTCTAGCTTTTGTTCAGAGGGCAACTTCTGTTACTCTAAGTGAAGACAGCAACCTTCATCTTTTCGGAAGAAGAAAGACTGGGGGGGGTTTGTAGCACTCATTGTCATAGCAGAAAGCAGATTTTGTCACATAAAAAGCCTGGAACATGTCCCCTAACTGAAGGAACTTTTCCCCTCAGCATTTCTTCAGAGCACAACCAGATAGATTTATACTGAGAAACCTTTTTGAATGCTGTAACAGCAAACAGGTTAGTGCATTTTCCTTGCTAATGTTCCCTAACACAACAAGTACACCAGTTTACATTCTGTTAAAAAAAAAAATCCCTATAGAACAAGTCATTCAAGAAGCCACATAAATTATTTCTTGGCACTTCTCTGCACACAGACAGGAGAAGTTTCAGCCATTTGGAACAGCATGTTCTAGTTTCGAATACCTGATGCCAAAGATGCTTTCTTTTTTTTTTTTTCTGAATTCGTGAAATGCATCAATATTACCATGACAGGAGTCGTTCTTCTCTTGAAGCTGAAGGATTTGACATTTATCTCCTTTTGAGCTGGTGACTTAAACACTAATCCTGCATGCAAATAAAGCTAAGATTTATCTGTTGTAGCAGCAGGGTTCACTGGGCGCTGCCTTACAGCGTTCGGTGACGAGCTTCTGTTGGACACCTCTTTATCCTCCTTTTCGTCATCTGAGATATCTTCCTCATCTGCTTCTTGCTCTTCATCCAGCTTTTTCAGCAGCTGAGCTGACTCTGGAGCTAACTTTCCTTAAGGAGAAAGGAAAACATGCATACACAAATAAATACCAGTACCATGTGAAATACACTTTAACATCATGGGCTAGCACAGAATTTTAATGAATTTAATCCAGGTAGCACTTTCTAGTGTCAGTCATTTAAGATGCCATCTTAGGTAGAATCGTTGCTACCACAAACTGACCCGCAGGTCAAGTGTTAACAGGTTAGACTACCTAGACAAGTTAATATAAAACTTCCTCCAGCTTTGAAAAAATGAGTCCGGTTCCTACAAACCATAAACCAGCATTCAAATGTTATTCCGTGACTTCTTAAGATTACCTTGAAAAATTCCAGAGACTAACCCCAAACTAAATCACTTACTATCCACAGAAACGCAAATTCACTTTTAATCCTCACTTTGCCCCTAGAACTTATGCAAACCTCCAACTTAGCAACACTGAGAGGTCCACTCAAAACTTTTATCTCCCTGCACATACGGGATTTCATATCTTGCAGGTATAAAAATGCTGTAAAAACATTTTCCTATCTCCTAAAAAAGTTTTTAAAAATAGTTCAGCTTTAGCTAAATACAAACCCACTATAAACCCCAAGGGCAAACAGCTGCAGGTAAAGCATAGCATCAATCACAAGTGTAAACTTCTACACTAAATCTCATGTCCTGCAGACACAAGTTACATACCAATACTTATTAAATAAGATTTACCAAACAGCTTCACTGAATTAGAAGTATACAGCGGGCTTACTTGAATAAGGGTACTGCGGCGGTCTGTGCCTTTTGGATGGACAGACACAGTCTGCTAAGAACACCATTATCTGAAACCAAAGAAAGACAAGTTTATACCTCCAAATATCCCGTGCATTAGAATCATAGAATCATTTAGGTTAGTAAAGGCCCTTAAGATCATCGAGTCCAACCGTTAACCCAACACTGCCAAGTTACCACTAAACCATGTCCCTAAGTGCCACGTCTTTTAAATACCTCCAGGGATGGTGACTCAACAACTTCCCTGGGCAGCCTGTTTCAGTGCTCAATAACCCTTTCAGTGAAGAAATTTTTCCCAAGACCCATCCTAAATCTCCCCTGGTGCAACTTGAGGCCATTTCCTCCCATCCTACAACTTCTTACTTGGAAGCAGAGACCAACCCTCACCTCTCTACACCCTCCTTTCAGGGAGTTGTAGAGAGCAAGAAGGTCTCCCCTCAGCCTCCTTTTCTCCAGGCTGAACAACCCCAGTTCCCCCAGCCGCTCCTCACAAGACTTGTGCTCCAGACCCCTCACCAGCTTCCTTGCCCTTCTCTGGACATGCTCCAGCACCTCCATGTCTTTCTTGTTGTGAGGGGCCCAAAACTGAACACAGTATTCGAGGTGGGGCCTCACCAGTGCTCAATACAGGGGGGCGAGCACTACCCTAGTCCCTGCTGGCCACACTATTCCATATACAGGCCAGGATGCTGTTGGCCTTCTTGGCCACCTGGGCACACTTCTGGCTCATATTTACCCAGCCGTTAACCAACATCCCTATGTCCTTTTCTGCCAGGCACCTTTCCAGCCACTCTTCCCCAAGCCTGTAGGGTTGCCTGGGGTTGTTGTGACCCAAGCGCAGGACCCGGCACTTGGCCTTGTCGAACCTCACACCACTGGCCTTGGCCCATCGATCCAGCCTGTCCAGATCCCTCTGTAAACCCTTCCTACCCTCAAGCAGATCAACACTCCCACCCAGCTTGGTGTCATCTGCAAATGTACTGAGGGTGCACTCGATCCCCTCGTGCAGATCATTGATAAAGATATTAAACAGAACCCGCCCCAGTACTGAGTCCTGGGGAACACCACTGGTGACTGGCCGCCAACTGGATTTTAACTCCATTCACCGCCACTCTTTGGGCCCAGCCACCCAGCCAGTTTTGCACTCAGTGAAGCATCTGCCCATCCATGCCATAAGCAGCCACTTTCTCCAGGAGAGTGCTGTGGGAAACCGTGTCAAATGCTTTACTAAAGTCTAGGTAGACAACATTCACAGCTTTTCCCTCGTCCGCTAAGCAGGTCACATTGTCATAGAAGGAGATCAGGTTAGTCAAGCAGGACCTGCCTTTCACAGACCCACGCTGAATGGGCCTGATCAGCTGGTTGTCCTGTACGTGACGTGTGATGGGGTTCAAGATGATCTGCTCCATAACCTTCCCCGCCACCGAGGTCAGACTGACAGGGCTATAGGTCCCCAGATCCTCCTTCCAGCCCTTCTTGTAGATGGGTGTCACATTTGCTAACCTTCAGTCAACTGGGCCCTCCCTGGTTAGCCAGGACTGGTGATAAATGATCGAAAGTGGCTTGGTGTCCACTTCCACCAGCTCCTACATACCCTCAGGTGGATCCCATCTGGCCCCATAGGCTTGTGTGTGGCTAAGTGTTGTAGCAGGTCACTAACCATTTCCCCTTGGATTATGGGGGGTTCATTCTGCTCCCTGTGTCTGCCTTCCAGTTCAGCGGGCTGGGTACCCCAAGAACAATTGGCCTTACTATTAAAGACTGAGGCAAAGAAGGCATTAGCGTAATACACAGCAGTCACAAGCCAATCTGTTTCAAGTGCTTCACTTACAAGTCCCAGTATCAGACCCGAGAACAGAGTTGCCAATGCAAAAACAGCATACGAGCCCCAGACTGGCATTCCGACATTTTCTGTTAAATAACCATGGCAGTGCTGGAATAAAAGACAAGAGAATCATTTCAAAAACAGCTGAATAGCATGTCTGTTAAGATAAAATAAAGTAGAGATCTAAGCACATACCCTGATCCACATTGACAACTGAAACAAAGCTGACATACTGCTCATCCTGAAACAAAGCAGAAAAGAGTAACTGAAAACATCTTTAAGCCAGCCACATACCTGTATCTTCTGATTTGCCTGACTCGTCATTATCTAGTCCTGCGTTGAACAACTTTGTGTTCGTGTCTAGTTTCCCTTCCAACAACTTTGATTTTTATCTTCTGTTTTCTGGGGTTTTTTTTACTTCAATAAACACTTGTTTCCCATGAAGCTACTTTCGGTACCAACATCAGCTTACGTATAATGTTCCACATAGGGACAACTACAAACTCAGAAACTTCCTTGACTTGGATCTGCTGACATACGAATTTTACTTTTGTTTATGTTCTAAGTTATATTTGGATCAACAGTTTATGAGAAGCCAGCTGGAACTCTATTCCAGATAGTAAGAATTAAGCATCTGGACATTTTATTAGGAAAAAAAAGTAACCTATTAAAAAAATCAGGTTATATAAGAACTGAGATCTTCAGACATTTAAGTTTAGCCATAATGACATACAAGTGAAAAAGACCAGGCTATCTGCCACATATAACCTGCCAATTCTGACATTTCACTGTTATTGTGAAACTTCAGCATTAAGTATTCACTATCTGTAAAGGAAAAGGAGAATTTGAAATATTAAGCCAATGTAACTTGCTAATGAGCAAGCTGTAGAAGTCTGCATACTGTTTCAGTATGCGCAAAAAATTGAGCTGGTACTATACACTTCTAATAAAAGACTTATTAATCCTAAAATTAGTACCCCATTTCATACATTCCTTGGTGTGGGCTAATACTTTGTAGGAGATCAACCACACAGTTCAAAGATTGCAAGTAGACAAAATAACAATGCTGAGCTTGCTAGAAGATCCACAAAAAATGTAACATTTCAGTCTAGCGTAACACTTCATAAACTGAACACTGCCACAACACAGCGAGTTAGCACCAAGGTGTTTCAGCCATCATTGCTCTAACAGAAGAAAAACCATGAACAATTGGGCTCATTTGCCTCAATCAACGGTGTCCCCAACATGCTTTATCACTCAGTTACTCAACTACTCTGAAACCACCACACAGCACATGCAGCAACAACTAAAAGCACTTCAAAGCCACAAAACTAGAAAATATTCCAAAAAGCATGTTTCCTCTCAGACTACAGAGACTTCTCACTTCACTTTTCCTTCATCAAAGGAACCTTCACCCTCCCACACTGATTTTAACTTTGCTCCAGATGTGTCTTCTTAAATGATCAGCCCATACCTTACAACTATGTTGCTCATTATTTTCCAGTTTTTATTGCTAGTTTCCTCGAATTTAGCTGGGCAAAACATCTTTCTGTTGTACAATCAGAAGAAGAACTTCAAGTGTCAATAAATTACCTACAAGAGTTTAGTAAAACAATACACCCACCTGGAACTATTTGAAGCCTTAAAGTAAACCTTGCTCAGGGCATCTTTGCTATGCTCCTGCACACAATCCTCCCACAGCCCATGAAGGAGACACGACCACCCACCCATCATGTTCACATACTTCTTACCAGCACAGAGATGCTGCATGAGCTGTTAACAAGGAGGCAGCACCAAGTGTGGCACACCCAAGGACCTGTCCCAGCACGCCCTTAAAGTATGCATGTTTGACAACAAATTATTATAGAAATCATATCAAAACTTACAGGAAGGAGGAAGGACCAAACCAGGATGAAACCGGTTCAATAGATTTCCATTCTTGGTCACTGATGAAATTTATGAAATCAGTTTTAGTTCTTGCACCCTGGTATCTCCTGAACTCTCCATCTTTACAGCTGTAAAACAGAAGTCCTTCATTTTAGCCAGCCCAAGCGTGCGGCATTTGCTTCCACTCAGAATCACAGAATCGCTCAACATCTTCCCTCCCATCACCATGCCTATTTTTTTCTTTTTAGTTTTACTTTGCTTTACATGATATTGGCTCTAAAATGTTTTCCACAAATCTCAGCTACAAGTACTTCTAGAATCTTGACTCCACATGTATCTTGGCTAGCTTTAGGTTGCCATTCCATAAAAAGATAACGATCTTCCTAATGCACTTGCCACACAACAGCATTAAGCTCAACCTACAGAGAAAAGATTGCAAAACAGAAACACCCATGAAAAGATAGAATAAATAAGGCCTGAAGGGAAAAGAAAAACTAACAGTACTGTAAGGTCACAGTGGGTAAGACAGCGATTGTCTCAGTGTAAAGTAACTCACATTCTTAAGGAACATAGTAAATCTCATTCATTTGCCCCCAAAAAAGGAAAAAAAATGTCCTCTCTCCTCCAAAAAATCCTGCTGCATTGCATACTTACTGATAGATGGTAGGAAGAGCTGTTATGATAAATCGTCCACTTAATCCTGTAAGAAGACAGTTATTTTCAGAATAGTAGAGCACTCTTACGTAAGAAAAGGCAAGAATTGTTGTTATACACCAAAATAAAAACAGCAGCTCCCAGGTATCAATATTTAATTAAGATCAAACACAAACTTGTGCACATCAAATTACTGCACGCAGTCTAAAAGAAATGTCCCTGAACAAAGAGCGAGAAAGTTTCTCCATGGGGAAAAAAGAGATGTCTGGTGATAACCATTCGACTTGACTATTTCAGCTGTAGCTCTTCAGAGAGCGACGCTCTCCTTTTCCCACATGATCTGCAACCTCCAGCGCTGGCAGAAAATAACCCAAGTGAGGCAAGATTCAGAAGTTCTTAGGTGACTTTGGGGAAAAGTATCAGCATGGAGAAGGTCATTTGTACAATCCTCACACAGGTGTGTGGCCAACAAAGAGAAATGAGCTTCAGCTGAGAAAGACCAGGCTGCTTGCACTCCCTTTTGCCAACAAAGGGAGGTAATAGGACAGGGAAGGCTGAAACCACATTTTTTGCTCTGTATGATGCTTAAAAAGCATGGCCAAAAATCTCCTTGAAATCCTCCAAATCGCTCTCTAGAGAAATCCCCTCGTTCCCTTTGTCTATTAAGAAAGACTAGAGTGTTTAGTCTACATACACCAATCTGCCTTCAGTAGTGATCAGGAAAATATGTTTGTTATCCCTACTGATTCTGTTTATTGTCTAAAAGCACCGAACGCTTTCCCCGAGCGCTCAGAAGCCCAGAGGCACGGGGAGGGCGCTCGGAGCCCACAGCCGGCCCCGCCGGACTCTCACCCGGCTGCTCGGTGACATCCACTTTGGCAATGTTCACTTCCAGGTCCTCGCCCCACTCGGCAAACTTCTCCCACTCGGGCTGCAGGTTCTGGCAGGCGGGACACCACGGGGCATAGCTGCGGGCAGCACAAGTCTGTCACGAACAGGCATCGCTCGCTCCCCCACGGCCTCAGAGCGGGCCGCCGAGAGACACCGCCCCACCCCCCCTTCGGCAGCCCCCTCCCGACTCACAACTCCACCATCCACTCGCCCTGCAGCAGCTCCCGCCACATGCCGTCCGACAGCACCTTCACTGAGCTCTGCTTCCCCAGCGCGGCGGCGGCACCGGCCGCCAGCGCCAGCCACAGCAGGGCCCACAGCCGCCCGGCCGCCGCCATCTTGCCCCACCGCGCCGCGCGCGCTTCCGCCTTCCCGCGACGGCGAGCGAGAAGGGGAGGGGCACTGGCACCGCCCCCGCGCCCTGGCGCATGCGCCCCTCACGCCGCCGGGCACACTGCGCATGCGCCCCTCACGCCACCAGGCACACTGCGCATGCGCAGTATGGAGGGTTCGGCGGCCGTTCGTTTGGGCGGGGCTGGGACGACTTGGAGGCGGGCTCAGGATGCCCGACAGCCTATAGAGCGTCGAGTTGTGGGGCTCGTGGACACTGGCTAGGCCAATGGGAGGTGCCGGTTTCTCTGCCGCTGCCTCACATGGCACCTCCCCCCCGCCATGTTTCTCACAAGCAGCGTGGCGCGGCAAGGGCAGCTTCGCTGACCTGTTCCTGTGGCAAGCCCGACTCCCAGCATCACCCCGGGGACATGGAGGAGAGCCGCTGCTTCCCCCTGCTGCTGTGCAGGGGATGGCATCTCCACAGGGAGCCCAGCCCCTCAGCTGGACAGCAGGGGGGCCTGCAGGAGCAAGCCCTCCATGCACAGTGTGTGCTTCTTCCCTCACCTCATCTCACATCCCGACAGCAGACAGATGAACAGGAGCAAAACCAGCCACAGCAGATACTACAGCTATGTTAATCTCCTGTGCCTCATTTCCTTCCTTGGGAGTGCTCTGGGCACTTGAGGCAGGTTGTGGCTCACCGTGAGGTGAGGGAACTGCTCTACGAGGTCACGGAGAACAGATTTCCCTCACTCCAACCCCTGCATCCCTCTCCTGCATCTTTAGTTACTTATGGCAGAGAATCATCAAATGGTTTGGGCTGGAAGCAACCTTGCACATCTTTTAGTTCCAACCCCCTGCCATGGGCAGGGACACCTCCCACTAGACCAGGTTGCTCCAAGCCCCGTCCAGCCTGGCCTTGAACACCTCCAGGGATGGGGCGGCCACAGCTTCTCCGGGCAACCTGGGCCAGTGTCTCACCACCCTCACAGTCAAGAATTTCTTCCATATGTCTAAATTTTCCGGCTTTCAGTTTAAAGCCGTTACCCCTAAGAGTAACTTAGTTCTCAAGCAAAAGTCAGGAAAAAGGTCACTGGTAACAAGCAGACAAATCCCACATTGTTTCACTGCAGTCTGTCCGCACCTTCAGGTTTTCAAGGCAAGGAACCTCTTTTTCCATATGCACGTACTTTCTCTACCACAAATTTTTTTCCAGCTTTGGTCAGGAGTGGCTGTGATAACGTTACTTTTCCTTTTTTGCCTGGATTGCATCTTTCCCAGCCTCTTTCAAAGGGGCCTTTGCCATAATTTCATATCCCACAATTTAGGGCCTTGGCAGGTGGAGAGAGCTGGTCTGCAGCAGCCATTAGAGCAGTGCAGGAAAAAGAATAAATCAGTGTTTGGGTTTTTTTTTTAAATTTTGGCTCCTTTTCTATAGTACAATGTGTGTGTTCCTTTCTGTAGCAGAACATTAAGGCATTACTAAGGACTTGATGAAGCTTGTTATTCATTGCTTCAGGGTTCGGTAATAAATCACTGCTTGCAGCACCCTCCCTGCTCATCGCCATTCCATTTTAGTCATAATTGAATTTTTTAAGTTTGTTATTGATAGTCCAAGAATACCTTTGTTCTGCATCAGTAATGAGACAAGATGCAAAGAGCTGTCTTCAGTTCTTCAGGGTAGCAGTACACATCCTGATAATTTGAGATGTGTTGAAGAATAAGTGCATAAACAAATGTGTTGCTTTACCATGTGGAGTGGAGGCTGGGTGACTACTTGCTGTGATCTACATCCTGGGCAAAGTGGCTAGAAGCACGATCCTGCCTTTTATTCATGCTGAGTAAGAGGATAATTGAATGTTCCTTTCTTCAGTGCATCCAAACTGATGACTGTATGGAGGATGAATTTGATTTAATCCATGTGCAGGTCAACAAAAGAGAAAAAACATGATGGCGCACAGGCAACAACAGAAGCAATTGCCACACAGCCTTTAGACGACACCACAGTTGAGCTCTTCTGGGACCGAGTCCCACCTGGAAGGGCACATGTGGAACTGTGAGGCAGGAAAACGATTTTGCCATTTAATGCTCCTAGGCTCAAGGAGAAAGGAGCTGGTAGGCATTCACTGTAAATAAAGAGTAGCTTCAAAGGCACGCCAAGCTCCCTATGGAAACAGCTTGAAAGACCCTAAAAAGTATGACTTTTTTCCTCCTTTGCTTGGTTCCAGTAATTATTTTAAGGGTAATAAGTGCTGTGAATTACTTTTTATCTCCATTATTACTACATTGACATTGTCTTGTTTCTTTGTAAGGTTTTGAGGCATTTGAGAACAAGAAAGCCTTGGCCGTATCTTTTATGCATTCTTCCTCCAGCCTATTCATGTCAGCCCTCCCAAGCTGTATGGAGAAATGTCTGCCTCGTCTTTCAAGGTTCATAGTAGAATAAAGAGATTTAATAACCAAACAAACATGATGGCTCTGAGTGACCTTAAGAAATGAACACATCTCCTAATGTTACCCCTTTTCCCTTCCTCTGTGCCTGCTCTGTTATTGTGACATGACATTTGCAAAAAAAATGTTGCTTTATGGCTTACTTTCAGAAACGTGCAGAGGGTGGAGGAACAGCATTGGTTTAATCCATTAGTCACCACAGCCCAATCCCCTTCCTACCCTCATGCTTCTTTAGAGGTTTGATACTCCTCCACGGGAGCAACGCCAGATACTTTTATGTTCACGAGACTGCAGAGCCCGGTCACTCTGGTCTTGACCAACTTGAGGTGTCTCCACAACCACCTCTGGCACTGCCCCCGTCTGCTTAGTCCTGAATCCAAAGAGGGATCCTCGGGCTTCTAGGCATGGCTCTTTCCCTGCACAGGTGGCAAGAGTTAAATTATGGGCCAGCACACATTACATAAGTTTTACTACAGATCTTTAACGTTTTCTCTTATTGCAGAGTTTGTCCACACCTCCTCACGTACAGAAGTGAGAAAAATGCATAGTCCTGCCTGCCGGAAGCACTGCGGTAGTGTTAAAATTCAGTGATGGTGTTTGCAGGAAGGAAGAGGTTTGTCTGCTGAGATCTGTGCTGAGAGCAGTGTATCCTGCCTTTACAACCAACGTTGGCCTCCAGTTGCACCATCGCTCAAAGAGGAAAGTAGGAACACTGGTGAAAACTCTCCCAAGCCCCAGGGACCACTGTCAGACTGCCCACAGCCTTCCTTTCGGCAAATCTCGGTAACTCTCCACATCCTCTGAGAAAGCCCGAAGCAGTTCTGCAAAACACCATCTCCTCTGGTGGGACGAAGTTCTGGTGGTGGAGGGTCAGAAGGTGCAAATGCCTGTTTGTAAAATCGACCCCATAGTGCGGAGCGGGGGCTTTCTTGCCCGGTGGGGTGAGTTCTGCACTGCCAAGTGATTTTTCCACTGATTAGTGATTTTTTTTTCATGTTCTTTTTCAGCGTTGCCACACAGCGGCAGAGTTGAGGCTGCTTCTAAACGGGGGAGAGACTGAAGGTTCTGACGAAAATCCTCTTCGGTTTGAAATTACCTGGCTCCACTGCTAGGGACACCCTGTCATCTTTCAAGGTGTTAATGTGGAGGGCTTTTTCCTTTTCCAGTGATAGTCTTACTCATGTTTTTAGGTTGTTTTTAGGAGGAGCTGAGGTAAAGGGGATTCTGTGGTCGGTCTACAGGCTTTTCCCCCAACACACAACCACAATACTGGTCATCGTTTTGGTCAAAGTTGGGGTCACAAAAATTTCAAGTCTCTATATGTTTCATGAAGAGAGTTGTCCAGTTAGAGAGAGTACTACTGGCGCACAGAAAGCGGCTGAAGCACAAGCCCAGATTATTGTTTGACAGAGGGAAAAGGAGTTACGAATCTTAACCACAGGGAAAGCTGCAGTCGGCAAGAACACTTGTCAGACAAGGGGACGTTCAGCTGTGAGGCACTGAGCCCAGGAAACAAGGCCGATACATTCTCCTGCCCACAGAGCTGTTTTGATACAGGATGAAAGATGATAAAGCGAAAAATGCCTGTGTAATCAAGAAATCATCCTTTTCTTGATGACATCTGTGCCTCAGAAAATCAGATCCCACAGCTAGGAGTGGGAGTAGAAAGACTCTGCTTCCTTTGGCTTTTGTTTTCTTTTGAGCTGAAAATGAAAAAAAGACTAAAACGCTTGAATGTCTCAACATTTTCCCCAAAGTTAAAGCCACAGAGATGAACAAATTTTCCAAATTCAACCAGTTCTGTAAGTGGTCAAAAACATAAAAAAATTTCCACACAGATTCACCCACACTTTTCCTTTTTTTTGCAGAATGTTAATTCATCTGTATTTGAAATGTGAACAAATTGAACCAGCTGTATTTTCACGTATTTTCTCTTTTCTTTTTTTTTAATTTTCTTTTTTAGCGTACCCTTACACGTCCTGATGATGGACTGAGCGCTAAACCAGACGAATGAGCAGTAGGAGCACAGAGGCCGCCTGCCTGGGGCTGACCCTATGAAGGACCACTCTGAGACAGCAGAGCACTGGCCAGGTAATTATTTCCAAACACGGACCAAGCTCTGCAGTCCCTGGATGAGGTACAGCGTCAGAGCCCTGACCTCATTTACAGAGTCTGCATTTATGAAATGCCAAGAGATTATGCAGAGAGCTTTCCTGTGTGTAATCATACGGGGCAGGAGACATGAAGTCATTGTCCTAAAGCCCAAGGTGAAATCAGACTGACCCTGAAATTCCCAGGCAGACCGAGGGCTGCGTTTTGTCCTGCTGTAGGAAGAAAAACTGATCCTGCCTAATTTATTTGGCTGTTTTCTGGCTTCGGCATTTTGGGAAAGTTGGCATTTAGAATTCCACTCAGCACAGTTTTCTGGGCTTCAGCATTAGAAGAATTAAAGTCAAGAGCTAATTACTTTTCTGCAGCTCTGGATTTCATTCCAGGAAGGCAATCCATGCGTCAGTGCTTCCTCCTACAGAAAGATCTTCCATATTAGGAGAAATAATTCAACCCTACCTGCCTAAACTGAAGCCCACAGAAGGTGCCACTGACTTCCAGAAGCCAGATTGGGCTTGGTGCCTGTGAGCATGGCTTTCACTCTGTGCACAGTTGGGGAGGATCGGCAGAAGCCCCCCTTCCACAGGGGACTGTGCTCGGAGAAGCCCCATTGGAGACCATGTTCCCATCCGACAGCCCAGTCCTTCTGCTCCCCACTACCCGGACTGCCCCAGCACAGGGTCCAGAAGACCCTGTGTTGAGGGTTTGGGTTCTTGAGAGCTTCAGCTTCAGTGCGAGCAAAGAGTTTTGCTGTCTCGGCTTCTGCCGTTACGCAATCTGTGCCTGACTGCAGTTTGTGTCAGCTGGTGAAAACGCTATGCGCAGCAAGGTTTGCTGCTCCTCGCTTTGGAAAACTACTTGGAAGACCTCAGAATTACAACAGCCCTTCTCACAACCACTATCCATCAGCCTTTCCTCTACGTGCTAAGAAACTCCAGTAACTGCTAATTATTCAGTAATTAAGTGTCTCTCAAGGGTCATAATTGTAAATCTGGCCTCTCCCAGTCACTGTTTGCTCATTAGGTAGCAGTTTTCTCAACGCAAAAACAAATTCTGTTCTTTACATTTGATTGGCTTACAAAATTGCTTTAAACTCTGTGGAGATGATGAGGAAAAGTGTGTTTTTGCGCAATAGTTACCATGGGAACTAAAGCAGAGAGATCTTTATAAACCAAAAGTCAAACAGATTGTGTTTCAGACAATTAACATTGTCTCACATGTTTATTCATTTGCTTTAACTCTTTCATGCACTAACCTGAAATAGGTTTTATCTCTTTTTTGATATCAAATGCTGTGTCAAAGAGATTCTGCTCCCTTGAGGATTCACCCCTCTCTTCTCTTGCAAGGACACCTTTGCAGCCCTGGTTAGCTTCATCTTCCTCTTCTGCTTTGCCTCTTTGATCTGGGGATATGTCTGGGGGCTTCCAGTGAGATTTGAACACACGTGTGGGGAGATTTGTCAAAGCTCCTGTCCTGTCAGCAGAGCCGAGAGAGTTCTGGCAGATCAGGGTGCGCTGGCAGGTGAGCTGAGCTGCTCTCATTGCTTCTCCTGCGCAAACCCCTCTGCTGTCTTTTCTAACACTCAGGAGTCCTCAAACCTGCGTTTCTTCCAGTTCCATATTTGACACTTTAGGGAAAAGCAGCTGATAAACTGACCAAGCGCCAGTAGCTGTCCCTCTGCTTTCTTTTCTTTCCAGACCCTCCTCTTTCTCCAGCAACCTGACCCCATCCCATCTCTTGATTTCTCTCTCACCTGCCCTCAGCTCTCTCCTTAGCATCTTACCATCCTCTGGCTCTCCGCTCAGAGCATAGTCTATCACATCTTGAAAGTTATTAGCATTATGCCAGAGACCCATTTCCCGCCACAGGAGTTTCCCTTGGTCTTTCTCGCCTTCACATCCAAGGTGTCAGGAGGCCATCACTGTACTCAGCTGCCACCATATTAACACCATTGCCTTCGTGCTCCTGTCCCCTGCATTCATGGGCTTTCTGGGACAAGGTTTTGTCCTGCATTATTACAGCGCCTCTCATAGCAGAGTTTTGTTGTGAGCATGCCTCCAAGAGATAGTAAGAAAGGCATGTCCTAATTTTCCTCCGGACCTCTGCCTGACTCTGTGTGCAGGAGGAATTCCCCTACCAAGGGAATTCAATATTCATGTGTTTGAAAACCAGCTGCTCCTCAGCCCCCTCCCCTGTGTACTGCTGACCTCCTTCCTCTGCACTGGATACAGGATTACTCATTTCCTCAGGGGCTGATCCATCACACTGTTGTTTCAGTTCTTCACAAACAAATAGTATTTCCGTCCCCTGCCGGAGGACGAGCGAGGAATGTTGCATTCAGCGTAGAAGCCAGTTCATTTTCAGACTGCTGTTCAGATCATGGGGCTGTGCCATAACAGCTGCTCTGTCCCTCCCACCCTAGAGTAGAGCCCGCTTCTTCCACCATCATACCTGTTTTCCCAAGAGCATCGTGCAGCCACAGTTTGGCAAGCTTTGCCAAGACTAGCAAAAGGCACATTCCTGAGGCAAAGGTGGCCGAACTACCAAATTTCCAGTCTCTGATCAAAATCAGGGAAGAATGAGATAACCTCAGAGAAGCGTGGGTGAGAATTAGTGTTGTGTGAGGCAAGCCTCCTGTTTTCCCTAGTCTCAGACTGCTGAACTGATTTTAGCAGAAACCTTCCAGAATGTTTGTTCCGAGGCAGCTAGGTGGCCTGGAATACGTCAGTGGGCAAGATTTCAGCTTGGGAGGATGAGAAGAGACTGAAAACAGGGGCTTTGCAGTGGGAAATGTTGGGCAGCCAGAAATGTAAGCGTTGCTACTTCCTCTGCATTTTGCTGCAAAAGATACGCAAACCAAGGCTTAGAGTGTAGAGCAAAGTGTGGGTGTGTAAAGGGACGGCTGGGCTGACTACTGTCTTGCACACTCAAGCCAGGGACAAAAAGACTGACTCCTGCCCTCCAGGTATTTATTTACTCCAGAATGGTATGGATGTAAATCCCTACTGACCTGCTGGTTTTACATCACTTTGCAGCAATCTGAGAGTTGCTCTTGGTTCCAGGACACAGTGAATGTTATGCTGATTGAAACCAATTGGCTGTATTTCAGTGACAAGAAACCTGTTGCCCTGAGGCCAGCACAGCAGTCTGCCGAAGGGTGTCCAAAGACATACAGGGGAAAATGACATTAAAACCGTTTTCTTGTAAAATGGCACTTTTGCAAGAGGAACGTCTGTGCAGGTATTCTTGTACTGACTTAGGAGCTCCAGCAGATGCTACGTGCACAGGGCTGGTTCAGGCAAGACAGAAAACAGGCTATATTTAAGTTGCTGCCCTCAATCAGTGAAAACATTCCAGTTCAGCTCCCGTTTCTATCTGTAAAAAATCCGTGAGGCAGGGAAGATGTCAGTATAGCGTACATTTTCCTTGTCACCATGGGAAGTGAATCCTATGTAGCGTGAGAACCTGGAACAAGGCAATGAGAACCAGAAGGTGTTTATGGTGGCCAGTGCTGCATGTGAACCTATTCCCATTCACCAGCCTGCGTAGCAGAGCAGACCAGTCCCAGACTTGCGCAGGCTGTAAAGATCCAACCTGCATTTTCCCTGCAGTCTCTGAGGCTGGAAGAGTTTTTCTGCATCGCCGGTGAGGAAGTAATGTTGCTTTTGAAGCCAAAAATAATTCTTTCAGATGGACAACATAATCTCTAACAGGCTCAGCACTTCACTGCTATCAGATAATGCTGGCGAGATGCAGTTCATGACACTCTAGAAGATTATGTTGGATTATTAGATCAGATTAGATTAGATTATCTTCCTGGATATTGAGGTCAGAGGGGCCATGGGGAGAGGGGGAGGTAGTCTGATTTTCTGCATATCCCCAGGCATCCAGGTATTACTCGTGGGGGCTCATACCACTCCTCATTTTCTTTACATCCCTTTTTCATTTACTTCAGCCTGCCCTACGAGGGTATTGATGCCAACCTCTTTCTAGTCATGTCCTTGCTATTGAGATCAAGCCACCCTCTCTCCAAGGCAGCGCCACAAATAGCGTTGTAGCACCTTGAAAGCGGGAAGTATTTCTGCGTTCAGAAGGAGACGGGCTGGCTGGCTGTTGGCAGAAAGCCCACTGCTAGTTAATTGGAAAAAAGAGTTTTAAATCAAGTATTTTTTCTTTAAACAAGGCATCTCAAATGGTGTGCTTAACATCAAAGAATCGAGCAGAGCGGCACAGAAATAGCAGCGAAGGCATCTAACAAGGCAGAGAAGACTCCTGACCCTGGTGAGGCTAGCAAGGGAGACAGTACTTCCAAAGTCGTCTTCTTTGAGCACAGGGGAACATTTCTCCTTATGACTTTTCTATTTTCCAGCAAAGGGAGAAGCACAGTGGTAGTATGGCAACAGAACAAAAACTGTTTTTCCAGAGGGAACCATCCTTATCTAGCCAAATACCTTCTCATTGACGCTGGTGGGCTTTGAATCAGGCCCACAAGTATGAACAGCACATCACGATTTTGCGTTTACCACCACCTCTCCTCCACTTCTCTCCCTGTAAAGTCCTTCTGTGAGTACCCTGTTGCTGGCTGGTGCTGGTGGGTATTTGCTCTCCTGGGCTGGCAGGAACTTGCTTGGAGCCTAAAATAAAGTTTGAGATCCAAACTCCCTGAGATTGGAAGAGGTTAGAGCTCACTCTGGACTTTATTATTTACACTTTCTTTTCATGGCCACAAAAAGCCCAGATTTAGCATACAGAGTCAGTCTCTAATTGCAAACCCAGTCAACAGAGATCCTCTCTGACTTGTCCTCCTTTCCAGCTGACCATGACAGTAAGAATCCCTCCCTCCTCTGCTGACACCAAGAAAATCCAGCGTTGGGCTACTCAGCGGTTCTAAGTGGCAGCAAGGGACGTGGTGGTGGCAATGTAATTCATGCTGTACACTTACCCTGTTGGTTGTGGAAATCTGTTATAATCACATTTTTGCTTGCTGATAGTGCTTTTGTACAGTGGACATGCGTTTGCCACACTCGTTCTAACAGACATCTTGTAAGATTTTCTAAAAACCTCCCATACTATTTTTATAACTAACTTTTATTTTCGCTTTGGGAATTGCAATCCCAGATGCAGAGCTCCCAACACAATCACCAGGTACGCACACAGCCAAGCCGCAGGGAGCTGTGACGGACAGGCGATGATAAGGATGGATGTGCTGGGTCACTCCCAGGATCTCTTCTTTGTCACATTGTACTTTCCTCCACTGCCTGAGGGGTTGCACTGGACTACCTGGGGAGCAAGAGCTGGCTGATCTTGCTGCCCGCTGTAAATTCAAATGGAAATCTATTTGTGCTAACAAAATATGGATTTATTCATCCCTTTGCAATAGAAACCAGAGTGATTTTAATATGCTTTCAGGGAATAATTGAATCAATGGTTCTGTAATAAGAGTTCTGCCCTCTGTTCCTCAGAGGGTGTTCTCTCTGGCACGCATATCTGCGTTTCTGTTGTGAAGAGCCCTGTACGACTTGCCCACACGCTACTTACCGAGGGTGCTGTGTAGGCTGATGCAAAATGTTCCTTCACCCACAGATCCCTGCCTGCCTCTGCCTTAAAATGTCATTGAGAAACCAACCAAGAAACCATGCTTATTAGAGAAGCTTCTCTCTTAGGAGTCCACTCCAGCATGTACCCGCTCACCTTCAGGTAGCAAAGGTAACGCTGGGCCAGAAAAAAGATCCTAGAGCAACAATCCAAAAAAAAAAAAATCCTAGAGGAAAAAAAATCCTAGAGCAAAGCATGCTCCTCTGATAGAGCTCAGTCTACTAAATCAGGGAAGAGGGATGTCTAAGTGGGCACGAAGAAGCTTTCACTGCAATCATCACAAATGCTTTCTTCAGCCAGAATATGCTGAATAAACCTAAATGTCACAGGGTGAATGAGAAAACCGGCAGGGAGGTGGTGATTATCATGCTTAAACATTTTTTTTTGAGCACTTCTGGAGAGCACTACCAGAGTCATTTTTTGGTTATCCTGGCGTGGGATGAGCTAGGAAGCAACAAGCGGGTGTCTGATGCCCACAGACACAAGCTAGCTTCTTGTGCAGCCCCAACAGAGATGCGCAGCCGGAGGGGTTGAGAGGATCAGAGAAGGCTGCGGCACAATCCCATCTCTGCTGCAGAATTAGTTTGAAAAGTGCCGGGGTACTTGTTTGCCATTCAAAGGAAAAGCATGGGGACATTTGGTTATACGCAGTACATCAGCGTGCTTCTGCTGTTGTGTGACCCCCACCCCGCAAGAGCAAAAGATGCAAGTGATGGGGGAGAGTCTGAAGGTCGAACATCAAACACAGGAAAAGTGGGACCCAGGGGTTTCTATCAAAGCATCTAAATTGGAGGCCGAAGAGACAAGAGGGATTTGGATAAAATGGGTCCATAAAGGAGCAGTCTTCCCTGTCGCCCAGTCTTGACTCTCATTTTCATTTATTTATGCTTTTCTCCTATATCGACACCTGCCCAGTCGGCTGCACGCTGTTCGAATCAAAACTTAATCTTCAAACAAGCAAATAAACAGACAATAAAATACTCCCCCACAGAAACTGTTTCATTTTCTTGGTAACATAATGCAATGCAGCGATAGCAGGGAGGCGATCTGTCATTGCCACGGAGGTGAACTCCGCTTTTTAGCAAAATTTATCATAACTGCCTTCCCTTTTCTTGCAGCGCCTGAGCCGCAGTCCCATGAATCCACCGCCTGCTGGAGGCACCTCCTGCACAGACGTGTCGCATGCCGCTTGCTACCGCATCTTCCGCAGCAGCATCTCCTACTCGCCTTGCTTGTCTGCCGGTTGCGTTATGGTAATGTCAGGCTTGATCATTTCCAAGTCTTATTCATACAGCGTTTGTTGTGTTTCAGCAGAAATATGGTGCAGATCAGTGTTGTACACACTGAACTCTTTAAAAGGACCAATTTCACCAAGTTCAAAACAGGTATGAGCTGGCAGCAAACTCGCAGCAGCTGATGTGCATAATAAGGGGAACAGTTTAAGGATGTTTTACTAGAAAACCAAACCACCACAAGTTCTCTGCCGGGAGGGCAGGCCAGGCTTGCTTTAGCCAGCTGGATGTACAGGGGCTGGGAAGGGAGCTGGGACAGAAAGGATAGGCACTGTTGGCAGCAGGTCAGCCTCCCCTCCGGTGGGGCTGCTGCAGAGCAGGGGTGAACCGTGTCCCCAGGGTAGTGGGGACGTGGTTCAAAAGGTTTCTGGGCAGAGCTGCGGTGCTTCCCGTGGGACCTGCTTTCATCTCCCCTGCAGGCCCTGGGGCTGGCATGGGAACGAAATCCCCCTGCGAGCCTGGACAGAGGGGGCTCAAGGCGGGCAGTGCCTGTTGGATTGCAGCTGGAGACCACAGGAATGAGAAGGGGAGAGGAAACAGCTGGGACACGGCTGTGGGAACGGCACAGGTCATAGAAGAGCAGAGCTCAGGGCCGTGGCTGACATGCAAGGTCCTGCTTTGCACACCTTGTCATCGCCACGCGTGCCCAGCCACATGGTCCCCTGTGCTGGCACCAGCGTCAGCGAGCCAGTTATTCGGCAGGCGAGCTCCCCACGTGTGGCAGCCGCAGAGAAAATCCACCCTAATGAAATGCTTCCCTGCAGTAATTGGATTTCCACTGTAAACGAAGTCATTATGCTGATTGTCCTTGCGCTTTTGAAGATGAGACAATGCCAGTGAGTGGCAGCTCTGGCTGATGGACCCATTTACATATCTCTGCGGCAGGGAGCCAAGGAGGGGCATTTCCCTGTGTGGGAGAGCAGGGGCTGGCATGTGCGAGGTCAAGGTGGCCACGTGGCTCCAAGTGCTCATGGCTCTGCTCCAAAAAATGGGCAAGGGAGAGGCTGTAAAGTGATTTGTGCAGTGGCCAGAGGACTTTCCAGCAGTGTGTCTCAGCTGTGGTGGCATTCCTAGGCACGGCGTGCCCTCCCTGTCCAGGCTGAGCGACAGGCACTTCCCAATCTGTGGCTGGAGAGCTGCTCAGTGAAAGGCTGGCCATGTCCAGTGTCGGGAACACAGAGGTCTCCAGTCTACAGGGATGAAACATGGGAGAAGAAGCAGGGGAATGGGTGTGTACCAAAGAATTGTGTCAGCAGCAGAGGTGGGATCAGACCGGAGCTCCTCTCTGAGGTCTCCACGGAGCTTGCTGACTTTGGAGATGTGGGCTGATCCAGTGCGATCAAGGGAAAAGAGGTGAAGGCAATTTCAGGATGCTCTGGGAACACCCACAATTCAAGCTGGGGCTTGAGCAGGGCTTTGTCATCATGGTTCAATCAGCAGCGAGTCACTCCCTGTGCCATCTCCTCTCCTTTTTTTTTTAAGGTTATTTAGTCATATAGGAAAATGTCACGCTATAAAAAACTTAGAGAACAAAAACAAAAGCCCAAGTGAAAAGAAAAATATTGCTGTGATTCCAAGGTTACTTTTCAGGTTGGCTGTGACCGAAATCCCTTCAGCAGGTCTCAGGAGCCAGAGCTCACTTAGCAGTGCTGTAGGCCAAAGATGCACAATGGGAAACAGAAGACAAAACATTTGAGACCAAGATGCCTGGTTGGACTGGGGACAGATGAAATAAATCTACATTAGTGATTTGAATCATCATTTAAATCAACAAGTGAAAAGTATCAGTTTAAACAACTGAGAAATCTCGATTTGTATTTACACCTCATTTCTTTCTAGCCAGAATTTATTGCCATCAGTGGTGCAGCTGACGAAAGACACCGAGCAGGAGCTACACCAGGGCTTTGCTCCCTGGCTGCTGCCTTTTGCTAACGGGGACAATGTGTTCAGCTAAAAGATACGGAGGCATTGCGTTTATCCTGTATTTATGTAGTGCAATACTTGGGCAGTCGCACTGTCCCTGTGGGAGCACTTGCCTCTGTCCTCCGGAACCCCTCTGGACTCACGTTGAACCTGGCTGGCAAAGGGACCTCTACTGATGCTCGCGCAGCATCATTAAATGGCTGCAGGGTGCAGCTGAGGCCAAACACATCCATAAGGCCAAGAAGGGATTAGAAAGACGGGCTCCTTGGTGGCTACTGAACATAATGGTCCACAAGCCGTTGCCAGCTCCGCAGCCAGGAAAGGATCGGATCAGAGCTTCCTTCGCACTTACATCCTTTGCCCACAGCCCAGAGGGCTGGCCATGGTTGGAAAAAAGGCACCAGGGGAGGTTGGTCTCTCCTCCGAGCCCTGCAGCCATCCTTATATCCCCAGGCTAAGCTGGTCCCCTCTCATCCTTGCAGAGCCCTTATGCCCGAGCCCCTTTCCCTCCCAGAGCCAATCCCAGCTCCCAGGAAGGCAGCGGGGAGCTCGGTGCTGGCACAGTCAGGTTCCTGTCCCAGCTCTGGGATCACTGGCCTTCTCCCCAGCCTGCCGGGGGAGTTCCCTTGTGTCCCCGTGGCCAGAGGCCAGCGAGCAGAGCAGAAACCTCGCACACGGCCAGCTGGCAGCCGGCAGGAGCTTCACAAACCCCACGGCGCCGGAGGAGACAGACAATTTATTTCACCTCCAGCCCAGTGCTGCGAAGGACTGTGTCCCTGCAGAGCTGGTGCAGAGCCAGGGCTCTCTCCTGTGAAAGCAGCACCAGAGGGATGCAAGGCCAGCCCCCAAAAAGGAGGGGAGATTTTAGGACTTTAGATGGGTTTTGGGGCTGCCCAAGCCCATTTTTAACACTGGGCAGGAGCAACCCAGAGTCCAGGGGCTGTGTCCCTATCACCAGGGCTGCAGGAGCCTGTAGGTGCCCATTGCCCTGACATGGCAGAGTACAGCCACACCACAGCCCCAGACTGGCTCCCCTGTGCTGTGGCAGGACCCGTGCCCGTCCCCGTGCCCTCCACCTGCCCCACGTGCCGTTGCAGCGAGGACGGGCAGACAGGCTCACCCGCACCCTCCCCGGCAGAGCTGCCTGCCTCCCCACCGTGAGGCAGATGGGATCGGGAACTGGGGCTGGTTTCAAGCTGCCAAGAGGCAATGCATCCATGCCAGGAGGAGTCTTTGAAGAAATCTGGGCTCCAAGCCACTGCTGGAGCAGTGTGCCCAGGTCACAGCGTGACGTGTGGAGTGCCTGCATTAGGAGAGGCGATGGCTGAGCGGGGTACTCGCCAGTGCACTATATACAGGGAGGGGCTCCGTACGATATGGAACAAATCTGAAGAAATCTTGGCTGAAGGCCTTTGTGAAAGCCAGAAGTTGGGGAGACAGGGTGACTTCTAGGAAGGGAGACTTCTTGAGACTTTGCAAACAGACAAACCATGTGCAGGTGAGGAAACGTGCAGGTGCTGGGAGAACACCCGGGGAATAAATCATATATATTGCCCTGGTGTGACAGCATCCTCTTAAGCCCGTAGCTGGAGACAGATAACAAGCCATAGGACAAGAGGAAACGGCCTCAAATTGGACCAGGGGAGGTTTAGATTGGATATTAGGAAAAATTTCTTCACCAAAAGGGTTGTCAAGCGTTGGAACAGGCTGCCCAGGGAAGTGGTGGAGTCACCATCCCTGGAGGTAGTTAAAAGCCAGGTAGACATGGTGCTGAGGGACATGGTTTAGTGGGACTTGGCAGTGTTTGGTTAACGATTGGACTCAATGATCTTAAAAGTCTTTTCCATCCTAAATGATTCTATGATTCTGTGGGCTACGTAGACCTTGAGTTGAACAGCGTGGCTGCTTCTCTGATCTTATCACCCCCTTTGTGGTGGTTGGCAGTAGAGGTCTTCCAGATGAGGCTCCTAGAAGAGAACTGCTGGAAAATTCAGAGGAAAACAGAAAGCTTTATCCACATGCCATCAGACAATGCAGAGGCAATGCAGTCCCACTGTGCCATTCCCGGGGGGAAGAGGTATGTGTTGGAGACCTTTTTCATCTAATAAAAACAGTGCATAATGATATCCAACGGCTAGAAGCTCAAGTCTGAAAAATTCAAGCTGGAAATAAGATGCACATTTTTAATGGAAGGTAATGAGTCACTGTAACAGATTGCCAGGGGACGGGATAAACTCTCTGTCACACAGAGCCCCGCCGTCACGCCTGGCTCTCGGAGGGTGACGGATCCTCCATGGCAGCGCTGCGCCGCGCAGAACCGCTGGCCGTTGTCGGCCCGTGCTCGGCAGATCAAAACTGCTGCACAGCGTGGTGCCTCTGCCTTACAATCTAGGATATGCATTTTCCAACGGAAAATGGTCCTACGTCTGAGGGAGAGAGCTACAAAGCCACTACTTTTTTCATACTCTATTTGCAGGGCTGTTTCCCTAACGCTTCTCCTGGCTCCCCACAGCAGAGAGCAGATACCAGCGTATTACCCCACGCTTCGAGACCTGCAGGCTTGAAAATAGGGGGCTGCGTCGATCTAGCTTTGGTTCAGCTGACCACCGAGACACATCTCTGTTTGCTCAGTGACCCGAGATGCAAAATCGTCACATCTTAATATAGCAGAACACACAGGCCCAGGGAATATCGTTCTAACGCTGTCGTTTAATTTATTCACGACAATCAGATTAGTAAATGAATATGTGCCGAGCCCCGTCACTGTTACAGTCCATGGATATTTCTCCATGCCTGCATCTGGATGTCTGACAGTTTGTTTACATGATCGCCGAGACGAAAAACTCAAATTATTTGGCTTAGCACCAAGAGCAGCCTCTATTTTAGCAGCCTGCAGTGGCAGCTCCCAATGAATTTTAATAAGCCGTTAACCATGCGTGCGTGTTTTGTTGTTGTCAGTGGAAGCGTGCGAAAGGACGGGGTGACATATACTTATTGCGGGATACAAAAGGATTATCCTACCAAGGTGGCTCACCCCCTTTCGCTGTGCAGGCGGCAGAACACGGCCCCTTCCCCGACCTGCCGAGGAGCCTGTTTCCCCTCCATCCTTCTCCTGGCAGGTTCCTCTCCAGCACTGGCTCCTGTTGCCCATGAGCAACTGGTGCGGAGTCCCCTGCTCAAGCATCGGAGCCATCAGGTGGGTGTCACTGGGGCTCTGCTAGCATTTAGGTTGGGCTTCCAGCTCCTCTGGGGCTCCGCAGGGCCTTGCTGCAGCCTTGGGAAGCGGCTTTGCTCCAAAGCCACCCGTGCGGGAGGGCGTGCAGCCACAAGCAGCCGTGTGTCATCGTGGCTGTGTGCCCTGATAGTTACTCGCTGGAAGAAATAGACAGTGGGTTCACACAACGTGGGTGAGAGACAGACACGTGCCCAGGGATGGACAACACAGCAGACACCCGGCAGCACTGTTGGGGTGTTCAGGTGAGAACCTACATGTGCTCAGGGGGGTCTCTCTGTCTGTCCAGGCAGGAAAGCTCCTCTAGATGCTCCTCCAGCACTGGGCAGGGACCAGGTTTGTGCCGGTACCAAATGAGGGAGAGGCACTGAGGGACTTGGAGGCATCAGGCACAACATCCCTGTCCTCAGGATGGAGATGAGGTCCCCCTTCCCAGCAGATGCCTGCAGCCCCGTCCCCCAGCCTTGTCCCCTGCACAGGTGTCTCCTCCTGATAGGACAAGAGGGTCAAGTTGTGCCTGGGGAGGTTTAGGCTGGACATTAGGAAAAATTGTTCACTGCAAGAGTTATCAAACATTGGAACAGGCTGCCCAGGGAGGTGGTGGAGTCACCATCCCTAGATGTGTTTAAAAGTTGTGTAGATGTGGTGCTTAGAGACATGGTTTAGTGGCAGACCTGGTAGAGTAGGGTCAATGGTTGGACTGGATGATCTTAAAGGTCTTTTCCAACCTAAACAATTCTATGATTCTGTGAAAGCAGAGACGTTGGGAGGGGACGTGGGAAGCCCCCACAGCCTGCAGAGCCCGGGACACCCAGCAGCCCCCAGCTCTGGGGGGGTAAACTGGAGCTCAGCGCCAACAAAAGGCATGTTGGCAACCCCCAGCTCCCTCCAGATTCCTTCCCAGCTCCCTCCTGTGAGAAGCTGTTATCCAGGAGCAGCACAGCTGGGCCAGGTTTCAGTGACCTCCCTTGGGGGGACACTACCTCCCAAGATGCTGATAGCAACTGGCAGAAAATGGATTGTCTCAATCACTGCCAAGGCAGGTTAATGAGAAGTGACGCAGAGCACGTCTAGGTGGTGGGAAGATCTGTTCTTGGGAGTTTGGGTTGTTCATCCCATCTGATGGGCTCCAGAGGAGGCCACAAAGATGATGCGAGGGCTGGAGCCCCTCTGCTGTGAGGACAGGCTGAGAGAGTTGGGGTTGTTCAGCCTGGAGAAGAGAAGGCTCCGGGGAGACCTTAGAGCCCCTTCCAGTCCCTAAAGGGGCTCCAGGAAAGATGGGGACAAACTTTTTAGCAGGGCCTGTAGTGATAGGACAAGGGGTAACGGTTTTAAACTAAAAGAGGGTGGATTCAGACTAGATATGAGGAATGTTTTACTGTGAGGGTGGTCAGACACTGGCCCAGGTTGCCCAGAGAGGTGGCAGAAGCTCCATCCCTGGAAACATTCCAGGTCAGGTTGGACGGAGCTCTGAGCAACATGGTCTGGTTGAAGATGTCCCTGCTCATGGCAGGGGGGTTGGACTAGATGGCCTTTAAAGGTCCCTTCCCACCCAAACCATTCTGTCATTCTATGTGCAGGGATGGCAGAATTTGTCTAATGGCTGGATCAGACAGCAGCAGACCTGGAGGACTGGATTTCAAACAGAAAAGCAGCAAAAAAATGGGATTTTGTATTAATAACCTACAAGGAAAGATTTTATAGTGTAAATATTGCAGCTCTGCACCAGAGCCAGGGGACCGTAACCAGCACGTGGGGAAATGGCACATCCACAGTTTGCCCCAAGCCGAGGAGCTTCTAAGAAAAAAAGCTTTTACAACTAATTTATTAAGTCGAGCAAAGCAGTATCTTAACCTCACTCTTTGTGTCCGCTCCAGTGCCTGCAAAGCAACATCCCAGCAAGAAAAGTGCCTGCCCAGCCTCAGGTAGCACACAGGGACCACGTCCACGGCGAGAGGGGGTGATGAGGGCTGCGAGACATCAACCCACCGGCGATCTGCGGGTAAGAGCCCAGCAGGAGAAAAGGCAGGAGGCTGGGAGAGAGCAGCTAAAAAGGGATTTGCGCACTCTTCTATTTTAGCCGTGCTTTAGTCAGAGCAACACGTATTCCCTGGATATTTTTATCTGTTGCAGTTTGGGAGCGCATCTTCGGGTATCCAGCTGGCTTACGCAATGAGGTCTGTCCGTACAGACCTCTACTAAGGACCACGCTGATGTCCCCACTGCCCGGCAGCCCCTCCGTGTCCCCTGGCTGCCCCATGCCCTGCAGTCCCCCGTGCCCCCCACACCATGAGGGGGATGCGGGGAGCTTGGCAAGAGTTTGTGGGGGACCAAGAGCATTGCGTGTCCTTGCTGCCATGTTTTAGAGGAAAGAAGCACCTACTGGTGCTTGAAATCTTTGGAAGTTGTATCATTTCCCTCTGTAATGACCATTTTGGAGGGGAGCTTGGCAGGAGCCATCCTCCATAACGATGGAGAAGGGGTCACCGCTCCCCAAGAGCCTCCTTTCACTTATAAAATCCTCAGGCATATGGACCAGGCTCTGAAGGGCCACCGTGACTTCTGCCAGGCTCTAGCTTTCCCTGCTGCCCTTTCAGAGCATCTCTGGAGATGGCACCTTCTCCCGGGTACCCCTCCTTGCCAGCAGTGTATTGCCATATACTTTTAAAGGCATTTTGGGGAAGCGATCAGCCGAGCTGCCCTGGAGGCTGACGCAGGCCGGCAGCCTGGGGAAGTGCAAATGTGGATGGAAAGAGCGATGTGTAGGAATTAAGACCGGCACCAGTGGGGTCTGGTGGATTACAGCTTCCTACGGCTGCTTGATATTTTCCCATGGCAAGTAATTTCTCCTATAAATATAATGACTCAGTGATGCTTGGGCAGAGTTTTCTTACTTGTAGAGTCATCTTCTTTCTAAAAGGCAAATGTCTTATTTATTCCTTACTTGGATAAGGATTTTTCTTTAGCATATATTATTTCCTGCTAGCGCTCTGTGAGTCAGGGCACCTTGTACAGACACTGTAGGGTTGTGTCATGCTACAGCTGGTTATTTATGTAAGGGGAGATAATTACAGCCATTAATTGGGAATTAATGAATTGTATGCAATCCTCAAGCAGCTTTCTTGCGGCACAAAGGCAGAACTACAGCTGCAATGAGCACCAGGAGAGAAGGTCCTCACCAGGGCTACTCGGGGCTAAAGAGCCACTCTAAAAATTGAATTTTAAGGACCTATTTTGAAAGCCAGCGTACGAGTGCTTGGAGCCATTTGATGCAGAGCTTGGCTTCCCACGGAGCCTCGCCAGTCCCTGGAAAATATTTTCAAAATACAGACTAAATGAGGGCAACTTGAAAAGCCTCCGTAGCCTTTTCAAAACCATAAATCCCCTACATGAAACACCAGGTAGGGGCGACACGGAGCATCCCGCATCAAATGGCCCAGCCTGGCCACCCACCGCAGGCTTCGGTGCCCCAACAGCACCTTGTCCCCAGCAAAGGGCTGGCACGGGTCCCTCCGCCGGGCAGCTATGCCATTTGCAGTTTAAGGGGCTGCCTGTGTCCCACGGGCAAGCCGGACCGTGTGATGGGCACCCCGGGAAGCGGCGGCAGGCAAGGGCAGCAGGGTTGTGTCTGCGTCGCAGAGATGCTGTATTCACTGATGCAGCTCTGGAGAACACTCTTTGGGGATGCTTTTGAGTTTCAAGGCTTTTTGGATGCGTTTGCAATAGCTTTGCTGCCACGGGATGTAACAAACCTTTTCCGGTTCTGCTCTATTATAACTCTTTAGATAAGCAATGAGACTCCCCTTAGCTTACATGAATTTTTTCCACAGCCGGGTGGTATTTGCAGTTTGGGGACACCTGCCATAAATGATTCATTCCTTCCCTTCCTCTCTCCACTGATATTTTCCTCCTAGCCCTAATAATACGCAGTTTTCCTGTTAATGTTCCTCACGCTTCTGTGTTTGGGATATTTCATGCCCCAGGAGGGGGCTGGCGAGGGCAGAGGTGGGTTCCCCCCTCGCAGGAAGGAGAGACCCAGAGCGTGGCGCAGGGACATCCCTGCCACCCACCTCCTCTCCCTGGAGGTGACCCAGCCAGCGTTGCACGGGTTGCAAAGCCAGCCTGGCACTGCCTACAGGAGTGTGCAGCCGGGCTGGGTGTTCCCAGGCCAGCCCGGGACCGACACAGACTTTTTCCATCAATACCACTTGGAGAGATTTAAATGCCCTCGGATCAGCTTGGGAAACCACAGCCAAGACTCCCCAGCGTGCCCATCACCCCGTGTCAGTGTGAAGGTTCGGCGAAGCCGTTGCTAAACAGCTATAAATAGCGAGCTTGGGGAGCCTGTTTCCAACCGCGAACGGCAGAGCCGCAGAGATGGCTTTGCTCCGCTTGGATGGTGCTAAATTTTCCTGAGCTCAATAGCAGGGAAGACAATGAAGATCTCAGACGCTCTGATCCTATTCTCTGACTGCCTTCGCCTGGGTAATTTTGTCTGCCCACCTCCTGCTCCTCCTCCAGCAAACCTCCGCCCCCGGCCACAGATGCAGCTGCCGCATCCCCCAAAGAGGATTATGTGAGAAAGGGAGCCGGGAAGACACTTCTCCTGCCTTTGGCTGCGCATCCCTTCTGGGCCTCATCCTGCAAAGCAGGCTGCTCTGATGGAAGCCGTTTGCACTGAGCCTGGCAGCACAACGGGATGTCTCACACCCTCCTGCACCCCCCACCGCCTCGTGGGGCCTTTCTGCTCCATCCCGTTCCTTCCCCGGCCCTCACCGCATCCCACCTGAGCCCACAGCCTCCGTGGGGTCTTCAAGAAAACATCTCAATTCAGATCCAAGTCCCTGGACCACCAGAGGAGGTAGCTTGGAGAAGGGTCACTCTGTGCTCAGCCCTATACTTTTCCCCTGTGTTCGCTGTTGACCACTGCTGGAGAAGCTCCCAGCCTAGGGTCCAGCACGTATGGCCAGCCTTACGTTCTTAAACATACGCACCTTTCATTCAAGAGCGTCCTTTCATGAAAGCCGTTCCCTTGTGTGGTCTCGGCATAAGCAGATGCTGCTCGTTTTTGATGTCCGTTGCAGATGGGATCATTTGATCTTCAGATTTCTCAGTGAAGTCAAGTCACAGCCTGCAATTTCCTTTCAGATGCGTTAAGTTCCTGCATAATTTTCAATTCAGTCTTCTTTTGTGGGTGATGAATAGAGAAGGGTTTTCTCCATGAAAGATGGTTTATTAAAATGCAAATAAACTTCAGACTAAAGGTCCGTTTGAGCACTGAAAATCACTTACATCAACAGAGAATATTAAATTTGGTCCCAAGAAGAACTGAAGAGCAGATATTTTTTTCTGGGGGGAGCCCCGTCACAGACGCTGCCCACCTCCTTCCACTGAGAGACCTTTATTGGAGGTTTATGGCATCACCCCAAACTCCAGGCAGTCAGAGCTGTCATTTCCCAGGCCAGGTCTCTCATCTGTCTTTTTGGAAAAGTTCAGCCAGACCTGGCCAGCCACGTTCGAGGAAGAACTAAAAGCTAAAATGTGAAGTAAAATATCCAGGTTAAGGAGAATTCAGCAGTAAAAACTGTCAGTGAAAGTGAAATGTTGTGAAGTTCACAGGGACCTTTTCTTGAATGTCCTGGGACATTTGGGAGCCCCTAACCCTGCCTGTGGGCTCTGGGCGGAGGAGGCCTTGAGTCCAGGCTGGGCTTCTCATCGTGCCTGACCACATCTGAAACACTGCTGGCCTGACAGGCTGAGCAGAGACGTCGCAAACCAAGTGGGGAGACACCGAAATCCCCCAGACTTCACATGGTGTTTGGCTACAAAACATTTCCAAGGGCAGAAACACATTTCTGCCCTTTGGCTACAAAACATTTCTGCAGAGGAGGACAAGTCCATGGAAGAGGACTCTCCAGAGACTCGCTAAATTTCCAGCAATGGCACCTGCTTGTGCTGAGCATGGATGGTGTCTGGGAAGGTCTCCTGGAAGAGATGGTCTCCCTGCATACCTCAAATCTACCTGGGGCTCTCCACATGCCCAGTCCCATGGAGCCTAGAGCTGCTCCTTGGCAGGACGCTCTTGCTGGAGTGGGCATTTTCCCCTCTGTCCTCTGATCTCAGCAGTCCTCTACTGAAGACACCATGGAGCACCCATCCCAGATGAGTAATGGTCACCAAGCCTGGTCCTTGCTGCTGTAGTCCAGCTTTGTGGCAAAGGCTTCAGGACAAGCATGCCAAATGACATACCCTGGGAAGTCCCAGACCCCTCAGGCATCACCCAGTGCCACCCAAAGACAATCCCTCTCCTTGGGCTGAGGCAGAGGAGACCCACCATTTCCTTGCCACATAGGCAAGGCAGCACTCAACATCCACAGGACTGAGGGATTCAAATATTGAAGGAGCTCATGGATGCTCTGGATTCAGGAACACAGGACAGGAAGGGTAGGCACACCTCCTCCCCATCCATGGCTAAAGCTTCCCAGCAGTTTTGGTACCCAACAGGCTGAGCAGGGGGTGGGAATGAACATGGATTGCCTTCCAGGGGAGCTGGAAGCAGCTCCTGGCGATGATGAGGAGGGATGGAGGGAGGAAGTCACCGCAGAGCTCGGAGGGGAGCAGTCTGCAGCTTTCCTTCTCCCTCTGCCTCTGAACAAGGCCACATCGCACCAGGGGTCACCAGCCACGCTCTCAGAGCAGCACCCATCTCCCACCCTTCCAGCGGGGTGCCTGCCATAGGAAGCTGGAAGCAGGATTTCCATCCCTGCAACCTGAAAGTATCCCTGGAAACACTGCCTGGGGCTTCCCCAGGGGATGGTTTGGTCTCAGAGGGGAGCTGAGAGTGGAGTCAGGGAGAAGGAGGGACGGGAACTGGTGCTGGGTGTGTGGGAGCCATGGGGCAATGGCAGCGGGTGCCGAGGGGAGGGACAGCGTACGGGGCAGGATCGAACCCTATTAACCAGCTCTATTTTTAAACCCCAAATGGGGGTCTGTAAAGTGGAATCACTGCCCGCAGCCCCAGTTCCTGCCGCCCCTCTGGGCACTGGTGAGGGAGGAGCATGGGCAGAGGGGTTGTCCCTGGTGGCCACTGCCCAAAATAGACCCCTTGAAGCCTTCCAGCACCCGGTCCTGGAGGAGCCGTGGGCAGAGGGAGGAGGGAAGAGGGATCTCACTCCGGGAGGGTGAGCTCTGCTCTTTGCTGGGGATCCAGCGAGGTCCCTGCCCGCAGGGGACATCCCCAGCTATGTCGGTCCCCAGGGAGGTGTGTCAACTTGTTGATTGATATTTCTGTGGCCATCTGCAGTCAGGGAGGCCAAAGCCGTGACCAGAATCTATCCAGGTTGCCATGGCAGCAGGGGAAAAAAAAACTTAAAAAAAAAGGAAAAAAAGCAAGCAATGAGTATGGGAGAAGGGATCTCCAAAATAATAAAAAGCCAGCAGCATCTCAGTGCCAACACAGACCTGGTGGAAGCTCCTGGGTCTCATGGGTCACACTGGGTTTCCCCGGGTACCCGAAAGCTGAGCAGCCACCGGCTGCAGCCCTGGTTCCATGCCACCTTGCAGTGCTGTTCGGTGACAGCAGCAGCACCCGGTGCCATTGAGTCGCCCATCAGCACCCCGGGCATGCAGGGGAGAGGGGATGGGTCATGGATGGATGCAGAGCCATCATGGGAGGAGGAGGAGGAAGCCGGGAGCAGCATTACCAGTACATCCCTCTCCTTGGCGGGGGAAAAAAGCCCTTTAGAGCCTTATGGGATGCCGGGATCAGGTGGAGGTGCTGCACAGCCCATACACCCAGACAAGTTCCCTTTCATACATATGAAAATGCTTCAGTGTTTCCGTGTCCTGTCCCGATCGCTTGTGCCTCCTGCTGGAACCCCGGGGGCCAGGCAGCCGGCACTCGCCACTGGCTCCGGGACATCCAGCAGTTGCAAGAGCCCATCAAAGTGGATTTATTCCTCGCCTGGGCTTTTCCCAGGTCCAGAAGGACTAGACAGACTCATGTTAATTCTCCCCCTTTTCTTTTGTAGGTTGATTTTCTCCAGTCCTGTTTCCCACACCTTTCTTCTCCCAACGGCTCTGCACCAAGGCACAAACACAAGTCCCCAAACCATTCATTTTGCTGGCATTTTAGCAGCCCCTTCAAATTGTATGGTTGTAGCAAGTGGGTGGCTGAAGTCTCCATACAAACGATGGCCTTTTTGCTTTCCTGGAAAGAGCCTTCTACGTTTCTCTGCTACAAAATCAAAGCCAAAAGCAGGGGAAAGCGTGAGTTACGGGCAAGAGCCTTCAGAGCTAAGAAGAGCGTCCAGCAGGTCCTGGCCCTCTACAGTTCAGCCATGCTGGGAACGGGCCACGGCTGGTCAGTGCTCTCCTTTCAGCCAGGAGAGTCTTACCCGGCTGCTGTTGAACCTGCGGGTAGTTATACGCGTATCTTCTTGGCTCTTTCTGAGCCTGAAGTTACCTACTGTGGAGCAGACATGGAGCACCGATGTCCCGGTGTCTACCCCTTCTTCTTTCCATGGTCCAGACGTCTCCTTTCCCACCAGTTCCCTTAGGAGGTTCAGGCTGGAGGGCTGCCCCAGCTCTGGCACGGCAAAGGCAGTCTGAGCCCCACATCTGCTCCAGCTCAGGATTTCCCCCACCACATCCACAACCATAATCTCCAAACATCCAGTCCACAACATCTCTGCGCCTGCCCAGGCAGCCCACGCGCTGCATGGATGGCAGAGCTGGGTGGGAACATGCCAAAGTGTCCCTGCAGCAAACTTCAGCTCTGAATGTGGTGGCTTTGGTCCTGGGGACAGGACAGGCATGTTGTAAGGGTCCATAAACAATTCCCCACCCAGCCGTGCATGTTGCATCCACTCCGGTGCTCTATGGCCCTTAAAAATAAACAGGGAAAAAAGGGGAAAGAGGCTTTTGCTTGGAGAGGGGTTGGTCCCTACCTCGGGGGACTGGGAGGTGACATCCCCTTGCCAGCTCTTGGCTATAGTCACAAGGCCCTGAGGTATGTCTGCCCAGAGCAATGCCCCAGGCGAGGTGTTCGCACATCTCTTCTTTCGTAAAATCCTGCTGCGTTGCCAGGACAGCAAGGACCCTCCAGGAGAGAAGTGTCAGCCCGTCACAGAGAAGGTGCAGTGAGGACAGTTCAGCT